>JAGSMW010000034.1:20000-620000 GCA_029286795.1 Byasa hedistus | reverse complement strand
TTCATTACTAGTGCGCTCGTGACTATGCGTCGGATGCGATATTTTTTTTTACAATGTCAAAAATATATATATAAATATATAATAGGCATATACTTACACTAGGGGGCGCTATAGTCAAATGTTAGGGTTACATTATGGAGGCGGGAGGGGGATGCGATTGCCGCGCCATTTCTTACAGTCGAGGACTGAAACAAAATTGAAAAAATATTATTGAGAGTGAGACAGAAAAAGAAACAAAGAGAGAGTGAGAACTGATTACGATTTACAATTACAAAAGTTTAAACTTTACTGACGGCAGGTCTCTGTTGCCGGTTAGGTAGTGTGCAAACATTACTGTGCGTCAGTTCCAAAGACGTTGTGGCTAGTATAATTAACGGCGTTACGAGACTCAACTGCGTATGTCTCGTGACGAGCGCAATGTTTTAAATATCACGCTTGTCTTGAAGCTTTGTGGGAAAATAAAAAAAATTAAGTATTTGTGATAGAGCGGTTAATTATCTTCATTACCTCCTGGTTAGTACAGTATATTTAGAAACAATATCATTGTTGTGTTCTTGCATAAGAGAGCTCTAGTATTCTGGAGTGAACAGACTTCACAACCGAATACTGAACTTTGCTCACTACTGTTTCATATTACAAATACGAGCAGCTGTAACATGTACCTATACAGATTCCAACAGACCCACCGTCAGCATAATCATCGGACAATAAACCTCCACTGCTGGACACAGGCCTGCCATTAGCATGAAAAGAAAAAATCTTACTAAATATTTTTTTACTAAGTACTAGTTAAAAGAGACACTCACCTCAGCTCGACACATCACAAGCCCGCATCCCCGCGCGCAGACAAACTAACACGAGCGGAGTGTTTAAACTAAAACCGAAAAAAGAAAAAACAACAAAACGAATCGCAGCTTGTGTGCAAACCCCCGCCCACCCCCGCACTATGTGAATCAGTTCGTTTAAGTTTTATCTATATATAAAATGCAATATCGCTATGTTTAAGTAGCACAGAGTCCGTTCGTCCATCAGTGAGTCTTCGCTGCGAATGTGGGCGCCTTCATTTGGTTTGGAGCGTTGTCTTTAGTGTTGGGCGTAGCTGGAACAAAAAGATATTTTTTTTAATCTATTTATAATAAATCAGGGAGAATGATTAACTTTGACAGGTTTTGAAGTCTGGACGGTATAAGGTTTTAAGGAACCGCTTGGTTACGGTACCGCTGTGTTTAAGCTGTAACACATGTGGGAGAGAAATAGAGCGATAAGCACGTTTCACCATTTTCAGTCTCGTTATCAGTTATGAAGATGTGATTAAGTTTTAACAAATTATCATCAAAGATACTCACGCCTTGGCCTAGCTCCGGCCACAACGCTCTGGGCGCCGCAGGAACCAGCCCTGCCCCTGCTCGGAGCGGCGCTGCCTGAGCTGCCAGCACCGCGGCTGTAAGCAATGTGTGATATTCTCGAAAACAGTTCACTAAATATTCCTACTGGGTCTCCCAGGTCTTCTCTCATAACGGAGAGTCAATGGAACCCATCACCGTTAACGGCAATGTCGCTTGCCGATGACATATGTTGTTATGGGAACATAATGATTTTTAAAGTATGATTCCGTTTAAACATCCTATTATATCCACTTACCACCAGGCGAACGTCTCGATCGTCTGGTCGGATCGTTATATACAAAATTAAGTAATCAGTAGTATTGAGCCACTTTTATATAATTTATTAACTACTGAAGCTCCCCGGTTCGATTTGGCGCAGCTAGCAATCTCATTAAGTAAATCAGCCGTTATAAGTAAAGGGCGAAAGTGAAGCGCATGAGTACCTGTACGTGGCGGGCACGTGGTGCGGCGCGTACTGCGCGTGCGCGCGGTCGCTCTCGGAAACGGAGCGCGTGCGGTCGTACGGGCGAGCGTGCGGGCCGCGTCCCGGCGCAGATGGGCCGCGGGCGGCAAGCAGCTCGTTCAACTGGGGCTGTCGAAAACAAAGCGATAAGTTTCAGATTTAATTGCATTTTTTTTTAATATATATCAATGATATTAAATCCGAAAACAAAATTGATGTAAATCATAAAATGAATAGCCTTTTCAATGTTACCACATTTGAACCTTCTCTTACAAGGAGCAAGTCAAGGTCCGCGTACGAGAATGTCACATGTCTAGAAAACCTGTTGTTCTTGGGACGTATCGGTTTCCATACAATGTTTTCCATCACCGGATATAAGATTAACATTTAAAGCGAAGTGGCAACTATTTGTTTCATTATTTCAATAATAAAAATGCTAAAATTATTTTAAAAATTCTAAAGCGTCTTTGGGCGCAGTTCAAGAGACGTACGATGACCTCACACTGCACCAGCGCGATGACCGGAAACATCTTGTCCTACGTACGCGAAAGGTCTAAAATTGTAATATCCTCACCTCCAGCACGCGGAAATCTTCAATTGACTTGAACTTGGCGAGGTAGCCTTGAAGCTTGGGCTCAACTTGCAACGCACCGGCGTGCTTGTAGTACTTGAGGAAGGCCCAGAACTTCTCCAACCCGTACAGTTGACCTGGAAAGCAGTATAATTTTGCATGAATATCTATGTCATCATCATCATGAGGTTCTTCTGAAGTTTAAGTATCCTCTCATTCTCATCTTCAGCTATGCTTTCGATATAATGGTACTCAAGCCTAGATAACTTCTTTATAACAAAACATTTCTTCCTCTATCTACCAGTAGAAAGCTTTCCATAAATTTTGATCTCATTATCAATTTATCCAATAAGCAATATTCATAACAAAAATAGTTAAACTGCTACATAGAATAGTTGTACATATTCTAAGATTACTGATACAGGACTTTCACTAGCAAATAATTTATAATTAAAAATTCACAAATTCAACTAATATATAAATATTAAATGGAATACCACCAAAACACAAAGTTTCAGTGGTGTCGCCGCTCACCATTCTCGTAGTCTGCAATTGTCTCCAGCTGGAAGTGCTGGTACAGTTCCGGTCTGAACTTGCGCTCCAGACCGTAAGAGTAGAATCGGAAGAGGCACTCAAGACCGTAGCGGAAACCGGCCGCAGCGTCTTCGTTAGCAAGCGTTCTGATAATGGACAAACGTGAGAATTTATCTTTAGGTTGTAGTTTTTTTATACGCCGAGACATTCACCTGATGGTAAGTGAAACGCTTGTCCATAATGTGCCGCTGGTTAAGATGGTATACACTGCATCACATTGCGCTCGTCTTGAGATATAAGCTGTTAACTCTCGCTACTCCACAAAGTTCATTAGCTACAGCGCCTTTCAAAACGGAACTATGATATTTGCATACATGACATAACAATGTTTGCAATGAAAAATTTATTATAGCATGGTGTTGATTTAATCAATACATACCTGAACTCATTGTACATGGTCCTGTTGAAATGGTCCCTTAGGAAGAACGACCAGAATCTGAACAACGTGTTCATCTCTTGCGACTGGCCGATGCCCAGCTTCTTGCGTTCTGTTGGATGAGGTGTTTTTATATAAATTTGGTAGTAAAGTTACTTTTAGATACATGTAGTTATTCCACTGCTCGGCGAAGACGACATAGATGCTGTTTAGTAGCGCTGGTTAGGATGATATAAAGTGCGTCACATTGTTGCCTTAAATCTCGTTGAAGTAATTTCAGAATCTACAGTATCCTTCCAACCGGAACACGGTAATGTTTGCATAGTACCCTATGTCAACAGTAAATATCCACGGTGGTAAGAGTAAACAGTAAAGTATCACTACATTAATACACACCTAATTCTCTTTTTACAAAATTGACAGGCTCCCAAAAAATTCGTAGACAATATTACGAATACGGCGAATATAAAAACTACAGTCTTAGAGAATTTTTCCGATACTAATATATAATAGCACCTGTGGTACCTACCTGGACGGTATCCAGCACAAGTAAATATTTATAAAGTGCATAGTATCTGTCTAAATGTTACCTTTCAAGCAACGCGAATGATATTTGTGGTAGGCCTGCTGCGTGAAGTGGTTCTCGCGGAGCAGGCCGTGGCTGGGGTGGTGGAACGCGGGCAGCGCTTGCGGGACCGAGCCGCACGACGAGCCCAGCGTCGGGGACGTGCCCAGTGACGACCTGGAGGTGATCAAATTGCACATCAGTAATGAAAATTCCTTTTCTTCGTGGAGTATAATAAAAAGAGAGCTTTATTTCATTTGACGAATCAACGAGACTTTACGTGAATGTAAGTTATACGCCTGATCATAACAATGTGGCGCTTGTTGAAATGATACACATCACCACATTGTGCTGGTTGTAAGACATAAATGTTAAGTCTCGTTACCCCAGTAATGTCACTAGCTACAGCGCCCTTCACAACACAGTAATGTTTGCACAGTACCGTTTATCATCAGATATAGAAGCTACGGTAGTATCTAGAGCCCCCAGCAAAATATACCCACCACCAGAAAAAGATGGTAAAGCAGCAGATTCAATATTACAGAACAAGCTCTCCAATTAAAAACCATTACTTGTTGCCCCAGAATCAAAAGTATAGTGAAAGACATTTTGGAATTTCAAAACAAAATTATAGAAATATGAATACTTATATAAAGTAGATGTATTTTGTTATTGATGTTAATAGCTACTAACCCGGTGCTGTGCGTCCTAGCGCGGTGCTCGCGGATGTCCATAATCCATCCCACGTGGTGCTCCACCGGCGGGTTGAGGCTGTGCCGGGTTTTGTGCTTGCGGCTGCTTCTGTCGAAAATTAATCGTAACATTATTTTATTTTAAAATCAAAACACTTATTGTTCGGTGTAACTTCTACAAATGTATTTTGACGAAAGTATTGCAAGTACCATTAATATTATATCAATAAGGTGGATAGTTTAACCTCATCGTCGATGGACTTTCACTGGTAAGTGATACTTGTCTTATAAAATATTTTAAATTGTTACATGACGGTTTCTCCTAATATGACGTTACTCACATAACATCAGTCGCGTGAGGATCCTTGCTTGCTGCGTAGAAACGCGCCGTGCGTCGCGGTCGCTTCTTCTCGGGCTGCTCCGGCTGCTCCACCTGGTCACCGATTGAACATACATTAGAAATGGTTTTTGATGAAAACTTTATATCGACGATGGACTGATAGTTAAGTGGGTGGCGATGTTACCACTTGCGGGCGGGGCGGCGGCGGCGGCGGCTCGGCCGGGTTCATGTGCCGCTCGTTAGGCACCGCCGCTTCGAATTGGGACCGGCTGATGACCGTCACAGTGCGGTACTGCGTCGCGCTGCCGCAAGACTGGAAAATAGATTTTGTTAAAAAAATTATCTATATCTTAGTTATACTTCTGTGAATGACAAATGCTCCATGAAATAAAATTGCAATGTATATTTGTAATATAACAATTATAGTCTTTAAAAATATTATTGTATTTTTTGGTATATCTGTTTGTTCATAAAATTTCCAGAGGGACTAAATTTAATGATTTTGGAATAAAACTGTTAAAAAACAAAGTTAACTTTCAACTCACCGAAGTATATTCTGAATCATTCCATAAATCTTCTTCGTAGCGCTTGAGTCCATCGGTGATCACCTGATAAGAAGAGTTACAGGGTTTAGGATACGCGATAGCATTAATCAAAGTAGAACATTTTTTTTTTAATAAAAACTGAGATTCACTTTAACAACAAACTGCACTTCGCTATTTTCTATTCAACATTACCTGCTCCAAGTCCTGTGTGATTTTTGTCCTGGTGGTCCAATCGCCCTGGCGGTCGTGTCCGTCGTGCTTTAACGGCCTCGCGCCAGTCTGCGTAACGATCAACAGCCGGCCCACGTCGCGGTCCGTAAACTCAAAGTCTGACTCTTCGTCGGACCTGAGGACAGATGTAGATAAATAGTAAAGTCAAAGCGACAACTGCTGTGTACTTTTACCAACTAGGTATAAGTTTCACCACATTAAAAAATCACTGGTGGTAGGTTTCTGTCCGGAGACCGTCTAGGCAGGTACCACCGCAGCTCCTATTTCAACTGCCGAATAGTATTGTGTATACATTCCTGTGTTACTGATCGAAGGGCGTTGTAAGCTAGTAAAATTACTGGGGTAACGAGACCTGACATCTTGTGTATCAAGGCGACGAACGCAATTTGATGCAGTGTATATCAACTTAACTAGCGCGGCGTTGTTATGAGCAAACGTATCACTTACCATCAGGTGAACATCTTGCTCGCCTCGCCGCTTCGTCGAAAAAAAATTATTAAGGACCTCGGGACATGCCTGAGCTTGATGCTGAGGGTCATCAATGCATTCTGTATGAACCATGCGAACACTGACTAAAGGAGACCCTTAAGGGAGTCTTACTGTGAGTAAATCTCATCTAATCTTTATTTTCCATTAGAAGCAGAATGATATCGTTCAAAGATCTCTCTGCCCTAAATAAAAGACGTAGTTGTAAGGAGGTTGTAATGCACAAGCAGCTCGGGGATAGCACGGCTGTCACATGGACATTTGCTAACGTGACATGGCGCAGCCGGTAGGATTTTGTAAAAAATGGAAAGTTTAACGAAGTTTTTATAAAAGATTTAACATATATCGGTTAGTGGTAAAATGGAAGGAATTTTACTACCCCCAAAGCCTTTTTATTTTGAGGGGAACAATGAATATAAAAACGTAAGTGCAAAATGGACAAAATGGCGGAATAATTACGTCATTTATGCGAAGGCCTGTGAGATAATTCACAAAGAAGTAAGTGTTCAAATCAACATATTACTGCACGTCTTGGGTGAGCAATGTCAAGAGTTATTAAACCAAAATGAAGAAAATTTTTTGAGATGCACGTCTGTGGAGTCTGTTCTAAAACTATTAGATGAACATTTTAAAATTAAATTAACGTCACTGTCGAAAGGCACAAATTTTTCACGCGAAGACAAAAAAAAAGCGAGAGCGTAGAACAGTATATCCTGGATTTGCGGAAGCTCTCCCAAACATGCGAATTTGGAGAGCTAAAGGACAGCCTAATTAAAGATCGCATAGTTTGTGGCATAAACAATGAGTCTATTCGTGAACGGTTACTGCGCGAGGATGACCTTACTCTTAATAAAGCGAGAGAAATATGCACTGTGGCGATTGCTTCCAGGGCGAATGCAGAATACGTCACAGAGCAATGTAAACCAGCGTTTACCATGAGGGAAAAGCAAGAAGAGGTAAATGTCGATGTCATCAGGAAAATACAGCACAGAAGGAGCAGTCTGAAGAGAGTGATCTACGAACAGGCAGGCGTACACGAGAGAGGCAAGCAGGGCGGAATGGCAGCGATACGCGGTGGAGGCGGGCAATGCGCACCGTCGCGTGGAAGACAAGATTGGCAGTATCCAATTCCCTTTTCGGTGTTAAGAAATGTGGACGTTGTGGAAGTGTGCATAAAAAGTTTGAGTGCCCTGCACTTGGTAAATATTGTCTTCGTTGTACAAAAATGAACCATTTTGCACGCGTGTGCGGCGCTAGCGTATATCATGTAGAGGAGTCAGATGAGCAGGTCCGTACTGTTAAAAATAACAACGAATGGAATGTTAACTTAGTTGTCAACAATAAGCTCGTTACCTTTAAGTTAGACACAGGGGCAGATGTAAATATACTACCGTTGTGTTACTTGGCTAGACTAGATTTATCGGTTCAGGACTTATTGAAAACGCAAACAAGGTTAAACGGTTACTCTGGTACAGCAATTAAAGTAGTAGGAAAAATTTATTTAAAGGTATGTTATAAAAACAAAATTTATGTATTAGAATTTAAAATTGCGGAGGTAAATTTTATGCCTATTCTAGGCAGATTTGCATGTGGGGAATTAGACATGGTGAGACGTGTGATGTCAGTACAGGACAAGGAAATACCAAATTTTTTAGAGCAATATAAGGACGTGTTTCAAGGTATAGGATGTCTACCAGGTAAGTATACCATAAAAACCAATAAAAACATATTGCCATCTGTTCATGCGCCTAGAAAGTTACCGTTTGCTATAAAAGACAAAGTAAAGATGAAGTTAGAAGAAATGGAAAAGCAAGGTATCATTGCGAAAGTAGAGGGATCATCAGACTGGGTCAGCAGTATTACAATAGTTAAAAAACCTAATGGTGATTTACGCATCTGCTTAGATCCTAAGGAACTAAATAGGGCTATAAAAAGAGAATACTTCAGGTTACCTACTCTTGATGAAATAGTCTCAAAACTTTCAGGCGCTAAATTTTCAGCACTTTGGACGCAGCGTCAGGATTTTGGCAGGTGGCCCTGGATGATACAAGTGAGTTGACAACATTCAATACACCATTCGGACGCTACAAGTTTTTAAGGTTGCCATTTGGTATTTGTTCGGCACCCGAGGTGTTTCATAAAAGAATATTCGAAAATTTTGATGACATAGAGGGTGTGTGTATGTACATAGACGATCTGTTAGTATATGGCAGCACGAAAGAAGAACATGATGAAAGATTGAAATTAGTGCTAGAAAGGTGCAGGAAAATCAACTTAAAATTAAACAAAATGAAGTGCAACTTTTGTTGCAGGAAATCAAATACTTAGGACACAAGATAACAAGAAATGGACTATGTCCGGATGACAGTCGCATTTCGGCCATAAAAAATATGCCTAAACCGGAAAATAAAAAGGACGTGGAGCGGTTATTGGGACTTATCACCTATGTGGGTTCGTTTATTCCAAATTTGTCGGAAAAAACTGTTCTGTTAAGAGAGTTATTAAAAAAGGAAACAGAATGGCATTGGAATAATCAACACGATCAATGTTTGGAAGTCATAAAGGAATCCTTGGCAAAACCGCCGGTGTTACAATATTATGAGTTAAGTTCACCTATTACCATATCTGTTGATGCTAGTAAGAGCGGCCTGGGCGCGTGCCTCATGCAAAACGGAAAGCCGGTGTGTTATGCATCTAGGGCGTTGTCAAAAGCGGAACAGCGATACGCTCAAATAGAGAAGGAACTGTATGCCTGTGTTTTTGCTTGTGAGAGGTTTCACGCCTACATATACGGCAGAACAGATATTGTAGTTGAGACAGATCACAAACCTCTAATAAGCATATTAGAGAAGCCAATAGCGGACGCTCCGTCGCGCTTGCAACGAATGCTTCTGAGGTTACAGCGTTATACGTTCAAATTAATATATAAGCCAGGTAAACATCTGTTCATAGCGGACGCGCTGTCGCGGGCGTACGAGCCGGCGGCGGCGGGGTGCGGGGAGCGCGCGGGGGACGTCGGCGCGCAGCACGACGAGGTGTGCGCGATCGAGAGGGATGCAGCGATGAGCGCGACCACCTGTCTCAGTGACGCGCAATTTGTTAAATTGCAAAAGTGTACGGAAGAAGATGATGAGCTGACAATAGTGAAAAATACATAAGAAGGGGATGGCCCGCGAACAAACAGGAAGTCTTAGACCTAGCAAAACCCTATTGGAGTTACAAAGAGGATTTAGTAGTGGCATACGGTCTAGTATGGAAGAACCAAAGGGTCGTAGTGCCAAAGGTGGCAAGAAAGGAATTATTAAAAAATATACATATTGGTCATGTGGGACTAGAAAAATGTCAATTGCGGGCTAGAGAAACAATATTTTGGCCCGGAATAACTAATGATTTGTCAAACTTAATCTCCAATTGTGGCATCTGTCTTATGTACCGGAAGGGCAATCAAAAAGAAGAGATGCAGCCGCACGAAATTCCTGAGCGGCCATGGGCAAAGCTAGGCGTAGACCTGTTTCAATTAAAAGGAGAAGATTATTTACTATTAGTCGATTACTACAGCAAATTTTTTGAAATAGCGAAGTTACAATGCACGAGTTCAGGTAGCATAATAAATATTTTAAAAAATGTTTTCAGCCGACAGGGTATTCCTAATATATTAATATCTGATTGTGGGCCGCAGTTCGCCTCAACGCAGTTTCGAGAGTTCGCATCTGAATGGAATTTTAAACATATAACGTCATCGCCAAGATACCCACAATCAAACGGTCAAATCGAAAGGACAATACAAACGGTGAAAAATATTATAAAAAAGAGTAAAGAGGACGGAGTTGATTATAGACTGGCATTGTTGGAGTACTTGAATACGCCTTTAGAAAGAGATCTGGCAGCACCGGCAGAGCTGTTACAAAGTAGAAAACTCAGAAGCCTTTTACCGAAGTCGGATTATAATTTAAAACCTAAAATACAGAACAGTATTCATAAAAAGTTAATTGTAAGACAACATAAGCAAAAGTTCTATTATGACCAACATGCGAGAAACTTACAAGAACTAAATATTGGACAAAAGGTAAAGATCCTGCTAGACGTTAACAAAAGAAAATGGTTATCGGGCACTGTTATAGGTATATTAGGAAATCGCTCTTATGAAGTGAGACTTGTAAATGGAAATGTCATTATAAGAAATAGACGTCACATTGTTAAAGATTCACCACAGCGACGTGATCCTTCACAGTATAGTTTCGATTATTATGATGACATTCAATGTTCGACAAATACAAGTAACACAGCGGCTCCCACTACTAATGATAATTATTATGTTACTCGGTTCGGCAGGACGGTGAGGCCGCCGGATAGGTGGGCCTATAGCACGAGTAGATAAAACAGTGTCTTAAGAGTAGAACATTTTTTTTTTAGAACTTCATTCATAGGAAATTGCGCTGTCTCTATATATTGCATGTAATTTAGTTGGTGCTGTTCAACAACTCTTTATTTCCTAAGGGAGAAAGGAAGTAGGAATTGTAAATAATAGCAATAGGAATTTATACATTATTTGTTAATTTATGCAAGGTTTCTCTTATTGTATAGTTAATGTAGTACTTTATGTTAATTTAAGAGGGAAGATGTAAGGAGGTTGTAATGCACAAGCAGCTCGGGGATAGCACGGCTGTCACATGGACATTTGCTAACGTGACAGTAGTATAGTTCCAATATAGATTGTATATCATTCACCTTTTACTTAAATTTTCATCTACGTCGTAATTCTACAAATAGAAATTACTTTTAATGTCCTCGTTACCGGGACTTAGACTCTTCTCGCATAAGAATAGTTAAGACTATTTATATACAACGATTTCCTTCACTGGAAACTAAAGTACAGAATCAGCTCGGCCTGACGAACACGTTTACGACCGGCTTCGTCGCAATACTTGCGAATATATTTAGTATTATAACTTACCATGCATCTGTGAACGTGTTATGCCTCGGCGGCGGTAGATCCAACTCCTCATCTAACTGAAAATGCAGCTCTTCACGGGGCTCCTCTTCTGGAGGGACGTTGCTGGCGGTAGTCGACGTTCTCTCGCGGGAGCCGGCCTTTGTGCGTCTCTTCACCTGAAGGAACATTTAATATTTTAATTAATTATACACCTTTTTAAAGAGGGTGCTGGTTAGGATGATGTACACTTCACCATTGCACTCGTCACCATCACGTATTTATACTTAACAAAAAGTGCCTATAATTTCACAAGCTACAATGCGCCTCAAGTCGATACAAACGAATAGCTAAAAGAATTATGTATTACTGCTACTAAGGTGATTATTGTCAACGGCAACAAGCACAATGTGATGTTATATAAACATCTTAACTAGTAGAAGTATAAATTCCTTATAAAATATGAGAATTTCTAGACTAATGCTATTTATTAATAAAGACCGCATCGAGTGGGAAAGTAGTTAAGTAGAAAACTATATAAGGTTATACCGAAGGTGATGTCAGGGTATGTGACAGGTACACCCGAGACAATCACAACATCATGATGAAGACAATATCGACATGTTAATTATATGTTGTTACCAGTAATCAGTGTATGCTTATAAAATAAACATACCAAAGAAATTACCAGTAACATTCACTATACCCGCATTGCGTAACCCACGATCTCTATAAATAGAGATTAGAGGCCTAATTTACGGGGCTAAATATCAATAGTAGTAGCTCGAAGAAACGATTTTTAATAGCGATTCATATAATCTCATTACTAAATCATTTCACACACAGCTTGGAACAGACAGCTAGAAGACAAATCTCAGGAATATCATCATCGGATGAACAAGGTCGTTACCGTTTAAAAGGCTCCTGCGCATCTGGCGAGAGCTGGTTAAATACGACAGCGACACCATCACGCATAAATGAATCCTTGGAGTTTAAACATGGATATAGGAGTTCATCAATCCATTACCGTGCAAGTTTCTTGTCAGTTCGTGATCTATGTTGGTTAATAACAAAATATAATCACCTCGGTCCAAACATCAGTGGGGGTCCTCTCAGTAGACGAGCCTCTGCGGCCTGGCCCGGGCTTACTTCCAGTCCGTTCCAGTTTGTCACTCGTCGAGTCCTCTGTACATGTAAAAAACAGTTTCAAGAAGTAATTAATAAAGAGGAAATCCAGTGATGTGTAGGGGTAGAAAATCTCCCACTCTAGTTTACCCTGGGCATTTCTTTAAAGATAACTAACAGAACTAATACATGTCTCATTACCATAGCAATTTGTATATTTTACTTCCATATTAGAACCCTGGGATTGATATAAGGATACTGCAGTTGTATATAGGTGAGTTCTGTCACTATAAGTACATCACCAGTCTTTGAATAGTAGTATCACATTTTTGGTAGGTCTGTTGTCAGTGACCATTAAGATAGATTCCTGTTAAAAAGGTGCTGTAGCTAGTGAAATTACTATGGCAAGGAGACTTAAAGTTACTATCAAAGCCTCCGAGGCATGCGTATCATCTTAACTATCGCCATTTTATTATGGAAAGGAATATCACTTACCATCGAGTGATTGTCTTATGTTGTTGTATATAAAGTATATAGTTATACTCACCGGAACGTCTCGCCTGGGGCACAAACTCCGGTACATCCGGGTTAAGATTGTCGCGTGGTGCTGCTCGTGTGCGAAACATCCTGCAAATATATCAACCTCTAAGCTTTGTACTACAAAAAATATTTATAGCGTTTGATGTATTAACATCACCAAGTTCACAGCAAACCTTAGCAAACCTCTTTTAAAGATCTCGTTGCATCATTATCAGCCGATAGACATAGACCTCCCCCAAGAACTTAACTCGAATCGGTCCTACACTTTCCCGTGATCTGCACCGAATCGTCGAACCACCTTTTTTTTGGAGTGGGGGGAGTCATCTATCAATACGTTTACCTCGATGACCACGCACTTGCGACGAGACGACCGAAACGTAAAGTGATAGTTAGTGATACATCTGCCCATAACAACGCTGGCGCTGGTTATAATGATATACACTACACCACATAGCGCTTCAAACCAGAACGCTGTATATAATGTATTCATCTTAATTAACATATACTATTGTTAAATTTATGGTGAACGAGTGATAGGTATATGAGCGAGTGAGAGAAGAGTAAAAAAAGAAGGTAATTTTTGGTTCTTAAGCGGCCCTTTTTTTGCCGACAAATCTTGCTCCAGCACTGTGTATAGCTAGTAAAATTTCTGAGGTAACAAGACATATCGTGTTTTGGCGACGCTGACTAGCAGCTAGGTTAGGTATCATTTACTATAACACAAACATCCTTGGATATGTGTTCGCGGTTTTGGGAGGCTTGTGGTGGCGGCACTGCACCCGCCGTCGCCACGAGGCAACAACGGAACGCCACGCCGGCACGTCACTGTAGCACCAATCCGCAGTGACACTCGGCAGCACTGGCAGCTCGCCGAGTGTGGACATGTGGTGCAAAAGGTACCCTCGAGAAACGATGACACAGGAGGCACTACTAGCCAAAGAAAAACACCTAACCAAACTAAACAGAAACCAATACTGTAGTACGAGTATAAACACTTGTATTCAGACAATACCTGGGTAAAGGGGGAGGTGGTACAGCGCGCAGGAGACCGGACACGGGCGCCACCAGCGGCCCACCCATCGTCGCCAATGGGAATATCCCAACCATTTGCTTTTTGCGTCTGTGAATATATGCAAATAAATTAGTATTATAACTTATCTGTAGTAGACAGTAAAGCACATACGACCAGAACACTCCGTCTCCCATTTATCGAATGAATGGCATCGATGCTGTTATTGCGGTTGATTTGAAGCTAGCACTAAACAAACTCAACCCGGAATCGAACCAGAGACCTCCTACAAGGCACTCAGCCACTCTGTCATGTTTTTAAATATGGGATAAAGTCCATAACATACTGATTTGTTATATCCCATTGGTTTTAGACTTCATCATCATCGTCATCATTGAGCACCGTCTTCCAACTGAAGACAATAGGGAGTTTTTTTTTTTAGATTCTATTTTTCTTTTTAACATACAGATATCCAGTGCTGGACATAGTCATTTCCTTTTGGTACATACCACGCTCGGTGTCGAATTTGGTACCACAATATTTTCTTAAAGGTCTCACCAGCTGCTGTCCTCATCCTTTATATAATTAACGAATAAACGCCTTCATAATAATAGAACTTACTTTTTCTCGCCCGGTTTCTCATCAGTGTTTTCCATCTGCAGCGGAGGATCATCCGAATTCGTTTGCTTCTTTTCATCGCTCTGTTCGGTTGTTTCATCTTTCTTATCGTCTTTATCTCCTCGGCCTTCTCTTCCACTTCATCACCTTTCTGCACATTTGGTTTTTCATCGCTCACTTTCGCGTCCGGCGCCGCCTGTGATATAAGCTTCAATATATTTCTAAATAAATATCATAATTATTATAGTATATGTTATATGTATGAGAAATGAACTGGTTTGTGATACGGTGGTCCCTGGTTCGATTCCGAGCTACATTTCAACGAGTTTTCTTTGTGATATGAGTTTTTGTAGTCAACTAGCTATTACACTATCAATCACAATTTTTTTTTTAAACTTCTGTGCGACGGGACGAGCAAGACGTTCACCATATGGTAAGTGATACGCTTGCCCATGACAACGCAGCGCTAGTTAAGATGGTACACACTGCACCACATTGCGCTCGTTCCCTTGAGACATAAGGTGTTAAGTCTCGTTACCCCAGTAATTACACTAGCTAAAGCGCGCTTCAAACCGGAACACGGTAATGTTTGCACACTACTATTTGCCGGTTGCAATAGGAGCTGCGGTGGTACTCATCCAGACGGTCTCCGGCAACAGAGACCTACCACCTGGTACAATGGAACTGCTGCTTTTTTAACTATCACTTAAATTTTTGTAACTATTGTAAAATGTAGCAACGCGTATGAGCCGCGTAGACCATAACGGTGCCAGCGGTTCGGTTGCGCTGCGTTATTGTGCCCGCGCGGAATTTCGTTCGTGTAGTTGTCATACACGTCCGACATAGCTACACCACAGCGGTATCTTACTTGAGACTTTAAAACAGTTACTGTATACTTCAAAATGATCCCCTAAAAATGCGATTAGAAATCTGTACCATGTATTGCTAACACATATCTGATGAATTTACTCACACATTAAGATACTAGTAAATTGTATAAACACACATATTGCGAATAGTTCCGTAAAAACGGATATCTTGTTATTACATTCTATGGTTGAATAGTATTTTGAGGACTTGAAAACAACCGAACTTTAATTGAATTAACCTTTTACATTTTTCCTAATGGCGCGATAGCGTCCTTTTAAAATATCAACTGTCAAGATGCCGACGGTTTCGTATTCTTTTTTTGTTTGTTCTTTTTTAAATGTATTATACAGTTACCATCAGGAGACCGTCACATTAGTTTCATCGATTCGTGGTATAATAAAAAGAATGGAGAATATTTTTCAGTTATTTGTTTAACCCTTAAGTCGCGATTTATTTGATTTTTTTTTTAAGTCATTGATCGTATTTAATTTTACTTTATTATCACGATGATAATTATTTTATTTAAACAAGTAAATGACCAGAAGATTATACAAACAAACAAGTTAAATTAGTAAAGTCAGGCTCGTCATCTGTTAGTTTGGTTATTCACATCGATGACGAATCTCACTCGACATATGTATCTACTGTTGGAGACCAGGTTACTATCACGAAATCTAACCTAACATTAATATGAAAACATTAGTGTTGTCAAGGGCAATATACCTAGTGAAAGTATTAGTACCAATACTTAACATCTCAAGTCTCTGAGCGGAATGTGGTGCAGTGTATATAATTCTAACTAGCGTTAATTTATTTGTAAACTGATTACTTACCTTTGAATAATTAGAATAGAGTCATAGTGAAAGATAGAGCTAACGTATGTTTTTTTTTTATTTAGTGACTCTTATAAGTCCTGTTAGTCTTGCTGCTATTATTTATGCAGCAACGTTTGCTTCTAAAATGTTTGTCCTAATTCTTGTTTAATTATAATTTTCTTTTTTTAGCTGAGGTTGGAGACTAGTAAGACAGCGGTTCACATAAACATGTAAACATTACTGTGTTCCAATTTGTAATCTATTGTAGTTAACGATATTATAAAATCAAAGAGATGAGTATAATGCTGTGCTGTGTATATCATCCTGTCTAAAACCACTTTGTAATGGATTATGTTAATAATAAACTCACCTCAGTCTCAACGGTTGCCGGCTTTTGGTCTTCATCAATCTTAACGTCATTTTTAACCATCTTCTCTTCTATGCTCGGCGCTTCAACCTTCTGCGCCTCTACCTCCTTTATCTCCTCTCTAACTTCCGCCGTCTTCACATCCCGCGTGTCAGAGTCGTTTTTTAAATTTTCAATTTCAATCTCTACACCTTTTGGTTGATCCTTAACATCATTGTTTACGGTTTTCACCGCGTCCTTGTCGTCCTGTTTATCGGTTTTCTCGTTTGCTTCGGCCGGTTCCGGTTTTTCGGTTTTGTCGCCCTCGTCAGAGTTCGTACCGGACGTTATGTCGAGTATTGGCCATTTAGTGGGTTCGAATGCTGTTCGCACCTGCGGAATCAGATCACGTAAACAATACTTAGTACAGGTCCAAATGGAGGAGAGGTTGATGGTATTGTTAACAATAATAGATGAATATAACCAAAGAAAACATAAAAGACGTTAAATACGGCTGTCCATATTTGAAAAAGATTTTATAAATAATGAAACTACAACCAATGTGTCAGACGCTAACTGTCAATAACACGAGAGTTCTCGGTTTGATTCCAGAGCCATATGTTGAAGAGTTAATCTAATGCATCATAATCATGCTTAGCTAGCTACCACCATCATTGTTAATTGTCTATTAACAAATAACTACGTAGTCTGAGCGAGCGTTTAAATTTATCATCTTATTGCAAATAAAAACACAACCCTAGATTGAATTTAAGTATTATCACCGCAGTAATTTTACTAGCTTTTTACTGGTGGTAGGTCTCTGTTGCCAGAGACCGTCTATGTAGATATCACCGCAGCGTCTACTTTTAGCCAACAAACAGCAGGGTGGTAATATTACTATGTTATTGTTTGAAGGCGCTGTCAGCTATACCATCTTAACCAGTACTACATTGTTATGAGCAATCGTATAACTTACCATCTGGTGAACGCTTTGCTCGTGTCGTCACTTCGTAGAATAAAAAAAAAAGAAAGCTACCGTTCGAACAGGAATACAGTGATGTTTGCATAATACTAGTGAGTGATAGTAATGGGAGCTGATGTAGTACTTTAGCGAGATAAATTATTCACAACGACCTTTCGGAATTTTTTTCTAGTATGTGTATGCTGATGGATGCGGACAGCGCAAAGCCGTTTGGAGTACTTTGGGGAGAGACCTTTGTCCAGCAGTGGGCGTCTATAGGCTGTGGCTGATAATTATGTGTATGATTTGTTTACTCTGATACGTAGCAAATCCTTTATGTACGCAATTAATTATTAGACTTATTAGAAATTTTTCTAGTATTAAAAACGCAAAATTTTGCCAACACTTAAGTCATTATTGCAAACGTAATAGGGAATTACAAAAATAACCGTTTTCTTTTTATTTGGTTATTTCTTTGTCCAACATACTTACAAAATGCTGAAAATTAATATCAAACTTTGTTATTGCTAATTAGATGCTTCAATTTGCTATTACCTTTATACCTTATTTATGTTCTCTGCTCAACCTATGATGGAATGGGAGAGAATGCCCCGTATGGCATTAAGTCCGCCTTTTGGTACATATTTTTGTTGTGTGTGCAAATAAAGTTTTAAATAAATAAAATATCTATTTTTATGTCTATTTTTATTCTATATCTATTTTTAATTTTAGTTTATGTTATTTTTATGTCTATTTCAAATTGTGCCCTCTCTCTTCCGCGTGTTTCTTTCTCAATTTCCATTAAGTTTACCTTGAACCCGTTGATGAGCTGCAGCTTGTCGGAGTCGCGTATCGCGTCGAGCACGAGCTGCACGTCGGCGGTGAGCGCGCGCACGCGGTGGAACGACGCGATCAACGTCACCGGGATCGTGCCGTCGGCGGCCATCTTGCGGCGCAGGAAGAAGTCGCGCGCGAGGTTGTCCGCGCTGAAGTAGTACTCGCTGGAAACGGATATGCGTTATATATATTCATCTATATATAAATATATATGTGTGCGTTTAATGTTACGTGTACTATATTGGGAGCCGTATATGTATTGTATATGTATAGTTTACATTATTTATAAGAAATGATGCCGGCGGTTGCGGCACCACTAATATCATTTTTGGGAATGCACATTGTATAATAAAACTCAGTTTTGCAGAATCTTCTAATATTTGTGCAGAGTAACGACTTTTTAAGAGGCCTGCACACCGTAGGTCAACACACCGCAGGCATTCATCCCTTCGTTGTCGATATCCCGCGTTTTAGGACAAAGCGTTTTGCTTCGTCCTTTTTAATGCGTACAGCGAGGGAGTGGAACAGTCTGCCGGCATCAGTGTTTCCGTCCAGATATGACGAAAGGTTTTTTTTTTATATTACTATGCGATGAGACGAGCAAGACCTTCACCTGTTGGTAAGTGACACGCTTGCCCATGACAACGCGGCGCTAGTTAAGATGGTACACACTGCACCACATTGCGCTCGTCGCCTTGAGACATAAGGTGTTAAGTCTCGTTACCCCAGTAATTACACTAGCTACAGCGCGCTTCAAACCGGAACACAGTAATGTTCGCACACTACTATTTGTCGGTTGCAATAGGAGCTGCGGTGGTACCCATCCAGACGGTCTCCGGCAACAGAGACCTACCACCTGGTAAATCAAGACTACATCGCCGCTTACCATCAGGTGGGATCGTAGTCAAGCACTAGTCTATCCAAATAAAAATCGAATAAGTAATTTAAACGAATGATGAAACAACGCGATCATGAGCTCGTAAAGCTGTACTCACATCTGCTTCTTGATCAGGTCCTTCAGCGTGGCGTGGTCGAGTCCGAGCCCGTAAGCCGGCGGCGCGTTGTAGTAGAAGGCCTGCGCGAGCGGCGCCACGTGCAGCGCGCCGTAGTGCAGCATCAGACCCTGTGCGACGCCCGCTTGAGCCACGCGCAACTGGACGGGAGAGGGGGACGGTTGGGGGGGAGCGGGCGGGGGAGAGCCACCGGTGCAATACAACAATAATCACTATCCTCTTTAACATCTAACAGTATACAGTTGCAAATTCAATTATATAAATGTTTGTTAAACTATTTTTAGCGGGGACTAAACACCTAAACTATTCTGTCTATAAAAAATTCTTATATCACAAATGAATAAAAAACTAAAATTTTAATAATTTCACTGCCATAGTTGTTAGCCATGCTTTGCAGCAGCCATGGTCACATGAGGAATGATGCGACAGATTTAATGATATCATAGTTAAATGACGATAATACTTTTAAAGGCGGCTATCAACCAGAGTACTCCGGCTCTCATACATTCAGACGTTCGCCTGCTGGCATTACAAACCTGCGCTTGTTGGGATGATATACACTGCACATTAACAATCGTTACCAAGAAATATAAGATAGTAGTCTTCATTACTCCAGTAAGTGTTCGTTACTGTTAAATACCGTTGCAGTGATTATTTCAGCCGCCAAACAGTAGTGTCAACATTACTGTGTTCCAGTTCGAAGAGCGCTGCAAGGTAGTCAAATTACTGGAGTAATGATACTTAACACCTTATATCTCTCGAGCGCCATTTGGTGCAGTGTATACCATCTAAACTAACGCCGCGTTATGGTCAAACTTATCACTTACCATCAGGTGAACTCTTTGCTCGTCTCGTCGCCCGATGGAATTAAATAGTAATTACACTATTCAAACTCCTCATATGACCCATAGAATATAGAGAAAAACCCGGAACCTCAACGAAAATCTATAAAATTTGAGTTTTGTGAAATATAAAATATAAAGGAGATATTTTTAAAGTTTAGATAATTGTGATATAATTATATTAAACATAACTTATAGCCATTATTAGAGCCATATTATTCAGTATGATTGAGATATTCGACTGAAAATATTAAAAATATCTAAATCATAAGAAGTTTGAAAACATCCTATATGCATAACAGATAAAAGAGTGTTGAAAAATTATTTCTACATTTATATATACGTTCATAGTAAAAGTACATATCTTTATAACATGAATAAAAAAAAGTCTATTGAAAAAACACCGGAGGCGCATAAACTAAAACATGCACGATAATGATATGAGAATTACACAATACCACCAATACCACATTACACCATCGAATATATAAAAACGAAACGCAATAGTATGATACCCATATAAAAGACCAATATGAGAAAACCATGAACCGGATGTTGTGAGATTTTTTTTTAATTATTTTGAGCACCATATAAAGCATTAATAGGTATATACAATTTTTTTTTTATACTACTATGCGACGAGACGAGCAAGACGTTCACCTGATGGTAAGTGATACGCTTGCCCATGACAACGCGGCGCTAGTTAAGATGGTACACACTGCACCACATTGCGCTCGTCGCCTTGAGACATAAGGTGTTGAGTCTCGTTACCCCAGTAATTACACTAGCTACAGCGCGCTTCAAACCGGAACACAGTAATGTTCGCACACTACTATTTGCCGGTTGCAAGAGGAGCTGCGGTAGTATCCACCCAGACGGTCTCCGGCAACAGAGACCTACCACCTGGTGAAATTACTGATGAAGCAGTAAAGTTCTCAAGTGGCGGCCAGTGGAGATGGAACCGAGCTGGTGAAGGTCGCAGGCAACAGTATGTGTAACATCAAAGAGGAGGATCCTTGGGAGCGGTCCAACGTATGAATGTGTAAATATATAGAAGCTTTTTAATCCCTATCACCTGACTGCATCAGAGTAAGAGTTACACGACACTCTTTCAGGATACAATGTAGTACAGGATGAGGTGACGAGGAGTGCGAGGTAGTCTCAGCACTTCCGATTAAGGAGTGAGAGGTGAACGTTAACTGGACGAGATTTTTTTTTCTGAGAATCGAACTCATGACCTTTGTGTTATAAATATCCGCTAGACCATTCCGACATGGTCTAATCTTATAAAGTAATAGAGACACGGATAATAAGACGCATGCGACGTATTTCCGGTTTGTTTTGTAATATAAAACTATATGAATTGTGTCCCACTATAATGTTAGTAATAGTGGAAATGGAGGTGACCTCTTGGAAGGACAATCAACGGTATTTATTCACGCTGACCTACCACTGCAGAGTCAAACAGTAGTGTGCAAATATTACTGTGTAATATCAAAATTACTTTGGTAACGAGACTTGAAATTTCATAACTAAAGCGCAGTGTATATCATCTTAACCAGCTCCACGTTATATATCACTTACTATTAAGTGAACGTTTCACTGACCTCGAAGTTTAGTCGAATAGAAAAAATATTAGACAATAGTATGCAAACGTTACTGTGTTGTAGTTTGAACGGCGCTGTAGCTTTTAAACTTTCCTAACTCAACGGATCCATTCGTTGGTTCTTTCGAAGCTCCAGAAGCGTTCGAAGCAAATTAAGAGGAAGTACTGGTGACATTACTCAAGTGGATTATAATCGTTAATAGAGACGCAATTTAAAATGGGGACATTGAAAAACCAAGGGAAGAACACCAGCCAAAATATGGAAAGATAAGTTGGTGGAGTGAGTTGTCACATGAGTTGAAAAAGAGAGAAGAGTCCTAACAAAGTAGGGCTCTTATAGACAGATAGCTTGTGATATAAAATAATGAGAACTAGATAATGAACAATGAAGTGACTATAGACTTAATGAAATTTCACTGGTATAAATAATTATTTAATACCTAAAAAAAACCTAATGATTTTTTAGTTGGATATAAAAAAAACATGCTCCAAAAAAATTAGCGGTAAATAATAAATACGGTACATATATAAAGGCCACATGCAAATGGTACTCAAAATATGGGCCAAACACACCAATAAAGCGGGTAGGGGGAGTTTTTCATTTGGATCGGGATCATGATTCGGTATAAGAAACCCTTTTATACAAAGAGTTTATATACCACGGGGACGAGCGCGGTCGCAGTTACCCGTTAAAAAGTTTGAGGGTAACCCCAAAACATTAACAACTTAATTCTAATTAAAATTTAAATTTTATATCAGACTGTAAAGGTTTATTATAAAATGGTAGATTATGGCTTCAAATATTGATCTTTTGAAATCATTATCCAAACCTCCTCTAACTCATCTCGACTTCCTCGACTTGGTCCTTCAAGCCGGATAGTTACCTTTATGTCAACCCTATTCAATACTCAATTTGAAAATAAAAACCTCTAAAATTCCTTTTGCTTTATGACTACATAATTATTGAAGGGGAGTCCTGGGTTCATGTTTCAACAGATATAATCTGTAATTACTCTGTTTGTTTTAGGAAGAGATACTGTGACCTTTCCCAGCGGCAGCAATGACCATTTGTAATATCTTACTGGGTAAATATGTCCACCTTACCCCAGAAGGTTCTTTGCTTCTGGGTTATCTTAATAAAGAGTCATCACCAATTAATAAAATGGACTATTGACTGATATACTTAGAAAAGTGGACGTCCCATTCACTTGTAACCATTTGTTTATACCTGCGGCAGGTCGTGGTGACTGAAGTCGTGGTGGAAGAGCGCGTGGTGCGGCTGCAGCGGGAGGGCGGAGGAGGGACGCGGGGCGGTCCTGCGACCGCCGCGTCCCCTGGTGGCGCCGCGACCCCTGTTCCCGATGCGTCCCCTGGCGTCCTCGCCATTCAGCGACACTGTGTCTGCATTTAAATTAACTTATGTAAAGTTATACAACTATTAATGTGTGTATATGATTTCAGCTGTGAGAGAGTGAGATGGAACGCGTTTCTGTATAGTATCTGTCCCGCTCACAACGCTCCGATCCGCAGCGCGCTTTTTACTTTGAACATACGAAGAAAGAAACAATTGTTGATATTTTTAGTAAACTGTTTGCATCTTCTCTTTCTCACTCTCTATCCTTTTTCCTGTTTCTATCGCTCTCTCTATTATCCACCTCCATAATGTATTCGTCTATTGATAGAAGTAGAATATAAACATCTTAAATAAATTCTTTGCAAAACTATATCAGGTTATACCGAAGGTGATGTAAGGGTATGTGACAGGTACACCCGAGACAATCACAACATAGTGAAGACACCATCGACATGTTAATTATATGTTGTTACCAGTAATCAGTGTATGCTTATGTAATAAACATACCAAAGAAATTACCAGTAACATTCACTATACCCGCATTGCGTAACCCACGATCTCTATGGACGGAGAGATTAGGGGCCTAATTTACGGGACTGTAACTTAAGTAATCGCCGAGTAAGTTGATCAAGTGATTATGTGCAAACATTACTGTGCTCCAATTAGTATCGCGTTTGATGTTTTGTCTCATTTTTAAAATTTTATGAACGGAATAGGAGAACGGTAAATTTATTACTGATGATGGGTTTCTGTTGCCTGGTTCTTGGTTACCACAGCACGAGCTATGAAATAGCAGTGTGCATATATTACTGTTTTCACGCAAGCATATACCACTAATGGTACATAGAGGATCGTTCCATTGGAAAGCTTGTACTATCTATCTTCTAAGTCGTATTTCCTCACGACTGAGGGTCGTGGTCATCATGTGAACATGAAACACACGACGACTTACTTGGCAGTGGTAATGGAGTGGTGTTGCCATTGCCTTCACCATTTCACACACTAGTCTGACCACTGATGGTCACGACATAGATATGCAGGTTTCCTCACAATGTTTTCCTGCACCGTCAAAGCGCGTGATATTAGTTGGTGTGTTATGCTAACTGCTCATGAATTGAAAAATTCATTGGTGCAGGCGGGATTCGAACCCTGTACTCTCGCAGTGGACGGCCGGCGTTCAAACCACTAGGCTATCACTGCTTTTACCATAAGCAGAGCTATAAAAAGACCTCTTTGGCTTTCGGGAAAGGAACTGTTTTGTGAATATTTTAAGAGATCCCTTCTTCGTTATGAACATCATATTTACCAGCAGACGGAAGTCGTACTTCGTTGTGAGATGGAATTAATGAACACTAACCGTTGTCGGGCCTGGGTGCATGAGGAGGTCCATGTTTGTTGGGTCTCGCCGCTTTCACGTCGATGTCCAGGGGCACCCACTTGTGCTTTCCCGATTTATTGCCTGCTTTACCAGCGCCTGGAAGTTGGAATTTAGAACGTTAGGATGATATACAGTGCACCATGTAGTCCTCGCCGTCAGACATTATATGACAAGTCTCGTTACCTCAATTTCATCACATCATATTTCAAACAAAGCCGTGATAGCCTAGTGGTTTGAACGCCGGCCTTCCAATCTATAGGTACCAGGTTCGATTCCGGCTTGCACCAATGAATTTTTCAAATTAAATGCAATTAGTATAACACTAACTAATATGGCGTGTTTTGATGGTGAAGGAATATTATATGTCATGACCATCTGTGCTCGCACTAGTATGTGAAATGGAGAAGGCAATGGCAACACCACTCCATTATAACTAACAAGTAAGTCGTCGTGGGTTTTCATTAAAAACATTATGACCACGACTCTCAGTCATGAGGAAATACGACTTAGAATAAGAAGAACATTTGCTCAGTACTGGTTGACGCTGCGGTGGTAACTAGACGGTCACCGGTAACATAGAGCTACCACCAGATACCAAACGTTATGGTTACATAGAATCTACCTGTGGCTTTGTTCTTATCAGTGTGCTTCTCGTAATGTTTGTCATTGTGACCTTGGTGATTCTGTTGCGGCGGCTCCACCTTCTCCGGCCTACCCTGGTGCTCTTCCAACGGCTTTCGCTCCTGATCCTGTAAATTTAATACAATGATTCTATAAGAGATATTTGTGACTAATCTCCATTGGAGACAACAGTTTGATGAGGGTGGTTATTAATCTCTATTAATCTTAGTTATCAGTATATAGAAAAGTACTTGCCGCATTGCCATTGTGGTGAGCTGAGTCTGCGTCGAGCGGAGGCGGTGTGGAGTGGCAGCGAGTGGCGCCGGTGGCAGCGCCTAGTGTCGGCCAATCGCCGATATCCGTGAAGTCCGAAGCCTGAAGACAAAGGATACTGCATTATAAACTTTATATCATACTTAAGACAAAAAGTCAAAGGTTAGGTTAGGTTAGGAATAAGATCAATACGAGCAAGACGTTCACCTGATGGTAAGTGATACGCTTGATAACAACGCGGCGCTAGTTAAGATGGTACACACTGCACCACATTGCGCTCGTCGTGAGACATAAGGCGTTAAGTCTCGTTACCCCAGTAATTACAGTAGCTACAGCGCGCTTCAAACGGGAACACAGTAATGTTCGCATACTACTGTTTGTCGGTTGCAATAGGAGCTGCGGTGGTACCCAGACGGTCTCCGGCAACAGAGACCTACCACCTAGAGATGGAAGGTACCACCGATGTCTTCTTGTATTGAACGTTTGGACAACGAACGGTGCTTTTTTTGGATTTTATTTGTCTTCCCTGTAGAAGCATTGTATCTTTAAGTCCTCCCCACCATAAAAAGAGAAAAGTACTATAAAAGTTATCCAGGTAACACAACTGCATCCATTGCGGGTGGGTAGTCAAACTAATTAATAATTAGATTAGGGACATTTCACTTTGTGTCCCAGACTTAATGAGTCACATTACAATCAGGTGGGAGTACCTTTCCGTTTTATGCTATAAAAATATTCTAAATAAACAGCAGAAACAGTTGGTGTATCCTATGCTGCCGACACAGAAGTAGAAAGTCTAATCGGATAACAAACATCAATACTTTATAATGGTTTCCGTTTACACCTGAGCGTCATTCTCGACCCTGGCCCAGCTCCGTCTCGACTTGGACTTCCTCCTGGTGGTGACTCCAGCGGTCATGCTCGTTACTCACAACACTTGACACTACTGTTTTTTAAAACTTCAACTCAGTGCGACATCACTGCACTTGTTCACAGTTCATACCGTTTCATTTAAAGCTTCTTCATATTTAAGTTTGTGTGATAACTACAATGGAATTATTATAATTACTATAAAGAATATTTAATGGTGGTAGTTTTACGTTAGCACCGTGATAGCCTAGTGGTTTGAACGCCGGCCTTCCAATGCGAAGGTACCGGGTTCGAATCCGGCCTGCACCAATGAATTTTTCAATTTATGTGCAGTTAGTATAACACTAACTAATATCGCGAGCTTGGACGGTAAAGGAAAACATCGAGAAGAAACCTGCATATCTATGCCATGACCATCAGTGGTCAGACTAGTATGTGAAATGGAGAAGGCAATGGCAACACCACTCCATTATAACTGACAAGTAAGTCGTCGTGTGTTTCAATAAAAACATGATGACCACGACCCTCAGTCATGAGCAAATACGACTTAGAAGAAGAAGGTCTACGTTGTCGGTGACCGTATTAGTACCAGCGTAGTGACTAAAGCTGTAGATAGTGAAATTACTGCGGTAACGAGACTCAAGATCTAGTGTTAAGTCGAGCTCAATTTACATCGTAACTAGCACCACGTTTTGGGGCATACGTATCACTTACTATCAAGTGAAAGTGTTGTGTTGGAACTATTGGTTATGGATGCTCGATTGAATGTAGCCACGTCAAATGTATGGTCTGTCTGGTTAAAGTCCGTATTCGGTCTAGTCGCAAAACCGGTACACGGTTCGCTTCCGTGTGTTATATTGTAAATGTCACCGATTCTTGCATTCGATTAACATTATTAACAACCGTACATCCCGTATGCGGATCGTTCGAGGCGACGTTCGCTCTCCATCGGGGCTGGTGGATTCACCGCCTTTCACACGAACAATCTCATCAAAGCGGTGGTGAAAGAGAGAACAGACAATAGTTTTGTTGTGATGGCATGTGATAGACAGCGAGAGAGAGGGAGAGAGATATAGACAGGAAAAGAGAGAGAGAGAAAGAGATATAGACAGCGAGAGACAGAAAAATATAGACAGCGAAAGAGAGAGAGAGAGAGAGAGAGAGAGACATAGACAATGAAAGAGTGAGAAAGAGAGATAGAAAGTGAAAGAGGCAGAGATACAGACAGTGAAAGAGAGAGAGATATACAGACAGCGTAAGAGAGAGATACAGACAACGTAAGAAAGATATAGACAGTGAAAGAGAGAGAGATATAGACAGCGAAAGAGAGAGACATAGACAATAAAAGAGAGAGATAGAAAGTGAAAGAGGCAGAGATACAGACAGTGAAAGAGAGAGAGATATACAGACAGCGTAAGAGAGAGATACAGACAACGTAAGAAAGATATAGACAGCGAAAGAGAGAGAGATATAGACAGCGAAAGAGAGAGATATAGACAGCGAAAGAGAGAGATATAGACAGCGAAAGAGAGAGACATAGACAATGAAAGAGAGAGATAGAAAGTGAAAGAGGCAGAGATACAGTGTAAGAGAAATATAGACAGCGTAAAAGAGATATAGACAGCGAGAGAGAGAAAGAAAAAATAGAGAACGAAAGAGAGAGATGTAGACAGCGAGAGAACGATAAAACAGCGAGAGAGAGAAATATGGACAGCGAGGTTAAGAGTTAGATATACAGCGACAGAAAGAGATATAGACAACGAGAGAGGGAAAGAGAGGTTAATGCAAAGTATTAGGTAAGAATCCATAATTAATAGAATCTCATAGATTATTGCATTGCCCATTGTAATTTTTCATCGAATTTTGATTTCTCTCAATACTAATAATCGATAAAAATAATAACAAAAAATATTATACTTAAAGAAAAATCGTTTAAATTATAATTCAACGGAATCTCCATACGTGTTCACAATTAAAATTTAAATATATGCTAATTAGATCGACAACAGACGCCATTTAATAGCACGCTAATAACGAACGAGACTTAATGAATTTTAATAATAATTTTTGTAAATTTAATACCAAAAAGAAATCCATTGTCATTATAATTAAAATTTTAAATTTACTTAACTGATAACTAATTTACGATAAAACCTTGAGACCATTTGTACAAATAACATTACAAACATTACATCACTCGCTAACGAACGGACATTTTACTGTTACCAACATTGCGATACGAGGAGAGAAAGAGAAAGAAAGAGATTAAATCTCAACAATTCAAGGCCATTTACATAACTCGTAAAAGCATGAATGAAAAATATTAAATAAAAGAAAGGACGTAACCAATAAGGTTTTATATAAGGATAACTATAAAAATAGCTTCAATATTATACCGGTATCGGTTTTAGTACAAACATTGCGTAGAATTTAAACAAAATTATTTCCTGTTAAGCCATTAAATAGTATTAAATTATTGGGCACGTCTATTCGCCGATTACAAAAAAATTATCGATTATTTTTATAATTTATTTAAAGTTTAAACATGAGTAAACAGTAATGAGAAATAAAGGAAATAGTATATTAATACACACGCATATAAATACTTGAGCCTTCTGTTTGATTTTCTAATAATATAGACTCTAAACAAACCCTAATCATTTACTACGAGTCGAATTAAAAAAAAAAACGGACACAAACACACGCGCAACACCACAAAGTCGCATCGTCGTTGCCACGCGCGATTTATAACCTATTAAAAAAAAAACGTCCCGATTAAAAATAATAAAAACACAATGACAACTCAATAACACTGGCAGCTAACACGAGTTCACATATAAAAACTTTTCGGTGGATTTTATTCTTTTTTTTTTCGTTTTAATATTTAGCTTTACAGAGGCGCTGCACGCTCGACGCCGCGCGGGAACATAACCTCAAATTCGAGCGCATGCGCCCCGACTACGCGTGGCCCGGTAGAGGCGGCATCACATCGAACATTTACGGACTGTCCTTGGAATTGAACACGAATCCCAGCTGTGGGAACATTGAAATACGGAAAAAATATACACAAGTTTATGGTATATGGAATAAGCTTCTAATCGTTATATAACACAAAGTTATTTATCTTTATTCACAATGAGGATTATAAGTAAAGAAACGAAACTAAAAAAATTACTCCATCTAATTATAAGTTTAAATTTTGTTTAATTAATAATAAATAAAAAAAAAAGTAACTGTTCGGAATCGAACCTGGACGACCGTGTTATAACCGTAACCTTAACTTACATATCAATTAATTTTAGTCGCAAAAGCTAATAACAAATGCGATATAGATTAAAAAAGATATATGACAAATTAGAAAATGGGATAATACTAAAATATTTCTATTTATTATCTGTGTTTAAAAGTTTATTTCTTAACTACGTAAATTCCATTTTTAAATTTGCGAGATAAAATTTCTATAATCGTTGTACGTTCTCTTATGGTTACACTACTGGCCAGCTATCTCGCTCACACAAGCACCTACCAAGGCCGAGTTTCTCGCGCGATCCGCGATCGCGATGCGGCCTTCGACTATAATAATTCACATTTAATTTATATAAGATTGATATTTCGTTCGTTCTTTCACTTTCACACCTTTGGGAAGAAAGTCAAGGTTTAAATTTATAAATAAACGATGGATAGGTCTCTTGTTGCGTACTATGTACGTACCACCGCGGCGCCGATAATTACTATGTGACGTTACTAGTGAAATTACTGCGGTAACTAGACTTAAAAATTTGTATTTCAAAGCTACGAAGGATAAGCGGCAACACATTACAAACATCGCTTTAAGATATCTTTATTCTCGTTACCGCAGTAATTACACTAGCTACAGCGCCACATCAGCAGTGCGAGAGCTTTACATATTCAATACACCGGCCACTTGACAACCGATAACGATGATTAGTTACGCGTATTGTTTGTGTATGCGAATATAAAATCGATTAACGATTAAACAAATTATATCGTTCATGCGTTAAAAAAACACCAGCGACGGTGATGGCGACTGAACAATATTTCAACAACAATAAACTCTCAGCGATTAACAGGAGAAAGCTTTGGTCGGGAGTCAAAAATATTCTTCAGATTATCTTCTATGTTTTATATGAAATTTTAAAGTTACAACCTTCAAACAGGTACACAGTATGCACACTAGAAATAAGTTATTGAGGTATTGGACTAAATACTTGATCAAGAAATTCATGCGGTGGTATTTTTTTTTTTATACTACTATGCGACGAGACGAGCAAGACGTTCACCTGATGGTAAGTGATACGCTTGTTAAGATGGTACACACTGCACCACATTGCGCTCGTCGTGAGACATAAGGTGTTAAGTCTCGTTACCCCAGTAATTACACTAGCTACAGCGCGCTTCAAACCGGAACACAGTAATGTTCGCACACTACTATTTGTCGGTTACAATAGGAGCTGCGGTGGTACCCAGACGGTCTCCGGCAAGAGACCTACCACCTGGTAAAGTAAGAAAATATGGTGAAACGCAATCCTCCAGTATACATTAAAACTTTGTATTCTGGTTAATTTGTGCGAGAACGAGACGGATATATTGCGGAAGACGATAAACAGAGATAGAGAGAGGGGAGTAGACTGAATGAATATTTTTTATTGATTGATGTTGAAAAGACGGAGGGTATAGATTAATATACTCCCGGACACATCTATCGGCCCACCACCCAGTGTTTAAAGTTTCGACGGTGTCTAGCTAAAAATAAATGTTAGGTGGAGCAATAAGTTTTAATGCAGTTTTGAAGCTGATTTTTTGGTCAACATATATGTATGTTTTTTTTTTATTTTGAATTCAGGATTATGAAAAAAAAATTCTGGGTTATATGTGCAGGGCACTTATGTATTTTAACGTGACAACGTCTATTAATTATATCACAAAAAATTTTGATAATAAATTTTATTATTCTTGTTTGACATGTTTATCGGGTTACAAATCAAGTTATACTAACTCTCAATTATATTTGTTAGGGATTTTATTTCTAATTATTATTGAGCAATAGAATACATCTTTTACTTTCAACCAATTCGGGCAAACGCATACCGACTTAGCGGTCGGCGTAAGCCACGCCCACTTATGTGCGGGACATTTCTCAGCACGCGCGTCCTATCTTATACCAATTTAATAGACGTTGTCACGTCAAAAAACGAAAATTCGAGTCTGTTCATTGTTTTCAACGACCCAGGAATGAAGAAAACTTTTTTATTTCGCACAAGTTGGATTTTTTTTTGATGTTTCCGATTATTGATTCCATAAAAAGGCAAATCTAAACTTACGAGCCAGTTTTGACTAAAGAATATGGATACTCTGCCTGAAATTGTCGCCCAAGTTTTAAAACTTATGCCGGCCAAATCAATTCGAATTTACAAAAAAAATTAAAAAAAAACATACATAAAGGTTGACTAATAAATCAGCTTCAAAACTGCATTAAAACTTTTTGCTGCACCTAAAATTTATTTTTAGCTAGACACCGTCGAAACTTTAAACACTGGGTGGTGGGCCGATAGATGTGTCCGGGAGTGTATGTAACCCTATACTATATACTATACTTTGTGTATATAAAAAATTGGAAGGCCGGCGTTTTAACCACTAGGCTATCACTGCTATAACGCTGGGACTAACACACTAAATTTTAATCCATCACATCATCAAGCGTGAAAATCGCAAGATCCTTGAAAATTACTAGAAGTATAATACACTACATTCTTTTGTGTTAAAGTCGTGCGGATGGGTCGGCGAGGATAAAATATAATGGTGTTGTTATGTATCGAGGCTAACCAGTACAAAGCTGTTAGAGAGACCAACAGAAAGCCTTTATATATGTAATTAAACGACATATGGTGATGGGTAATTATTTACAGATCTAAATAGGTAAATAGTAGTGTGCAAATATTACTGTGTTCCAGTTTGAATGACGTAGCTGAAATTACTGGGGTAACGAGACTATATTTTTAACACAAGACGAGTACAATATCATTTTCTGTTGAAGCTGTCTTTCTATGGAATGCTTTACCACTAACAATTAGACAGGCACAGCCACTGCTTTTAAGAACCTTGTCAGTAAATCTTATCTTTCATTATAAATGTAATAATAAGTTACTTTGACTTTTTTTTTTATACTACTATGCGACGAGACGAGCAAGACGTTCACCTGATGGTAAGTGATACGCTTGATAACAACGCGGCGCTAGTTAAGATGATACTGCACCACATTGCGCTCGTCGTGAGACATAAGGTGTTAAGTCTTGTTACCCCAATAATTACACTAGCTACAGCGCGCTTCAAACCGGAACACAGTAATGTTCGCACACTACTATTTGTCGGTTGCAATAGGAGCTGCGGTGGTACCCATCCAGACGGTCTCCGGCAACAGAGACCTACCCCTCTCTGATGAGTGAAGACGCTAGTCGTCCAATATTCCTAAAATTTTGCAGAAGAACTATAGCCGAGATAACAGAAAGAAATAAAACAAAAGACATTATTAGAAATTAGAAGAAAAAATTTTACTGTGATATTAGGATTAGGCTATAGTTAAGAAAATTTTTGTATTAGAAAGTAAAGAGAGACCGAATGTGATATTAAAAATAGGAAATAAATTAAGAAGAAAATATGTAAGAAATTAGAAAAGTAAGTGGAATGATTTATTTCAGAGAAAATGGGATGCTCCACAGGTCTCTTAGGAAAAACGCTGCAAAATGTATGACGGCGGGAGTCTTCACTCCAGAGCGCGATGAATGAAAGAAGGAAGTAAATTAGAGGAATGATTGATAGCAAAACAGAATGAAAGCGGGATATGAGTATGAAAGAACTAGGCCCTGACCCAACCACGCAAAAGGAAGGGGAAAAAAAGAGAAAAAAAAAAACAGACCTACCACCTGGTGGACTATTCATGTATGTGTATATAAGTATATGTTACATCTATTCTTATATATTATATTTCCTAACAAAAACCCACAGCAAATTTACTTATTACTTTACATATTTTCCATCCAAAGGTTGTCTGGAAGAAATCGCTCATAGTGATGAGACCGCCCATTGTGCATTTATCATATAAAAAGCAATGTGATTTAATTTCTGTATCTTTTGGTGTACAATAATGTATTTTCTATTCTATTCTATTCTACAATGTGTATCAACCTAACTAGCGCCACTTTAGCGGTGATCACTTATATTCACGTGAACACCCCGCTCGTTTCATCGCTCTTTTTCTCGATATCCACGTATAAGTTTTATATTAAACCTACATGTTAAAATTCTTATATCATACAAAATTGCATTTGTGACCCATATGGGTTCGTTTAATAGGTATATAATTTTCAAACAAAAAAATTCGAAAGAACTACATTCATTATAATTTAATAAACATTTAAAACATAATCTATACGACAGTATATTCAGTCATCGTGATCATCATCAAACATACATCGATTTAAATCATAAACAACTAAAATAAAAAATTAAGCCGTGATAGCCTAGTGGTTTCAACGCCGGCCTTCCAATGCGAAGGTACCGGGTTCGAATCCGGCGTACACCAATGAATTTTTCAATTTACGTGCAGTTAGTATAACACCAACTAATATCACGTGCTTTGACGGTGAAGGAAAACATCGCGAGGAAACCTGCATATCTATCATGACCATCCGTGGTCAGACTAGTATGTGAAATGGAGAAGGCAATGGCAACACCACTCCATTATAACTGACAAGTTAGTCGTCGTGTGTTTCATTACATGATGACCACGACCCTCAGTCATGAGGAAATACGACTTGGAAGAAGAAGAAAAAATCGAAAAATACTCACAAATTTTTATGAACAAATAGTAGGGGATTTCCAACAGAATTGGATAGGGGGACCCCCGACACGGGAGTTTTACACGACTCACGATGTATACACATTAAATAGAGAGTAATAAATCAATACTATGATAAACGTAACGAAACTTACACTAATGATAAAAGTAATCATCAGGATATATATGCTTCTTCTTCTTCTTCTAGACTAGTGCGCTTTACCACCTAGAATATAGCGCTTACCATCAGGTGGCATCGTAATCAAGCACTAGCCTATCCAAATTAAAAAAAAAAATGTACCATACCTACAGAGCGACTAATTAACAACTGATATTTAGATCATAAAAAAAAACTTAATTTTTTTTATGTAATAATTTGCTGTAGTACACTTGTTATAGATATTAAATAAAAATAATTGTAATTATCAACAAAGTGTTAGAAAAATAGTAATAGTATTGACTTTTAATGAATCCAAAATGAATTATTGCATATTGTAACATAATATTTCATACTAATATTTATGTAATAATTGTATTTATATTTCTTATAGTATAATTGAAATATTGGGAATATTACTAATCCATAACTATTATAAAATTTATAATAATTAAATTGTTGTATTGATTATTGTAAAGATGGCGCCGCTGTCATTTTGTAAAAAGTGTGAACTCGGTGACTTGCGAATTGTATATATAAAAACGTGTAAATTAAATATATATGTTGAAAAAAGAAGAGTCTATTGTAATATTATTATAAATAGTATACGCAATAAAAAAAAACAGTTTGTAGTTTATGGTACATTTTAAACACAAGAATGTGGCTTAAAGGTCTCGATATCAGGACATAAAAAAAAAAACGAGATACGGATGTAAAGAGCTCAGCGACAAAATGTGTAAACATTACTGTGGCTAACGAAATTATTGAGGTAAGAAATAAAAAAAATAAAATAGCCATGTCACAAAAAAATTCTATTAGTAAACTAAACTTTACTGGTGGTAGGTCTCTGTTGGAGACAGTCTGGGTCCACCGCAGCTCCTATTACAACCGGCAAATAGTGTGCGAACATTACTGTGTTCCGGTTTGAAGCGCGCTGTAGCTAGTGTAATTACTGCGGTAACGAGACTTAACATTTTATGTCTCACGACGAGCGCAGTGTGGTGCAGTGTGTACCATCTTAACTAGCGCCGCGTTGTCATGGGCAAGCGTATCACTTACCATCAGCGACACGTCTTGCTCTCGTCGCAAAGTAGCATAAACATTATAAGATGTAAGGTGATATAGAAATTCCTCTCAAATTAACAATAACAATGTCTTGTTAGAAAACGAAAAAAGTTTGAAAGGCACTGTTTTATCAAAACACAAACTCATAGAAACGTTTTAAAACGAAATTGACCATTAAAATGGACGCCGCAAATATTATCGAAAGACAATCGAAATGAGGTGTAAGAATACAATTATGCAACATTAAAATTATGAAACTTACGCAAATGTTTCAGATTTGACCTTGAACGTAATGATAAGATATACGGAGAATAGGTTATCGTATTATTGGTGGACATGTTACCTAAATTTAGGACTTAATAAACTAGTCTAGATGTAATTAAATTATATCTGGCGTATTACGCCGTAAAAATAACAGACCCGGAAATTTGCAAAACACTAATCACGTAAATCAAACAAAAATTGTAACTGTACCAATAATGAAGTTATATCTAGAATATTTTTTCTAGAATTATTAATACATTAAAATTTTTTTTCTTTTCCAAATAAAACGTAAATTCGTATAAAACACAGTATGAAACCAATAAACACACACACACGTCACTAAACACCACCTGTACAAGCGGAACGAATTAACACTGTGTACTTTATAATAAATTATTAAATAACAGCCGCCATTCTATTCATAGCATTATTATCGCGATAATACTGACATAATAACATAGTGGCGTATATGAGCGGCGGATAGACGCGACCTTGACGGCGCCAAATGCCCGAGCCGCCTGTCACCGGCCGCGCGCGCATGCGCCTCAGCGCCGCCGCTCTCTTGTCTGTGGTTTCGAAAACTGCCGCGAGCCGGCGCGACGCTCCCGTACTAAGTACGAGAATCGCGTACAAAAATTAACAAGCGCCATGTTGCTTTTATAATCAAAGTCAAAGACAACATTTTTATTAAAGACGGGAACAATAGTTCACTTGAAGTGAAGTTCTGAAAACATGGCGGACGAATTGACCTCGCAGACAATTTTTTAAGAATTTGTATCCTTTTATTTTATACGTCTATATATAAAATTAGCTCTCGCCATCAATTGCGAAGATGAAAAGATGAGAACATGAACGATAGAACACGCAGACAATTTTTTAAGAATTTGTATCCTTTTATTTTGTACGTCTACACGTGACATTGGCTCACGCACAAACCGTGCTCTTGCCATCAATTAGGAAGAAGAAGAATAGTTCACTTATTAAAAAAAAAAAATGTTAATTTCAAAGCGGCTCTCTTGTTTGTGGTTTCGAAAACTGGCGAGAGTCGGCGCGACGCTCCCGTACTAAGTACGAGAATCGCGTACAAAAATTAACAAGCGCCATGTTACTTTTATATTCAAAGTCAAAGATAAAATTTTTATTAAACACGGGAACAATAGTTCTTATTAATTTCAAAGCCATACATATATATGTATGGCTTTAGGATATTTTTATCCGCACAAAATTAATGGAAGCGTTGTAGGGCTCGGTATCCGAATCTATGAGTTACCACAAACTGTTTTAGATTTGCCAATTGATATATTTAAAAATTTAATTTTTTTTTTTTTATACTACTATGCGACGAGACGAGCAAGACGTTCACCTGATGGTAAGTGATACGCTTGCCCATGACAACGGTGCTAGTTAAGATGGTACACACTGCACCACATTACGCTCGTTGTGAGACATAAGGTGTTGTCTCGTTACCCCAGTAATTACACTAGCTACAGTGCGCTTCAAACCGGAACACAGTAATGTTCGCACACTACTATTTCCCGGTTGCAATAGGAGCTACGGTGGTACCCATCCAGACGGTCCCCGGCAAAACCTACCACCAGTAAAATATGGAGCTGTGTGCCGTGAATATCATCGATTGCAACTTTTGCGCAATAAAACCGCCGAGTGATCGGTGGGGTTCGGCGAAACCAGTTTTTGGGGCATTAACGCAACTCGTACGATTCACTGTCGTTTTTTAACATCGGACTCGATTTGAACCCGGAAGCGAGACGCGTATATAAAATGCGAGTTTCACGTTTCAAAATTTCATTTTATATATACAAAGTTTATAATAAACAGCTCACTTTTCATTTCCACTGCTGGACTCCGACTATCATAAGGATAACTCGTAATATTTTATATTATCTGAAACTTAAGTTCACTGGGATCGAACCTGCGACATGCGCAAAACGGCCGACCGTCTCACAAACTTTAATCCAAAGTTTATACGATAATTGAATGCAAGAGTAAGATGGCTATATGTGAAGTTAGCAAAGAGAGCGAGAGAGAGAGCGTACATCGAAAATTTTTGTTTGAAATAGGAAACGATGAGAGAGGTTAATAAATTATGTAGTTATGGAGAAAAGAGAGAGGGAGACATATTTTTTTGTAATTACAGAGTAGTGCAGAGAGTAGAACGCGTTCCATCTCACTCTCTCGCAGCATGAAGCATATAGCTTTTTCTCTTTCGTTTCGATAAAAATCCAATTCACATCACAGGTTGATACTGTCTTAGTATTTTTCTGTACTCCTAGTATTTTTGCATTCACCCCTAACTGTACGTACGGTCGACTGAAATAACGCTTATACATTACACCCGCCATTTTGTTTTATCTATCAAAGCCAAAAAAAAAATAATATTCAACATCGGTGAGGTTTCGTAACATGTTAATAAATTAGAGAACATTGCCAATGGGTCAGTCGGACCCGCAAAACCGGTATACAGGTTTTAGACTCCATTTTTTAATTTTGCTATGCGAACAAAATTAAATGTGTGAATTAACAGCGCTGTAAAACTTGACGTGAGCACCGGGATCGAACCTGCGACTTTATTGGTACTTGTGATTCTTTCTATATAAAAAGTACGACACAAGTAAAAAAAAAAAAGTACACTGACATCGGGGGGATGCAGCCTTTTCCAAAACTCGAATAAATTTAAAAATGGAATCGCATCAAATTGTTAAAACTGTACTATTTATATATAAACGTCTCTGTCTAACAAGTATGAAACGTATATAACTGTCGCATGTTCATTTAATAATTCAATAGGTTGTAAGCGGCAGGTGTTGCGTTGATTATTAAAAATGGCCCCTAAACACACCACGTGGGGGAAAGATTACAAGTAACCAGGGCTGGTACCTAATAATTATTTTTAATAAAAATATAACGGAGAGACAATTTTTTTATTTTTATTTGTGTATAGGTATGTCTGTTGCCGGAGATCGTGACCAAATATTTATTTATTTAAATATGGTTCTCCTTCATAATACTGTTGTGAAGGAGGCTATAACTAATAAAATTACCGGGGTAACGAGACCTGTTATCTTATGTGTACAAATTAAATGTGCAGTGTAAACATTTTAACTAGCGCTTTGTACGCATGTCTTTTAGACGACAGAGCTGTAGCTAGTGTAATTACTGGGGTAACGAGATTTAATACCTTATGTCTCATGGCGACGAGCGTAATGTGGTGCAGTGTGTACCATCTTAGCTACCGCCGAGTTGTCATGGGCAAGCGTATCACTTACCATCAGGTGAACGTCCTGCTCGTCTCGTCGCATAGTAGTATAAAAAAAAATATACCGCATTAATCACCATTTTGAATTCATCATCACTCCTATATTATCTTCTTTTATTTATACAGAAGAAAAAAAAAATATTTCAAGAAAAATTTTGACAACCCTACATATGTGATATGTCTATAAAAGACTTAAACAAAACGAGGTCGATATGTCGATCGCCTTGACATATCTGAGATCCTGCTACTGATGGGAGTTGGTTATAACTGCTCAATAGTAAGCAGTAAACTCTACAGGTCACACCAATGAAAGGATGACTTAAAAAAAATTTAATATTAATCCGCAAACATCCACAGCGCCATTAAACAACATAGTAGTGTTCGCAAACTAATATTTGACATTACATTAAAAAAAAACTGATATTTATCACAGGTCTCTTCTAAGTCGTATTTGCTCATGACTGAGGGCCGTGGTCATCATGTTTTTATTGAAACACACAACGACTTACTTGTCAGTTATAATGGAGTGGTGTTGCCATTGCCTTCTCCATTTCACATACTAGTCTGGCCACTGATGGTCATGATAGATATGCAGGCTTCCTCACGATGTTTTCCTTCACCGTCAAAGCTCGCGGATATTAGTTGGTGTTATACTAACTGCACATAAATTGAAAAATTCATTGGTGCAGGCCGGATTCGAACCCGGTACCTCCGGAGGAAAGCGGGCGTTCAAACCACTAGGCTATCACGATATACTACACGATATTATAACAGGTACAGGTAACTAAACAATAGACAACAGATACCTTATGAATATCTATACGATTTCGAAACACGATCAAAAAAAAAAACAGTACTTTTTTTTTCTTTTATGGCATTAGTTTTAACCAGCGTGTTCCGTTTTAAAAAAAAAAACTCCCGATATATAACAGTTGCCAAAGACAATACAATTTAGTACTATATCATATATATCAGCTGTTGTACATTACTATGAAAATATTACTATTTTTTTTTATGCTACTACGCGACGAGACGAGCAAGACGTTCACCTGATGGTAAGTGATACGCTTGATAACAACGCGGCGCTAGTTAAGATGGTACTACACCACATTGCGCTCGTCGTGAGACATAAGGTGTTAAGTCTCGTTACCCCAGTAATTACACTAGCTACAGCGCGCTTCAAACCGGAACACAGTAATGTTCGCACACTACTATTTGTCGGTTGCAATAGGAGCTGCGGTGGTACCCAGACGGTCTCCAGCAACAGAGACCTACCACCAGTAAAACTATGTTCAAGTTGCAAATTACTGTGGTAACGAGATATACCATGTGTACCAATCGTACCAACAGTACAGTAAACATCTTTACGCTCCGTTGAGTATATCTCATTGCTTCGATAAAAAAACTACATCACAGTTATAATACTTTATGACTAGTCAGCGGTAAAGTGTAACATAAAGGGCAAGCGCGAACAGTAATCTGCTGTATGCCGAGGTACCTTGGTTCGAAGCCAGGTCTATTTCGGTTCTAAGACGCATTGTCACCGGAGCTCGCGGTGTTGGTACGGCTCGTGATTTTTATTTTTCTTACGTTCGAAATTCAAATGTAAATTTTATGTCAATCTATTGGCAGCATTGGATGAAAAACAACCAATTACAATCACGCCCGGTAGTATGGGGATAGAGATGAGTTTACCTATATACATGGTGTATCGAAAAGCGAAAGATTTTTTTATAAGATTTTATTAGTATGAAATTATTCATACTGGTGGTAGGTCTCTGTTGCCGGAGACCGTCTGGGTGGGTACCACCGCAGCTCCATTTCAACCGTCAAATAGTAGTGTGCGAACATTACTGTGTTCCGGTTTGATGGGCGCTGAAGCTAGTGTAAGTACTGGGGAACGAGACAACACCTTATGTCTCAAGGCGACGAGCGCAATGTGGTGCAGTGTGTACCATCTTAACTAGCGCCGCGTTGTCATGGGCAAGCGTGTCACTTACCATCAGGTGAACGTACTGCTCGTCTCGTCGCATAGTAGTATAAAAAAAAGAAAATAAATATGCCAATAAGCGTCAGTTAATAGACAAACCAATTTTCTTTGTTACTCCTTACATCGCGTGCTTTGTACCAGTGACAGGAAAAAATTCTAGAACTAATAGAGACTAATAAACTCATAATACAATTAGTCTTTAATATTTTGTATGAACAGACAAATTTGCTCTTTATTACAATGGAGTAAGGTTCATTTTTAAAGTTTCACATCGCGTGTATTGAAAATACTGACTTACTACATTTTTCTCTCTCTCTCTTTAAGTTTTTCTCTCATAAAAATAAATTGACAATCATATGCTCTCTCTCTATACAAGTATTACCTACGCTTGGGCAGTGTTGTGGATAAAATGATGTTCTCCTTACAGGAGGCATTCAGTTCCCACAGTGGGAATATAAATAAACTGACTTCGTGTGTAGGAGCACTCGCTTCTGAAGCGTTTTTATAATAATATGGCGTCAATGGTGTTGGCAACACTAATATGATTTGCGGGATTGTAGGCTGTCCAATAAAACTGTAATTCTGCATAATCTCACATTTGTCCAATAACTTAAACGAATTCTTAAGACGTCCGTACACATCGGCGGTCGGAGCGGGACTGCCCGCACTGCCGGCGCGTTCCTATTTACACCAGCACGAGAATTACAAAAACATTTGAATTTAGGGGTTCACTTCTAAATTGAATTTAGAATTGTAATTAATGAAAGTTTTAACGGGCACATGATTTTAAAATCTGATATTTAACAATCGAATGATTTCACATTGCGATTGCGACCATGTGTATAAAAAAAGTAGTGCGTTTGATGTTAACACCCACACGTACAAGACTTTTTTTTAATATAAATCATTTACATACTAAAAAACTTATCGAGTGTGTGTCATAAAAAGTCAAACTGTGTTATTGTTAATGTGTGAGAGTGAGACGGATATATAATGAAGGCGGTGAACGAAGAGAGATGATCGATCGATTGATTGAATATTATTTCATTGATTGAATTGAAGTTGTAGTGAGAGAGAAAAGTTAATGTACTATAGATGCTTTCTCCCTCTCTCTCTCTCTATGATTAAAAAAGAGAGATATATGTTCGTATATTCAGAGTGTATACAGCGGCAGAGTAGTAATCAAACCGCGTCTCGTCGCGCGGAGACGGAGAAACTATATAGAAACACGTTCCATCTCGCTCACTCGCAGCCTGAACCATATAACGCGTTAACAGTTGTCTCTTTTTCGTAAAACCCAATTCGCACCTTAACAAAAGAGGTTTCACATCAAAAATTAAAATGGAACAGAAATAGATTTTAATGTCGATGGTAATAACATCGCTGTTTGGCAACATCGTCGAGAACGCAAAGTATTTGGGGCGAGTATTTCTTGATAATAGCGCGTTAGCCTTATTACTGTTCCCGAGGCTTGGAGACAACATTATAAATATCGTTACCGCAGTAATTTCACTAGATATACCGCTTTTCAACCAACAAAAACGACGCTAGTATAAATAATATAAACAACGCCACATCGTGCTTAACGGGGGACATAATGTTAAGTCGTGTTACCGCAGTAATTTCACTAGCTAAAGCGCCCTTCAAGAAAAAACGTCGCGAATTTAAATTACATCAATTGCACCACATTGTGCTTATCGTTAACGAGACAATATTAAGTCCTGTTACCACAGTAATTTCACTAGCTACGGCACCCTTAAACGAAAAATACGGCGCTAGTATGAATACACAACATCACATTGTGCTCATCGAGAAGCATATTGTTAAGTTGTGTTACTGCAGTAATTTCACTAGATATAGCGTCCTTCAATATAAAAAAAACACGTGAATTTAAATTACATTAATTGCACCACATTGTTCTCATCGTTAAGGGACAACGTTAAGTCGTGTTACCGCAGTAATTCATTAGTCACATCGCTCTCCGCAACATCTGCCATACAACTCGCCACCGCGATTACCTAGACGGTCCGCATGAGAACGACTCACCAATAAAAATCTAACCTTACCGCGGTAATGCTAAAGCAATAAAATTGCAACGAACACGAAAAAAAAACACCACGTATATAAATATCAAACCATGAAAATTGCGCATTCCAATCGGCTGACACCAGAACAACAATCTAAACACAAAACAGTAAAACACTGTAAATACAACTATCAATTTCTTTTTAAATAATAATAATTATTTTGTAATAGAATTCGAACGCAACGCGAACGCGTCCGCCCCCGACGCCGGCTGACGCGATACTGAACTAGTGCTGCGACGCGTCGCGGACTATGTAATCGATAGAAAATAATTAACGCTTCATATTTTCAACGGTAATTATTTTAACATTTAATTGATTTAATTGAGATTATTTGAAATTTGCATTAAGTTAAAACTATTGCCAATAAAAAAACGTAATTGATTTAATTTATTTTCGGAAACTTCGGGATAATTTTTTTTTACTTTTTCCATTCGAGTCTTTTTTTTTATCTGTACCTATATATAAGTAATGCATGCTGTCTTTAGACTTAAGTTGCACAATGTTACTTATAATGTTTTATTTTATATCGTATTGTATTTAACTATTGTGTTATCTTTTATTGGGCATATTCCAATAAATTAATGGTAATTTTTATTATTAATTGAAATTTAGTGCATTTAAAAAAAAACTACTTTTTACTAGTAGTAATAACTGTAATTATAATTTATTTAAAAAAAGAAAGTAAACTGCCGCGACCACTATATGAGATAATGGCGAGGAAAAGAGAGATAGCGTTAAAATTATGTCAACACAGTATTTTAAGTCTTTAAATAGTCTTATTAAGGTATAGGACTTATTAGATTAACCGATTTATAATATCTTGCTGAAAAAATAATAAATTTGTTAGTATGTTAGTGGTCAATTGCTACGCCAATACTAAAGCTTATATATTGGTAAAGATTTTCTGAAAACAATATCTTTACACCGACTCGCACTTGACCAGCAGAGTAGATATTAAAGCAGTCTTTTTTTTTCCTTCATAACTTAACTTTGTCCTTGAGCCTTTTTGAAATACGCCCAAAATTAAAGTAAAGGAAACATTAAATTGGCTATTAAGAAATTGGCTATTAGCTAACAGCCTGTCTAAGTACAATACGGATTATTATTTTTGAATACAGATTAAAAATTACTCTAAATACACATTTTAATCAAACAAGCATTAGAACGGTATTTAAATTAATTTCGAAGAATCTCTGTACTTGGAAAATTATAAAACACCTCTGTGATACTGGTGGCAAATATTTACAAACAGGAGTATAAATACATTATTATTATTAGCTAGAAATTACTAGTGTGCTATCAAAGCTACGAGGATAACATAATGCAGTGTTTATCATACTAACTAGTCTTCCACGGACATCAGTAGAAGACAAAATGCAATAGAGAGACCATCTCATCCAAAATATTTATTCCGATCAGTGATAATCGGAAAAATAATGGCCGCTTAGCACCAATTGGTACACTGTATTATAATCACCATTATACATTTTGTACTACAAGCAATTCAATTGTGAAAACATCTTATCGTGTATTTAATTAATAGACACGACTAATAGGGTCCTTACTTGTAATCTGCAGTAATTAACAACTTTACTTTTATCAGTAAGTTTATTTCCATTAATAATTTCTAATCTTAATCCATATAGTTTGAAACTTCCCATAGTTGCAGCTCATCGAAAATTTTGATCCTCCAACAACAGAAGATGGCATACTTCAAATGTTTATGCAGTAACGTTTGGCGGTAGAAATAAGAGCTATTATGGTACCTATATGGTCACTGGCCATAGACCTTACCACCGCTTGTATTTTAATCTATCAATACGAGCCTACATGCTGTACATCTCCAAGAGGCACGGTTTCGGTCCCTACCCAGCTTGAGCTTCTGATGAAAATTACCGCGAAAAAAGGGTACATGGTAGATGAACTACTTTTGTGGATATGCGACATTTACCAATCCACGTTGGGTCGTTGTGGTAAATAACTGTCTTTCTCTAGTTGCTAACAATGAGACTTTTCTCGGATGAAATTGTTGTTACTGTTATTGACGATCTTTACATCTTCATCGGACTTAAAAATGGCAGATCCGGATTCGAGAAACTTAACCCTGCTTTGGGAAATATTAACATAGCACAATAAAGGTGACAAACACGATGTTGGCGATAAAGGGTCATGAAGACATTTGTAAAACGAATTAAATCCGTTATTTTAACATGAATTGTAACCAGCTTTTGCTGTTGGTGGATCAAAGTGAAAGTTTAGTAACAAAAACAAATATTAAACATTTACAGGTTCACTTCCATGGCTTTTTTTCTAATTCAACTTAACAAACTGCCGGAGAGCATTGCGAAACTTCACAACTTGAAAGTAATGGCGAAGCCTTACAATGGAAATACGGACGTAAAAGAAATTTTGAAAGAAGTCAACATCAAAGAGAAGAAAATTAATAACAAAAGGCTACTTTGCAAGGACCATTAACGATAAAAAAATACTTAAGAAATCAGATTTAGCAATCGCTAATTTATGTAACGGTGAATACAGGTGGCAAAAAACAGATGATCACCATCATCAGATATAGATGTTTACAACTTGACTAAAGCTTTCCATAAAGTTCAAAGGAAACCATCTTATAAATATCCCGGTAGATCGGTGGGTATCTGTTGACAAAGACAGTCTAGATAGGTGTCATCTCAATATCAACCGATGGACGGCCACAACTGGACATAGGATACGGCTTATTGCTGAGATACCGAAACTTAACATGTTATGTCTCAAAGCTACGAGCACGTGCTTGACCAGAATGGTGATTAAATGGCTTTGAATATCCACCAGTGAGAAGTCCACGAGCCCCAGCTATGGGAACATTAAGCACATTTTTTATTACACGAAGCGAGATGAGCGAGACGTTTACTCATAACTCTCGTCGCTATGACACATGAATTTTAAATTTCGTTACCCCTGCTATCTCACTAGCTGAAACACAGCAATATTTCCACACTACTATTTATCGGTAATAAGATCTGCGGTCGTCCAATAAATATAATTTGCAATTACATTGTAATAATAAGTTACTTTGTGTATTCATTTATGTGTATATAAGTATACTTCACTACATCTATTCATATATATTATATTTCCTAACAAAAACTCAGACCAAATTTACTTATTACTTTACATATTTTCCATCCAAAGGTTGTCTGGAAGAAATCGCTTAAACTGATAAGACCGCCCATGGTGCATTTATTGTATAACAAGCAATGTGACTTAATATCTGTATTTTTAGGTGTGCAATAAAGTATTTTTCTATTCTATTCTAATTCTTTTTTAATTTGTAATAATTTTCTACTAATTTTTTCTTAATTCTAGTTACACAATACTTGGTGCCAAAAAATATTGAATCTTTGTGATGGCACTGCACAGTCCACACTTAACTTGTATACTACCTTCATTTAATATTCATTTCTAACTGATACGTAAGCCGCGCTTATTTTATAACAGCATATAAAATAAATCTGTTATAAAATAAACGTCATCGAAAAATTCGATTTATCGATATATCGACCGTTGCTAGTGGCGCATCACTGGTCGGCGGGGAGGCGGCGGCTCGGATATGTACAACGCAAATACGCGCCGCTCGCGCTCGAGTCGTGCGACCGTAAAATGAGTCGCCGTCGAGCCCGATCATACGGAACGGCGGCGGGCTCGTTTACACCGCACCGAGCGGGTCGCGGGTTCGACGCGAGTTACCCCACACCACAAAATAAGTCATACATAAATCTTTTATCATCATTTGATAGACATTTACATCTTAACTGTATAATTGAATAGTTTTTTACTGGTGTTTACTGGTGGTAGGTCTCTGTTGCCGAAGACCGTCTGGATGGGTACCACCGCAGCTCCTATTGCAACCGACAAATAGTAGTGTGCGAACATTACTGTGTTCCGGTTTGAAGCGCGCTGTAGCTAGTGTAATTACTGCGGTAACGAGACTTGACATCTTATGTCTCACGACGAGCGCAATGTGGTGAGGTGTGTACCATCTTAACTAGCACCACGTTGTCATGGGCAAGCGTGTCACTTACCATCAGGTGAACGTCGCGCTCGTCTCGTCGCACAGTAGTATAAAAAAAAAGTTTTTTAATAAAGTCCATACGTTGATCATTATGCCACTGGTGGTGGGTACCACCACCGCAGTGACCACATCAACTTACAAACAGTACTGCGATAACATTACTGTGTTAAGTGCGGCTGGGAGATAGTGAAACTATTGCGATAACGAGACATAACAGTAAGCTAGTGAAATTACTGCGGTAACGAGATATAAAATCTCGAGTACAATCTTGTGTAGTGTAAACATCCTAACTACCATGAAACCACGCGTCGTTCGAAAGTTAAAAAAAAATCCGATTTGTTAATGCCCACTATCAAGAAATATTTTTATTCGACGATGCTACTTTTTCACCTCATGGTAAGTGATACACTTGACCATAACTCGCCGCTAGTTAAGATGGTATACACTGCACCACTGCGCTGATTATGAGCACATAGTCAAGTCTCGTTATGGCAGTATTTTCACTAGTTGACTGTTAAGTCTCGTTATTGCAGTAATTTCACTAGCTTACAGTTAAGTCTCGTTACCGCAGTAATTTCACTAGCTTACAGTTAAGTCTCGTTACCGCAGTAATTTCACTAGCTTACAGTTAGTCTCGTGAGTGCAGTAATTTCACTAGCTTACTGTTATGTCTCGTTACCGCAGTAATTTCACTAGCTTACAGTTATGTCTCGTTACCACAGTAATTTCACTAGCTTACAGTTATGTCTCGTTACCGCAGTAATTTCACTAGCTTACTGTTATGTCTCGTTACCGCAGTAATTTCACTAGCTTACAGTTAAGTCTCGTTACCGCAGTAATTTCACTAGCTTACAGTTAAGTCTCGTTACCGCAGTAATTTCACTAGCTTACAGTTAAGTCTCGTTACCGCAGTAATTTCACTAGCTTACAGTTAAGTCTCGTTACCGCAGTATTTCACTAGCTTACAGTTAAGTCTCGTTATCGCAGTAATTTCACTAGCTACAGTTAAGTCTCGTTACCGCAGTAATTTCACTAGCTTACAGTTAAGTCTCGTTACCGCAGTAATTTCACTAGCTTACAGTTAAGTCTCGTTACCGCAGTAATTTCACTAGCTTACAGTTAAGTCTCGTTACCGCAGTAATTTCACTAGCTTACAGTTAAGTCTCGTTACCGCAGTAATTTCACTAGCTCACAGCCGCACTTCACAACACAGTAATGTTATCACACTACCGTTTGTAAGTTAAAATGGTAACTGCGGTATTACTTAGACGGTCTGTAACAGACTTACCACCAGTAACAAGAGTGTGGGCCGTTAAATATTTTCTAATTATCGATACAGCCGCAACGAATGATTTATTCGATTTATCGCATTAAATCGATTTTTCACGCGGCCGACGTCGGGCCGGGTTCATATTTATATGTATTATTATTATATCCGTGACATACCGAGTTAGCAACAGGTCTGACTCACCATATCTTCAAGTTGGTGAACCTGGTGATAGATACGACCACCATCAACAATATGGCACAACTAAAAATCATTTGATTGTTAAAATTTTAAATTTTGAGTTAAATTTAGAAATGATTCCTTAAATTGAAGGGTGTTTTTGTAATTATTGCACGGGTATGAATAGGAACGCGCCGGCGGTGCGGACCAGTTGCGCTCCGACCGCCGGAGTGTGCGGACGTCTTAAGAAACCGTTACGTTATCTGACAAATATTAGGTAATTTTATAAAACTAAATTTTATTGGACTATGTGCAATCGCAAGAATATAAGTGTTTTTTGACGTGACAACGTCTATTAAATTGGTATAAGATAGGACGCGCGTGCTGAGAAATGTCCCGCACATAAGTGGGCGTGGCTTACGCCGACCGCTAAGTCGGTATGCGTTTGCCCGAATTGGTTGAAAGTAAAAGATGTATTCTATTGCTCAATAATAATTAGAAATAAAATCCCTAACAAATATAATTGAGAGTTAGTATAACTTGATTTGTAACCCGATAAACATGTCAAACAAGAATAATAAAATTTATTATCAAAATTTTTTGTGATATAATTAATAGACGTTGTCACGTTAAAATACATAAGTGCCCTGCACATATAACCCAGAATTTTTTTTTAAACACTTCAGGCGCAAGTGCCCTTACATTACACACGCGCTCTTTACCATCAAAAGCTACATAGCTGTTTACCATCGGAATGGAATTGTGGTCAAGTGCTAATATATATATATATATGTACATAAATAAATTACACTGTATACAACTAGCGAGTGAAATAGGTGATACTTAAACAAGTACAGCCTATAAGCCAAAAGGAAAAATCGCATCGTATCACATCTGTTACTTAATGAGAATCGAACCTGGGCCCTTCACAAGACGTACAGCATACTTCTGAATAACTAAGCTATAGCAAGATTACTTTAATTGATGAACTTTAATCTCATCATCAGAGTAAAGACTGAAGCGTTTACTTAAACACCGCGCAACTTGTAACTTAAACCTGAAGAGATACACGACACTCTTTCAGGATACAATGTAGTACAGGATGAGGTGACGAGGAGTACGTAGTCTGCAGTACTTCCGGTTGTGTGAGAGGTCGAAGTTAAGTATGCGGGGGAAAAAAAAAAAAAAACAGTGAGAATCGAACTCATGACCTTTGTGTTGTAAATATCCGCTAGACCATTCCGACACATTCTAATCTTACAAAGTAATAGAGACACGGGTAAGACGCATGCGTCGTGTCACTGATACCATCTGATGGTAAACACAGCTGTTGATCGCGAAGCCTATTACATTAAAGATAGTGGTATATAGTATAACCCACGTACCTTCTGGATGATCTTGACGGCTTTCGGCGCTTTCACCACCACGGGCTTCGGCGGTGGCAGCACAGCGACGGGTTCTGGGAAACGATACACAGGATTTGAGAAAAATGACATACCACCGGATTTGATTTTCATTTTTACCAGGTGGGGTAGGTCTCTGTTGCCGGAGACCGTCTGGGTACCACCGCAGCTCCTATTGCAACCGACAAATAGTAGTGTGCGGACATTACTGTGTTCCGGTTTGAAGGGCGCTGTAGCTAGTGTAATTACTGGGGTAACGAGACTTAACACCTTATGTCTCACGACGAGCGCAATGTGGTGCAGTGTGTACTATCTTAACTAGCAGCACGTTGTCATGGGCAAGCGTATCACTTACCATCAGGTGAACGTCTTGCTCGTCTCGTCGATTAGTAGTATAAAAAAAAAAAAAAATTTGACGGTCACCACATTCCTTACCGGGGAACTGAACTGGTACCGCATGGGAAACCTTCACATCCATAATGATAATGAAATAATGCCTTCATCACTTCGTAGCTGAAGCTTTTATTTTTAATCACCAAACTGTATTCTAAATTATACTTCTATCCGTTTCTCTTACTTTTTATATACACGTGCGTGGTTAGGATATATACACTGCACCACTGCTCGTTTTGATACGGTACGTTCACCTGATGGTAAGTGATACGCTTACCAATAACGTGATGCTAGTTAAGATGGTATACTACACCATTGCGCTCGTCGCCTTGAGACATGAAATGTTAAGTCCTGTTACCGCAGGAATACAGTAATGTTTGTATATTACTGTTGTGCAGTTGAAATAGTAACTGCCGTGGAACCTACCTAGAGGGAAGTTGTTCACATGGCGATTCGAAGCAATAAGAATTATTTAAAAAAAAAAGTAAATGGTACTTGACCCAACTAGGTCAGGTATATATCATATATGCGACGAGACGAGCAACACGTTCACCTGATGGTAAGTGATACGCTTGATAACAACGTGGTGCTAGTTAAGATGGTACACACTGCACCACATTGCGCTTGTCGTGTAGACATAAGGTGTTAAATCTCGTTGCCGCAGTAATTACACTAGTTACAGCGCTTCAAATCAGAACACAGTAATGTTCGCACACTACTATTTGCCGGTTGCAATAGGAGCTGCGGTGGTACCCATCCAGACGGTCTCCGGCAACAGAGACCTACCACCAGAAGACTGTTCCTGGTGTTGGGAGGCTTGTGGTGGCGGCACTGCACCCGCCGTCGCCACGGGGCGACAGCGGAACGCCACGCCGGCACGTCACTGTAGCACCAATCCGCAGTGACACTCGGCAGCACTGGCAGCTCACCGAGTGTGGACATGTGGTGCAAAAGGTACCCTCGAGAAATGATGACACAGGAGGCACTACTAGCCAAAGAAACAGCCAAAGAGCAGTTTGCTAAATAGAGACCTATACATATCTGGTGCTGAAGAAAAGACTTCATTACTGTAACACCATTAGACATCCAATTTGAGATTATTATACTCATTAAAACCATAACAAAAAAAACAGAATAGGCTTTCGTATATTCACCTGGTGGTGGTTGAGCCCTGCCCTGCTGCTGAGGCTGCAACGGCGTCCTCTTCTCCTCCATAAGAGACGGAGGCGCCGGAGGCGGTACCCCAGTGCTGCCGCCGCGCACCTGTAACAATAACATCACAACAAAACATCAACATATGAACAGTAAAACATCAGGAGTCAAGACCATGACCAAACACTAACAAAAGCTCAAAGCACAGCTCATTCATAAATCTGTAGTTACTCCACGATGAGTCGCGTCAGGACTACCATCAGCTGGTCCTAAACACCATGGCTGATAGGTACCAATCCAAAACCGAAGAAATAATAGTTAAAACACCAAGACGATCATCTGATAACATTGAATTCAATTCAAGATAGCGCACGAGGAAGTTATTTTTCACCGAGATATATTTAACCGAAGGTTAAAGTACAATTCAACGCTAACAAATTGTACTAACAAAGATAAAAAAAAATGTTTAGACTACATTTTGACCATGATCCTAACTTTAGTACGCGAAGTCGTCTGATGGTAAAATACACTGATCCAAAATTCCGTTCGGTCTTCTAAAAATTCCCAAATCATATATAGCCGGAAACAGTGATGTCGTTTCCAAACCATCGCTGTGAAGGAAGTGGTTGTCTTTGAAACGTAATGATCAATGGTTACGATCGTCTGATGGTGAAAATTGTGGTATCGAACGGTACACCCTCAGCGCACACTTCATAAAACATGTGGTATACCAAGAAACTTATTCTAAATCTCAAGCCATCAAGTTTGGTAGTTCATCAGCACGAGGTTCTCCCCATCGAGTCAAGGACTTAGTAATCATCAGCAGTACTCCAAAAATCTTAACCTGAATTTATACAAGGTCAAAAGCTGTTCCGGATGAAGAATAACAAGTTTTTTACTATTTAAGTTTTAGAACTAGATCGACCACCCATAGTGGTGATATTTCGACTCCTGAGTGGTGGTTGGTGCACACCAAAGTTGCACTTCAGAAAGTAGAAGCCAAGGTGTTCCTCTTCACAGTGAAGAGACTAATACCAACAATTGGAGACGTACTCCCATGCGTGAACCCACCTCTTGCTGTCCTACGTTTGTGATTCGGGATATTAAGCTTGGCCACTCACCAGATCATGGTCACCGACCAACTTCAACGCGTATGACCACAAACTCCAGAAACCGCACATTATAAAACTAACTTCAACATAAATTAATATGAGCCAAATAAACCATTCCTAATTTATTCCAACGCTGGGTTAAGTTTAATTTCCCCACTGCTGGGATTCGAATCCACTCACTAAAATACAGTCTAATGCTGAACTACAGACAGCAGTAACCGATTATAGACATCCTACATGATCTTCGTGAGACAGCTTTCCTGACATCCTCAGCACCAACCTCCACCAGCGCTGTTCTCCGTTATAAATCAATTAAAACAGCCTCTACACCAGTCGCGCTGGTGCAGAGGAACCATATCTAAGAGCGAGACACTTCTTTTTGTGTGCACAAAAACATAACCAAAGTAATCTTAAGTTTTTATCTGTTTTAGTGCGGCCACGAAACAAGAGGGTGAGTAAGCTATGCTATAAGCGACAGCGTTTTTTGCACTATATTATCAACACAACTGTACTAAATTCAGTCTGATCGTAAAACAAGAGATTTTAGTTTTGTTACCCCAGTAATTTCACTAGATGCAGCTCCTAATGTTCCAACTGCATTCGAGGCCTACTTTAACAAGTGACAGCTAAATCCATTTACTTACCACGCTGGTCAACTACATGCCCATAAGTTTGTTTTAGAAGATATTAAGTCTCGTTACTGGTATATCGAGACCTAATATAATCCCCAGGTGGGGATAATGGTGATTCCAAGTCGCATATCCACATGACTGAGGGTCGTGGTCATCATGTAATGAAACACGACGACTTACTTGTCAGTTATAATGGTTTGCCATTGCCTTCTCCATTTCATACTAGTTCGACCACAGACGGTCATGACGTAGATATGCAGGTTTCCTCACAATGTTTTCTTTCACCGTCAAAGCACGTGATATTAGTTGGTGATATACTAACTGCACATAAATTGAAAAATTCATAGGTGCAGGCCGGATTCGAACCCGGTACCTACGGAGTGGAAGATGTGGCGTTGGTTTGCTTTAAAATGGTGATAACCCTTATAATTTATTAGGTACAGCATCACTAAAACTGGGACAAAGTAATCACTTGATATTGGGTGAAGTTGACACTCGTCTCTTCGCTTCGTGCAATATAAAAAGATTGATGATGAAATACAGAAAATATTTTTAGCCAAGCGCGAGCGAGTCGCGCGTTTAGTGGATGCAAACGCGGACAGCCTGCGAAGTGATCGGGCGCGATTTAAATTCAAAATGGCGGACGGGTTTTTTTTTTACACCGCCGCCCAATATAACGCAACGATGGTCGTTGACTTCTTTCGATGCGCACGCGACGTGCACTACATTTGCTATAGATCTATAAAATTAAGAAAAACTCGTGATAGCCCGATGCCCCTTGTGGGCACAAACACCAGCAGTGGGAATATCTATTGGGCCTATTTATACAACTGCCAGGTGGTAGGTCTCTGTTGCCGGAGACCGTCTGGGTCCACCGCAGCTCCTATTGCAACCGGCAAATAGTAGCGTGCGAACATTACTGTGTTCCGGTTTGAAGCGCGCTGTAGCTAGTATAATTACTGGGGTAACGAGATTTAACACCTTATGTCTAAACGACGAGCGCAATGTGGTGCAGTGTGTACCATCTTAACTAGCGCCGCGTTGTCATGGGCAAGCGTAACACTTACAGCATCAGGTGAAAAAAAACTTTAAAATATACCTTCAGACTAAAGTCTTAACGTGAATGGGGAGCATTGGACGTTCACTTAATAGTGAGTGATACGGACACTTATAACAAAGTGACACAAGCCAGCTAGACGATCTTCAGTAAAAGAACTCATGTCCCAATAAAGTTAACATTTAATAGACACCGCGTGGGATTTATCAATAGGGACAATCACCCTAATCGTTGCGAGACGCAGCTGTCGCCTCTCGCTCGCACTACTCATTAGTGTGAGAGGGACGAATGTATGCACTTAAAGTAACACCTTTATCGCGCGACATTCGGTTCGTCGAGTGCGAACCAAGTGTATGGTGACCATGATTTTATGGAGAACTGGATGATTTGGTGATTAGTGGTAACAAGGACTGGTGGTGAAGTTAAACTAAATAGTTCTTTTTTTTTTAATTCGACGAGATAAACAAAGAGTTCACCTGATGGTAAGTGATACGCTTGCCCATAATAGTGTCGCGGTGGTTAAAATGGTATACACTGCATCACGCTCTCCTTAAGCATAGTTAAGTCTCGTCACCGTAGTAAATTTCACTAGCTTACCTACCTAGACGGTATCGGTTAGAGATATACCAGGAGTACCATGCCATAAGCCTATTACCATCAAGACTTCAAGGCCGCAGCTTACTTACGTTTATTACTCGAGTTAAGATAACAAATTACTCTAATTCTTAACAAATTTGATAACTAATCTTTTTTTTTTCATGCATTAAAAATATCTCAAAGTTACGCAAAAAAGAAAATTAAGCGATCTTTTGGCGATGATAAGATTAAGGAAAACCTTGACTTAGGTATTATTATATACACAATCTAATCATAACGAATCATAATCTATAATAAACCGGGCACTGCTGAAATTCAACGAAGAGCGTCATAGTTCATCGTCATCCCACAGCTGGACGTAGACCCAAAGCCGATTAGCCAAATCCTCGGTTATAACGCATCCAGTTACCAAACAGATTAACTCGGAGCGTTGCACCATCAGATCAGCAGGTCTCGTGCTACGACCACACTTTAACACATGTCTTCACCGACGGTGGTCACTTCTGCTACTGACGTGACCACTCCAATGAAACACAAGCTAAATCCACCACAAATAGAGAAGAGTGCTACAGTGCCACCACAGGCACACCATGAAACTAATCTCCGCGCTGTATTCTGAACTCTAGATATACGAAGAAATACATAACCAGTGAGAGAGATAAAGAAAGAGTAAGGCAGAAAAGGGAACGGGCGAGCGAGAAAGAGAGAGAGAGAGAGAGAGAGAGAGAGAGAGAGAGAGAGAGAGAGAGAGAGAGAGAGAGAGAGAGAGAGAGAGAGAGAGAGAGAGAGAGAGAGAGAGAGAGAGAGAGAGAGAGAGAGAGAGAGAGAGAGAGAGAGAGAGAGAGAGAGAGAAAGAGAGAGAGAGAGAGAGAGAGAGAGAGAGAGAGAGAGAGAGAGAGAGAGAGAGAGAGTGAAAGAAAGAGAGAGAGAGAGTGAAATCAAAAAAATATACTACAGAACCCCATTATATGATTTAAGACTCTCATTTACAATGTCGCTATTAATAAAAAAAAATTGTGTACATAATAAGCGTTGCATTATTAAAAACATAGCGAGAGAGTAAATAACGTCGGATCAATTTTCAAATTGCCCCACTTGGGGAAACACTGGTCTAACCTGTCATCATCATCGTCTAAATATCTCACCTACTTCTAGAAGAAGACAATACAGTAGTTTAGATAAATATATACACAAAATCAAACAGTTGGCAAATGTTGCGATTATAAAATGCAATAACTTGGCTATCGTTCTCGACTGATTAGTGGACGGCCTTGATGGTTTAGTGATAAAGTTCTTATATCACATCGACACGGTTAGTGATGTCAAATTTTTAACCGACGCCACAGGAGTGATTGATCGACAAATTACTATAAAAACTTTAGATCGATTAAAAAATAACAAAGATTCCAACGTCTCTCTCTCTATAAAGAAGATAGAGAGAGATGTGTTGATATTCAAAGTCATACATACATTGTAGAGGGCGGTATGGTACGGAGCACAGAGCGAGACAAAGCGATGGGCTCACTATGATCACAAACATCTTTTCCACTACAAATTCAATCCGCCATAGTACTCACATTTAATTTACAAAAAATTAAAACTAAATCTACAAGAAATTCAAATCTGTTCCACTAAAAAAAAATAAAAAAAGTTCTACTACAAAATAATACAAACCCTTATTATTATTAGAAACATCTATTCAAATACAAATTCAATCTGTCATAATTCACCAGTCACAGAGCTCACACCTCGCACACTGTCCAAACACGAATGACGCGAGACTTACACTCATCTGTCTTTTATAGCGGAACGATATTACGTCATACCCTCACTTTTTTAATTTTAGTCTTTTAAAAAGTCGATACACCTACTATTTTACTAACAAAATGTTTGTAATCACAATTATCTTTCCTCAATATCTAGAAATAATAGAATGCCCTATGTTATAGAATATATAGAATGCCCTATGGCATTAAGTCCGCCTTTTTGTACAATATTTATTTGTGTGCAAACAAAGTTTTAAAAAAAAAAAAATTCAACACTATACAGAAACGCGTGTCGTCTCACTCGCACACCGGGACCGTACATTTATAGTCTCTTTTCACACCGCACCTTAAAGTATCACTTGAAAATATTTACTACAGACTTGCGTTGTCAGGTTGAGTGACATTATACCTTAGAGCAGGTCGAGAATAGACCCCTGGCATTGGGCCAATGTTAAATGGCTGATTACGGGTTACGAAACACGCCGCCGCCGCTTCCTAAACAAAGTGCGACGGCGACTCACCATCACCGGTGTGATGATAAAAAAAATATCTATACAACTAAATAAAAACAGTGTCTGTTTGTAAAATTAAAATAACCACTTTTTTCTTAGCGGATATCTATGTACATACGATACATATACCCAAAACCACATTTTTAAAAATTTTGTCTGTTTGTTCCGGGTAATCTCTAAAACGGCTGCACCGATTTTGATGGTACTTTCATTGGCAGATAGCTGATGTAACAGGGAGTAACTTAGGCAAGTTATTTTTTTAAAAAAAATTATAGGATTTCACGAAAAATTATTAAAACCTACGATATGCGGTACAAATAGGGCATCAGTATATATTTTCTGTAACAATAACTGTTTTGTTAAACACCACGTGGACGAAGTCGCGAGCAACAGCTAGTATATAATATAACTGGAACGGGTATATATGTTTTGCACTGTTCGCTTTTTTTCATTTTGAGCGAGCGCTTCCGAGAGGAGCGGTCGTAGTTTCGAAACCGACCGTTCCGATTGTCGTCTAGATGGAGCTGAATGTGTTGCCAGAGAACTGCTCAATTCCAGAAGCAAATCTCATTAGCAACTTAACCAAAACATTATGCAGTTAAAAGGTTTAAAACTAACATACAAAATAAACATTACCAAATTCGGAGAAAGTTGAATTTGTAAAAAAAACACGCTTTTGGAAATTTTTTAAATGTTCTACGCAAAAAAATAATCTGTAATTACAATTTTAATTTCATTGTACTAATTAAAAAGAAAAATTTGCTAAACTATTTAATTTCCACAGATAATGTAGTAGCGCAAATTACGCGCGGCGACGTTTTTTTTAAAAAAAAAAGGCAACGCGAGGAATCTCTAACCTGATGGTGAATGTAAGAATATATACACTACACAATTTACAGTTTCACATCAATGCGCTAAGTCACTCAATTTCAATATTACTTTAAATTCGCCGTCCAGGCAAAGGTTAGAAGACCATACAGCCTATTCCGATGTACACTTATTATTTCTTTCTTGCTCTTACTTGTGACAACGAATTTAAGCTCTCTCTTTCACCGAAGTTGATATACCCCTGTAACCACTTTACTCGCTTCATTTGTACATAAAAAAAATTGCTGAGATTTGAACCGGCGCCATATTGATCCCGTGACGTCACCACCTCCGCAGTGCCAAGGTTTCAGTTGTGAACTGCGGCGATTTTTCACGAGCAGTTCACCTGATGTTGAGTGATAAGATGACACAGCGTTTGTAAGGATGTTCACACTGCCATTGTGCTCGTTCCGTACTCATTCCAATTTAGTGGTAAGGTCCCGTTTATCACTATGGGACATGTAATCTGGATTGGCTGGACTCCAAGCTTGGAGCGACGTCAACGCGTGGTCAACGCCTCGGTGCCCGACCTCAGCAGAAAGAACAAGGACTAAGCTAAATTTATCTTAGATGTTTATTATTTTCATCTACATATATAACAATGAGGTCTTCACTTCGACTCCATGGCCATGACCAGAGCTATGACCTTCATTTGGGCAACAGCACAGAATAATCTTAATTCGAGGGGATCTTAGAGAACCTCGCAAATCAATAAAGACAGGCTGTTATATTAAATGATCTTCCTCATAACCCTGTCATCAGCTCAGACGCAAGATATGTTGAAGATTATAACAAAATAATAGAACGTCGGCTGAATTTAAGATAGACTACAATACGACCTTATGGTGAGTGTCAAAAAACCTGACTAGTTTCAAATTAACAGCAAACCTTCAATCATGAAAAAGCAAAAAGTCTAAAAGGAAGCCGATCTAAAAGTACCATGTGATACTTTCAAATCCTAGGATTACTAGATTTAAAATCACCGGACGGCGACCACGCTGTGGTGCAGTGTAAACATCCTAACCGTAAAACACGTTTGATTTAAAGCCACCGGATTTGGTATTTGGTGCAATTGCATACGGTGAAAGTGATCTTTCGAGATTTTTTCGAAACTCAACCCTGATCTACAAAGCAGCTATTACATGACCAAAAAAGGAAAGGACTTGCGTCACTACACCATAACGACAGAGGTCTTACTATTTAAAAAAAAACTAATTTAAATCCATTTCTTAAATAGAAAAACAGCTTAATTCATAAAAAATACACCAAAAAAAAATTATAGTTTACATCTTATGGGTTATCTCATAAACGGTTGAACCGATTTAGACGCTGCTTTTACTGGTTGGTAGCTAAAGATATAAGGAATGACATAAGCTAAATTTTACCATAAAAAGTAATCATAGTTTCGTATAAAATACAAACAAATTAGGGTATTGTCCGATTAGTTTTTTTTAGCAAATGTGTCTATTTTTTACAAGCACGACTTTTGATGGTAAGTAATAAGTATAAGGATGTAGTTGTTAGGATATATACACAGGCATTGTCATGCTAATCTTGAGATACCTCGACGGTCCCACTAATGTGATTTACCACCAGTGGTATCACCATACATAGCAAACGTAACACACCATTACAATGCATATTAAAATACACTAAAAAGATTACAACACGTATCATCATATTTTTTAACGCTTTACTCTTATCATTTAACTACGATCCGTGATGGTAAAGCGCACTAGTATAGAACTGATCATCATCTATCACTCATGTGATACCAAATTTTTATCTCAATTCTTTTGAATTCGACGTCGCGAGCGGAATCTTCTGTATAATTATTAACACTTAATGCGTTCAATTAAAAAATAGTAAATAAACGCTTAAGATATATACACTGGACGAGCGATTATTTTTGGTACAGATAAAAAATATTTACGTTAACGTACGTATCGGCCGACCTTTATCAAGTCGGGCGCGTTACGAAAGAAGTGATAAAATTCGTCCGATCGCTGTGGTGGTTGCTCCGCGCGCATAACCTCAAAAAAAAACCACGTGCTCGTGTCACCATCACATGACAGCGAGCAATGTATTTCATTTTATGCAAAAATGAGACGACTGTTCAAGTTTTTATAGGGTTTACGCTGTGTGAGAGTGAGATGGTAATCGTTTCTATGTAGCTCCCCTATCTCTCCGTCACTACTCTAAATATTCAGACATATCTTTCTCTCTCTTTTTCATAGAGAGAAAAAGAGAGAAACATTGAAATCTATATCTCTTTATTTAACTCTTTCATATTTAAATCAATGAAACAATTATCAATCAATAAATCAATCGATCTCTCTCAATTAATCATCTCTAAAGTATATCCATCTCATTCAACTCCACCACCCGTGAACTAAAATTAATTATCCCTTTCATCTTTTTACTATCAACCACACTATCATTGTTATAAAAATACATAAAAATGAGGCACTGTTCATGTTTCATGAGTGGGAAATCTTCAGAAGACACTGCTTGTAGAGGAAAGACACCATCAGTGATCACCTTACCACAAAATACAGTGGATGATGATAGGCTGAAGCTCATGATAATATGGTACATGAAGTACCAGTGCATCAAATACTAATAACTTAAATATATCTTAGTATATACGAATTAGTAGTGATAAACCAAATTGCCATATCCTGTAAAGCATGGCCCTTAGATATATCGAAGAATGTGATGATGAAGACGTTTCAACATCCATGAAGACATATTTCATATTTATGAATATAAAAATATATAAAATTCTATATATTAGTTATGTTTACAGGTTGATTAAGAATGAGCTAAAATACATCCCTTCGGAGAAACTGCTGGAACACAACTGCCCTTGACTAATGATGACAAGTTGTTAAGTATACGTCCACCAGTCTCTTCTTAGCTGGAGTAGTCTAATTCATACAACATTTAGTCTTACTATTTAATGAAATACTTAACTATGTTGATCAATTATATTTTAACTTAACTGTAGTGGTATAATGTAGCAGGAGCCATTGTATGTAAGTTATGAAATGTAATATTTTGTTTATTTATTCTTCTACAAAGGGTAGACTTAATACTAAGTCAAAACAATCAAATCGATTCATATTGGATGATTCACAAGACCTCTTCTTATGTAAATTAATACAACAGACAAATTGTTAGTGGCCTTTTCAAGCTGGGACAAAACGCTTATGACCTGCTCGAATACTAATCTAGAAATCTGATGACTGAATTAATTAAATACTGGTCATCAATGATCTCTTGTAAATACTTCAACACTACAATATCTCCTCAATTTTCCAAATCCTAGGCTAATATCCACAAGTGTAGATCCTATAAATAGAAAAATTATTATCCCAAACGCAAAATTTTTTATGGTTGTACCTTTTAGGTCACACCAAACAAAGCTATCTTCTAAAAAATTTTAACGTAAGACAATATCAAAAGTTCAAATTGATACAAATGTTACAGATGACATCAATTCGATTTTGTTTGTACATAAAGAATTACTATTCTAGTTAAGGTGCTGTAGCTAGAGAAGTTATTAGGGTAACAGAACTTTGCTTTTATAACTTTTTCTTGAACTATGATGCAATTTGTCTTATAAATTCAATGGACTCGGGGCTCATGGATCCAGAACCCAAACTTATAATTATATCTAATAGAAGTCAAGATACGTATGCATATATAGCAGTACATTCATATGATGGCAAGTGACCTATAACAATGTGAATCTTGTTAGAGTGACATGACCTCATTGTGCTCATAACCTTGAGATGTTAGGTATTAAATTATAACCCTAATAAATTCATTAACTACAGCAATTTACAAACGAGAGGATAGTAATATTACAATATAGTTGAGTAATATATTTATTGCAGTGATCCACGGCCGCATCGGATCACTGTTTGCGAAATATTGACATTTCATAAGTGTAGATTACAATATCAAAGATTTATGAAGTAATTATAAGCATTCGAAGATTGTACAGCAAAAGAGATAAAAATAATATTAATCTTGTAGCCATCTGTAACATAATGCACTATAATGAGTAACTTCATTTTTATTGATGCTCAAAATGTTAACGTTGCTATGGAAGTAGATTTATGAAGCTTGGTAAAGAACTAACAGGCTATGGAATGAAGTTCCCGCTAAAGTTTTTCCAAAAAGCTAGAAATGAGGTTCTACAATGTGTTTGAGGTTGCTTAAGGCTTCTGGTAGTACAGTCGTCCATAGGCTACAGTTACTAAATAACTTACCATGGTTTTAATTAGTGGTATAAAAAAAGCTAACCCCAAGTATGAGACATTTCACTATCCAAACTCCATTAAATATGATGCAATCAAACCAAGGACCTTTATGTTAAAAGGAAAAATGGTAGCTGGTGGTACATTTCATAAGAAACAATCAGTCAAAGATTACTACTAAATTACTATGTATGAAGATCAGGTTATATTTGCTTTCCACAGGAAAGGCCTATGTTCAGCAAGTGAATGCCGCAGGTTGATGTTGTATGAAATATTAAGTAAATTGTATATATAATATTTTAGGCAGTCGTTACCAGGTCTCTGAAGAAAGTATGAAATTTACTGTAAGACTGTCCAAGTAGCAGCATTAAACATCATCAGAAAATAGACATGTATGATATGGTGTTGAATAGCTATAATAACCTATGTTACTTTTCCAAATAAATAAAATATTATAACATAATACAAACTATGTTATAAAATGTAACTCTATATACAATGTGATACTATTACCAATGTAATTTTAAAAAAAAGTGACATGCAATAACTTTGCATTAACTAAGTATTAATTACCTTAGTAAGTGAACTATGTTTTAACAAAAGTAGAATACCTACATTTAAACTTATAACATAGCTGTTTTTATATAGATTTCTTATTTTTTAAAATCTAAAAACTAAACAAAAGAAAAACAAATTCCCTGATTATGTCAGAGGAAGTAAAAGAGCAAGTGTTGTATAAACACTGGACAAAAAAAAAATTAAAACCTGTGTGAAAAGTAATAAAACGCGAAATGGAAATACTAACAAAATAAATCTAGTGAAAGGATGAAGAAGAATGTAAAAACATATAAAGACAAGAAAATGTAATTATGTTGAACGTCATATAAAGTCATTGAGAGAATAGATGGTTGTAATATATAAAATAGAGTATAAAAGAAAGACAGAACTGGAATGAAAGAAAATTTTTATTAAATACAAAATTTTCTAAACCGTATTATCATTGATAACAAACGTAGACACCTATTGACTCTTACGGACCATTTAGCACCACATACATCATTCAACATCCACCAAGGCGAAACTTGATATTTAATAAAAAAAAATATATCATGCAGCATCACAAACCGTAAGGTTAAGCGTGAAAATTACTAGCATAATGCTATTGTAAGCATAAACATGGTGACTAAGTGCAATAAAGCAATAATTATGCAATGTTATATAAAAAAGAAAATTTCGCTACGCCGGGGAGTAACCGAGGTCAAATTGCGATGGTTTGATGAGTAAGCCGTTTAAATAGGCTGGTTATTTGCGATGAGCATGTAATCATAGATTTAACTATTCTATATAAAATAAGACAATTGTATTGGTGATCAGGTCTACTTAAGAATGTAATGGTGATCGTTCTGCCACTAAATAGATATGTGAATGCACCGTAAGCTATTGACACAGATAAGGAAATTTAACCGCTTGTCTTAATGTGACTACCTTGATGTAGTGAGAACATCGTTGGTGATGTAACGCTGGTTGTGGTGATTACTTGTAAACAAAATATTAAAGTATTACAATAAACTGACATGCTTACAGGACTAATGTGTGATCCAATAAGCTATTCAGTTGACTCGGTTAGGTTAAAACAAATATAAATTGTCGGTTGATATAACAGTACTATGTTAAGTAAATGTAGGTTTAAGAAATTTAGAAAAGGGCAATGAGATAAGAGACTATAGATGTCTTAAATATTAGAAACAAGTTAAGAGTCAATGGTTTTAAATAAGAATAGTGAATAAAGAGTAATATTAACAACAAAACTAAAATAAAAGAACAGGTAATTATCGGGGTACACCTGAGAAATTAGTAATAAAACAAAAATCACGAACCGTGTCAAATATGATTAAAGCAAGCTATTATAAATATTATTTCTGTCTGAGCTAACTGAACAAATTACTTGTTTAGTAGTAATACATAGGATCCATAGCTTCAGGGAATCGTTAAATCGTTGACACTTTTAAAAACATGCGAAATTAACACCTAATGTTAGCAAATTATATGTAAAACGAATTTACTCTCGTAAATCTTCTATTGGTAGATATCCATTGCCAAAGATTACAAAGTAGATACCACTACTAAACTTATATCTGACACAAATATGTGCAAATATTACTGTGTCGCAGTTTTATAGGAGCTATAGGTAGTTAAATTACTTTAGTGAGAAGTCTTGTTACAAGCCTAAAATCTAATCACTCATCATGTAAACATTTTAGTTAGCATCACATTTGTTATAGGCGGACTGACTGCTTCATCCTCAGCTGATTGACACCCACTCCTTAATCAGCAACACTGACCATCACGCAAGTATTGAGTTAGTCACAACTCTTAACAGTATTCCTTAAAATATATCTTAAATATAACTTAGTCAATGAGACATAAATATTGAAATACCCCCAAAAAAATGTCTTGAAGCTGGATCTAGAAATAGTCAATATTTAGTATATACATGAACTGAACAAAATGCTCATTACGTTGACTTTAAATAGCCTAAATATTATTAACTCACTATTTTCTAAATTAAAAAAAAAACTCTTTTTTATTGATACCCTCAGTTCAATATTCAAATATAATACACATGAATACAGAATAATCAGTGTTAAACTACTCAATGCATTGTAATGTTGAAGTATCTTGTTTGATTTTGAGGTTACATATCACAAAGCACCACTGACTAACAAGCTCTCACTCTCACATTGCAATTCTACAGCCATATCCACATGTGGTTATCACCACATGGAAGCCAGATCACATTTCACAAGAACGCTTTACCATCTTCAGTCTCATTGTCAGAAATTGAGTCCACATGTTTGTCTGTTGTTGTTAAACAAAATCACAATAGCATACATTCATAAATAAGAATTTGATTGTTTATTTGAATCTTTAGATCTTAAGAGGGAAGGATACAGATCACATTGAATGAAGACTTCCCCTATAACCATTTGTCTTATAAAAAAATAGATGTGATGTAACACTTGAAGAAATATTGTGTAATATGTGACAAAAGACGACACAACTTGTTCCTAAAATTAACAAGTCTGTTGCCGAGACAATTATGTCACGAAGGTTGAAAACATTGATTAGTACAACAAACAAAAAGACGCACTAATTTTACAATTCATGTCTACACTGTAGCTTTGGTGTATGTTATTTACATACACAGATGATTATGAAGAAATTAACAGTAATCTATTTCAAAGTGGCAGTTACCGAAAATGCAACTGCTAAATCATGAAACAAAAAATAGTTGCGTCCATATAATACTTTTGAGAGAGATGTCACCATATTGTTTAAAATTCAATCTTATTAATAATATTCTAAACTTACTGAGATATATTGAAGCTAAATTGATATTTTAATACATTATAATGTATGTAATATTGATCCATACAGTTCCGTACTGATTTATTCACATAGGTCATTCAAATTTTTGCTACTTTAGTGTCAATCATGTTACAGTTGACTAAATAAACAGATTCAGAATTACTGCAAGAAAGTAAACAATGCAACTCACCTGCCAAGGATTGACTTTTGGTATAGGCGCTTCAACAAACTTCTTCGGCTGATCCTCAGCAGCTTGCTGTTGTTGCTCTGTTGATGGCTGAGGATCGGAATGAGGCTGGGGGTTCTTGTGAGTGCGAGGGGGAGCCTTACGCTCTCGCTCTTTACGACCTTTACCAGGCCGCCTACCATGTGAGATCACAGGTACAAAACCCTCTTCCTCCTCATCGCCCTGCCGCGGCACCACATCGACCACCTCCTCCGTAGCCTCTATGTTTTCTTTATTACTGTCACCTCCTCTGAAGTTCAGCACGGAGGCGTATGAGGGCCCTGCGCCCTCGACAGACACTCGCGCGGCCATGCCGCCGCTATCCTCGTTATGTAAGCCCGGGCGCGCGCTCCGCGCCAACCGACGATCACGAGCGCGCATCCATGCCACTCAGCACGACGGCATGCTGCGGGCTGTACCCACGGAGCGACGCGAACTTTCCCGTAAAAAGCGACCCGTATTAATCGTGTGAAGGTCGAACAGTTTAGTGAGTGTGCGCACAAGTATCAACTGCGGCCGGTGTCCTTAAAGTCAAGAAATATTCGTTAAGTTTGCAATGCACACTAGACAGAACCTCGTCAAACCGTATTTACATCAAAAAAATCCACTTCCGACGGCCCTCCACGACTTTTCAATGACACACAATGCTACGGGCACACCGTATCTATCGATCTCGTATATCGGACACTAAGAAATAAGCTTCTTTGTGTAGAAAACCACTATTGAACCATATTTTGTTCACAATTCACACATGTGGTCGGACGCCCAAAAAGGGTATTTTCCGCAACACATACGGAACTCGCGGAACTGTGACTTCTAATTTTATAAAGAGGACATTTTAACGTAAGAGGGCGCTGACATTCTGTTGACAGTAACGCGTTCAAATTAAATCCCTTTATTTTATTAATAATATGGAATACATCAAATATTATTAAAATTTTATTCATTGACATAGTTATTTATACCGTAAGCTATTTTTATCAACCACATTATAATTAAATTAAGATAATAATAAGTGATAAATTAAAAAAATTATTCTCTTCATAATTGCGAACGCAGTCTTAATAGAAATCACATTTCAGCATGGGCGACTAACAGTTAACCCTTATAATGTAACCTTTTACTTTAACTGCACCCGTTGGTATTTAAAGAACAAGTTGAGAGAAAATTTGGTAAAGTTTATGTTACGAAAGGTATTAAATTAAACATTTTCTTGTCGCAACTAACCAAAAAACTAGTCTATACCAGACCATTCTTTTTTGTCTATGGATTCATTAAAGCTGTGCAAATCAAAAAATACTATAAAAATTTATAAAACCAAAACAAATTTAAAAAAAAATAGAGATATGTGTAATTTGTATTGTATTTTTATGAGGCATATAGTATAATTTTTAATTTTTTTTTATGTAAAAATCAAATCATGCAAACATAGACACAAATTTCAGAAAACCAAAAACTTTATTAGTACCAGATCATATACTTGAAGGTTTTTAGTAAACGTTTTCAGGGTTTGTAGGGCAATACATGCCTAAAAATGTACGACAATTTCTACAGTAATGGTAAACATTTTTACAAGAACGTAAAACGTAGGGTAATGGTGCACAAAGCCAGCAACAAAAAACGCACAGAGCCGCCGCACATAGATGAGTACAAATTGTAACTCTGCAAGTTATTAAACTCATACCTGAATATCCACATTCTGGACAAACTATCGGCATTGACGTGAAACCATAGTTATACATCCTTGGTGGAGGTGGTATTGTATTATCCACATAAATATCAAATGCAGTGGCGTAAGTAGGAGGTGGAGTCTTTACTATAAAAGAGGGTGACGGAATGAATGTACCCATGAGCCTAGGTCTACGTCTTATGTTTATTTGTCGCAAAACAAATGAATACGAAGGTGGTGCACTAGTAAGCGAACTTGGTGTCGATAAACCTGTTGACTTTGGTTCAGCATTATTAATTTTAAAAGTCATATAATCTGAATTGGTCTCCAATTGATGTGAAACTGGATAAATATTTTTAAAACCAGAAATGCTAATGGAACTTTCGTTTAATTGTGTCACACATAACTGAAATAGTGTTGGTAATCCGATGGGAGCAGATGGCATATGCAAAAATCTAGAAGGTGCAACATAACAAGACGAAGACGGCATCGGTTGATAAGTTATTGGTATTGAGTTAGACAAATTGCTAAAAGGCAGTACCGATGTATGAGACATGTGCAACCTTAAATTAGGAGTTTGATTCTGCTTAATGGATGAGCATTTTTCGATAACTGTAGTAGTACTATCTTCTGATTGTTGGACTCTTGTTCTACTCAAAGAAACGGTTGCTAGTTCGTTTAGTTGAATAAGAGTATTATCGATCATATTACGGGAAGTGACTTGCTCTTGATTAGTACTGTTCTCATCATCTTCTGTATTCTTTGGTATACGTTCATTTGGATCACTTTCCATTTCACATAAAATAGGTTTAATTTCTTTTTATATGGAAGTATGATATCTAAAATTTGTTTTTCCATTCAATATTTCGTATTTATGATTTGTATATTTATAATAATTAAAAGGACGACCTTTACTGCTTGAAAAAGATCTTTTAATTCTTTATTTATGTGGGTTATTTAATTTAATAAGACAGGATGCTCCATTATATACAAAATTTTGTATAGTTCAGTATTTCTAATAGTAGTTTACAAATTGATACTGACAAACAACAACTCGTTCGTTTTTCTTAGCCAGTGTTTTATCTTCGTGTGCGAAAATTATTAAAGTTTTCATTAATATTTGTCTAGATCTTAACATTTATGTACACTTTTATGAGTAACAAATAATGACAGAGTATTTCAAACGTACTTTTACTTGATGTGAATGTTTGATTTTTTAAACTATTTGTGGAACGTCTTTCATAAATATTATGACCATGTGAAGAAATAAATTAATTAAAATAATAATTTTGCCCTTAGAATTAGAATTTTTTAAATACTTTATTAAAAAATTATAAAGAAACGGGCATTTTTCATAAATATTTTTTTTAACCTACTCACTTTTAGTAAAAATATTTAAGTCTAAAGACACATTATTCTCAAAGAAAAAACGAGAAATTATAATTATCAGAGAAAATTCTTATTACCAATGTATTATTAGGAGTTAATCGTAACATCTAGAAAATAATAAAATGGCAACTGCCTTTTGGTATTGTCAGTTTTGGTAACTCTTCCGGTCTTTTTATTCCTCCGTGGCATGGCGGATGGTCTTTACCACCGCTTATAGTGTGTTTTTGGAGGAATTGCTTCGCTAATATAGCGAAATGGTAAGTTTAAGTTTAGTAAATGTGATATTATAATGCCTACATTTCTAAAGTGACAATATAATGGTGTATGTGCAGGTTTGAAACAATGATTTACAGTTTTAGACAACCCCACGTGTTTTCCATTATTATCAAAAAATATTTTCAATCTGCTGTTTAATCATAACTTTTTAAGCACTACTAAGTTACAAGTGTATCTTATAATGTATTACATATAATTTAAAGGATTTAATATGGTTCGCTAATATTGATTTCTTGTGAATACGGCGTGCGACCAGTGCATCATTGTATCAACGTGCCCTTGAAATTTGTGTATATTTCAATATTTTCTTAAATTTTATATCAAAAACCTATTCTGTATGTATTTGGCATTTTTTTTTACGATATTATTACTACAAAGATTTACCGGAACTTAAATGTTAATGAATCTATTTTGAGGTTAGAATTTTTCACTACTATACAATACCTTTTCGTAACATATTTTTTACAACAATTACTTTGTTTTCACTTTCATATTGTAATTAACACAATTAAAAAAAAAGTTTCTTATTGATTTTTATTATTTTATACATTTTCTTTTGTTTAATATTATAACCCCTACCTCATCCCGGTTATACTGAATCTCGGTTATCCGGGTACTAATAGGGGGGAAATTAAATTTCTATAAGGAAACACTGCTTCTTACTATTGTAAGTAGTGTGTCGACAAATAGAAAACATTTTTTTTGTTTTTATTATTATTTTTCGCTATGAAATTTCCTCCACATATTTATTTACCTTTGAAATTAATTTAATTTTAAAATTAGTTAAAATGATACTATAGTTAATGCTTTGTAGACCAACCTCATTATAATATATAGAAATAAAGGTCCAGTTTAAATTGTGTACAACCTGACTTCAGACAAGCATAGTAATTTTTAAGATCCATTCAAAATCCAATTTTGGCATTACTCAATTATATACTTTAACAAGTTAATTTGGTATTATATAGACATTAAAATTGTTAATGTATAGAAGTAAATAAAAAATAGTAATAGTTGTTTAATGTAGTATCAAAATACTTACACTAATTATTTTTTTTTGTTTCTTCTATTTGTGCAAGTCGGCAATTAAGTAGTGAAGAGTATTATAATTTTTTTTGTTCTTTTTGTGCAAGTCAGCTATTAAGTAGTGAAGAGTATTACAAACATTCTCTATTGTGGAGGCAGTTCTTTAACAGTTGACAGTACATTAAATTGACGACAATATAAATAGGTTATCAATTCAACACATACATTGTTTTGATTAATCTGATTATGTTTAATCTATTGGAAATCATTACAGCATTTTTTTATTTTCTATAATTATTTGTGTTATAAGAAATCAGGGATTTATATAACTGCATTCATCCTGTAAAATAAAAAAATACATTTTTCAATTTAAAAAAAATTGCTTTCAGGTTAGGCTGTGATTATTATCAAGGCTTATTTTAAATGGATATTGAAATTGGTCTGTTTTAACACTGTTCTACTTTTTCAGAGTCTATCAGTTGCCCGACCATTGGTGTCGGTTTACTCTGAGAAGAGCGAAGTGGAGGCTGGCTCTTCAATCGCTTTACCATTCGTTTTCAAGGCGCCCATCCGCCCGGACCTCGTAAACGATGTCCACGTGTCTATGTCTAAGAACTCGAGGCAGCCGTACTGCGTGAGCAAGGAAGCCGGTACGCTGTGTTTATATTATTTCGATTCAACACTCATCGTTATGAAATCTAATACTTATAATATATGTTTAAAATTAGAGACATGTTAGTAAAATGTTTCCTGATCATATATTTATTACAAAGATATTGTTTTATAAAAAAAATCAACAGGTAATTTGAAATAGTAAAACTTTCATGCAAAGACTATTGCTGTTTTCAGAGGTCTATAAAGAGATGTTTGTGAGTTCCTGTTGTTGATCATGCTAGATAGAGGAAAAAATTATTTATCAATATAAAAGAGTGAACTGGGTTTAAATAGCAGTTAAAAAGAATATCTGGTTAGATTTTCTCGATATAACTGCAAAAATTTTAATTTTAATGAAGACACTTCTTAATGATGATTCTTTTTATTTCTATATTTATATAACAGCTTCTATCTTTATACTCTGATCTTATAAGTTATAAAGATTTAATATGAAGTTATCATTTATAAGTTTAAATTTTATTGAATCCCTGTCAATAACATTTAGGATCCAATATATGGTAGTAAAAATGTATACATGATCCGCTGCACCACATGTCCACACTCGGCGAGCTGCCAGTGCTGCCGAGTGTCACTGCGGGTTGGTGCTACAGTGACGTGCCGGCGTGGCGTTCCGCTGTCGCCCCGTGGCGACGGCGGGTGCAGTGCCGCCACCACAAGCTTATAACAAACATTTACTATCTACTAAATTATTTTTTACTTTAAAACCTTATAAATGAGGTATACAAAAGGCGGGTTTAATGCCTGTGAACATTCTTTACTAGCCAACCTTTGGTGTGGTGAGATGTTATGGTAGGTAGTTAAATCAAAGAGGAAGAAGATTAAATAAATCATCATCATAAGGTGCCTTCTTCAAACTGAAGTTTGGCGGTCAGATTGAGAAAACTTTTTCTCTCTTGGGCTATTAAAAAAAATACACTAATTGATAACATATGTCTTCTTCTTCCAAGTCGTATTTCCTCATGACTGAGGGTCGTGGTCATCATGTGTAATGAACACCACGACTTGTTAGTTATAATGGAGTGGTGTTGCCGTTGTCTTCTCCATTTCACATACTAGTGTGAGCATGGATGATCATGGCATAGATATGCAGGTCTCTCAATCTTTTCTTTGACCGTCAAAGCAAAAAAATATACTAATCATATAATATTAGATGATAGATGAAAATTCTTTGGACATATAAAATTATTAAAAATGTAAAATGATTTCTTATATAAAGTTTTCATTGGATTAGACTTTCACTTGATGGTAAGTGAAACGCTTGTCTATAACTTAAGTAATTTCGCACAGTAACCTTTGGAGCTGTGGTGGCAAATATGACTAACAATTGACTCTGCCATTTCCTCATTATAATATATATACTTTAATGTGTTTCATTTCTTTGGTTACCAGGTCACCAAACCAGTGCTGAGTCATGGGGTACCGGTCGCGCCGTTGCCCGTATCCCACGTGTGCGCGGTGGTGGTACCCATAGGTGAGTTATACAAAACTTCTAACCTTACTTATTTTGCCATTAGTGATCAAGTTCACTACGGGTCTAATATTGTTCTTATTTATGTTATCTTTATTTTACAACATTGTACATACAAATATACTAACAATGGTTACACGGAAATGGAATGGTACAGGTGAGCTTAACACACATTAAGTTTTCTACCAGCTTCATCATCACTAGGTGGTAGGTCTCTGTTGCCGGAGACCGTCTGGGTGGGTACCACCGCAGCTCCTATTGCAACCGACAAATAGTAGTGTGCGAACATTACTGTGTTCCGGTTTGAAGGGCGCTGTAGCTAGTGTAATTACTGGGGTAACGAGACAACACCTTATGTCTCAAGGCGACGAGCGCGATGTGGTGCAGTGTGTACCATCTTAACTAGCGCCGCGTTGTCATGGGCAAGCGTATCACTTACCATCAGGTGAACGTCTTGCGCGTCTCGTCGCATAGTAGTATAAAAAAAATAATAATTTTCGGAGATGTCTGCAAGTTGCTTAACAATTGATGTCCCATCTTATGGAAGACGTACAGAAGCTGGTATTGAAATGTTTTATCGGTTGCTAGGGTTCTGGATGAATACTTTACCTTATACCATAAAAAAGAATTTGGATAGCGGGAAAAAAAAAATCAACACTAACTTGTTCAGAATGAAGGTTTCATACATTCTTTCATATCACTCTTTCTTTTAATTATAAAGATTTGAAATAATACTGTAACAATAAAAGGGAGATATCTAGATGCAATCAAAATTCACTTCTTGAAAACTTTCTTTACACAAATATTTTGTAACTTTATACAAAGTTGACTCAATAACGAGTTGAATGCAAAGCAAAATTTTGATAATGGCTACGGGAACTATGATATGGTGATACTGAAAAACATACAAAGACTGGATATGAAGGAATTTTAATTTATAATTGGAAAAAAAAATTAAACACAATGTTAAAATAAAAATTAATATGAAGAGAATTGACCAGGAGTCGCTTAGAACATGGTATATATAATTTAGTTTCCACCCACATCAAAATTGTAAGTGAATGGTAATGCATCATTTGTTATTTGTCTAATACTGTGCATAGATATCAAAAGAAAATTAATTTGCAACATATACTATTCTTACTCTTACTTATTTTTCCTGACTTTTTACGTTATCCTGCTATTTATTTATACTTGTTTTTTCTCTCCTTACCTACATGGTTGCCTGGAAGCGATCGCTTATAGCGATAAGGCCGCCCTTGCCCACATTTAGATTTTAAGCTTTAGTTTTTGTTAATTTGTGTAAAAGACCGTTAATGGGTGCAATAAAAAATGTATCTATGTATCAATATACTAGTAATCTTATTATACAAGGGGTACTTCTTTAAAGAGATAGTTAAAATTGAAATAAAATACTATTATTGCAAGAACTATAAGAATTTACATATCCTCAGATCGGGTCAGGGTGCCTTCGGCAACATGTGCCGTGGTGGTCGCATGTTCGCTCCGACCAAGCCCTGGCGCCGTTGGCACCGGCGTGTGAACCTGCGCCAGCGCAGAGCAGCCGCCGCCGCCGCAGTCGCCGCTGCCGGTGTCCCCGCTCTCGTTCAAGCTAGGGGTAAGTAGCCTCACTCTCATGAAAGTTAACAGCACAAAAATGTAACAGCAACTCTTCTGCTAGCAGTTAAGTATACAATGAATCAATGAGGTTGCAATGAATTAAAAGTTGTAACTCATGTCCATCTGGGTTCATACCCCAGCTCAATATATATTGGATCCTCGTTAGTCAAATTTGAGTAATGGGTTTTATATTCAACGTCACTATGTTCATCACTATGACATGAATGTGTGATATAATAGCGTGGAATAGATTTAAACTATAATTTTTTAACAAATTCCATGTATGATCTATAATTGATCATTAATTAAAAGCCTGATTGTCTGTCTTACTACATTATTTCAGTCCGATTACCTTCACCGCTGCATAAACAATTTCTATGTAACTACAACTTCCAATAACCCCAGACTCTTCCTGGTTGCACCAACAACTGGTCCTCTGGGTACTGAACGGGGAATATTAATATTTCTTTTAGGAAACACTGCTCATTCTTATTTGATTGGTGTGTCGACATTATGGAAAACATTTTGCTATTTAATATACATATGTAGATTCGAAAATATTTCTACCGAACCTCTGGTGATGGTTGTGGGAAACCGCTGCATGTACAGCTCACAACTGATTGGTCGGAGATCCATAGGGATGTTAAGGCCTTTGGAATCTATAGACTGTTGGTATACTGCTGTTGATGTTTATTTATTTATTTATTTATTTATTTATTTATTAGGTGTATTTACAGTGTACAATGGTAATAGGAAAAAAAAACATCTTATGACTAAATAATTCTAGCATGCACACCTATGACAAATACACACAACATTCAAAATAAAATACGCAATTAAATAAAATGAGAAAATTAAAAATTAGAATTTAAAAGAAAAAAAACATAATTCCAGATAAAAAAAAAAAATCAGCAATTATAACATAAAACAAACCATAAAATGAGGAAGAAAAAAAAATATCTATAAAATAATGTATTACAGTGTAAATTCTAGGATATTTTTTTTAAATTTTGTAAAACTGTCGTTATAAACGTCTAAATGCGGACTTTTGGCGTTAATGAGATTATATGTTTTACCAATTCTATGGAGCGGAGAATGTTCACCTAGGTTGGTTCTAATGCGTGGATAGTGGAAAGTATTTGTAATAGAATGTCTAGGATATTTGAAAGGAACGGAAATATTTATTTTTGAAAGGATGTCACTGCAATCTATTTTTCCGTTGATTACTTTGTGCAGAAAGCACATGTCGCGCATAATGCGTCGGTTATGCAAAGAAATAATATTAAATTTTTTTAAACGCTGCTTATAAGGATGCCTATAAGAAAATCCGGGAGTGCAAAATGCTAGGTATTTGGTAAATGAACGCTGTACTTTTTCTAAACGTTGTGAATGGACAGTGTAAGAAGGGTTCCACGCTGAACTAGCATACTCAAGGTGGCTTCGCACGAGTGCATTATACAGTGTTATCTTTGTGTTAACTTTACGGAAATCTTTCGTGTTGCGTTTAATAAATCCTAACATTCTCATTGACTTTTTGGTCACACTGTTGATGTGAGTTGTAAACTTTAATTGGGAGTCAATTGTTACGCCAAGATCCCGTATCTCTTTAACTTCTTGTAATTTTTCACCTCTTAAGTAATAGTGAGAAGCGATTGGTTGTTTTTTCCTTGTGTACTTAATGTGGTAACATTTGCCTACGTTGAGACACATTTCATTGTAGGTACACCACTGAGCTATCCTATCGAGGTCTTCTTGAATAAGGCTAATATCAGTTAACGAACTAACATTCATGTATAATTTCAAATCATCGGCAAAAATGGAAAATTTACAATTTTGAATTTGTTGTGTAATGTCGTTGATAAAAACAGAAAATAATATGGGACCCAAATGGGATCCCTGAGGCACTCCTGACACTGCATAATATTCTTGAGACTCACATCCATGGACAGCCACTAGCTGTGTTCTTCTCTCAAGGTAAGATTTAAACCAGTTGAGAAGAGAACCATGTATTCCACTTGCTTCAAGTTTCTTTAAGAGTAAATAGTGATGGACTTTATCAAACGCACTAGAGAAATCCGTATAAATAGCATCTGTTTGAATACCTTTGTCGACGTTATGATTTAGATCAGATATAAAAGATATTAAATTTGTTTCAGCAGAACGTCCTTTAAAAAATCCATGTTGACATTCACTTAATAGTGTGTTAAGATGACGAGTAATTACAGGACAGATGAGCGATTCAAATAATTTTGATAAACAAGATAATATGGAAATAGGCCGATAGTTAGAAACATTATTAGTTTCGCCTTTTTTGTGTACCGGCACTATTCTGGCTTTTTTCCAAACTTTAGGAAATGACCCTGTCTCTAAAGAATGGTTATATATAATTGATAGGGGTGCCACGAGAGCTGAACCACAACGTTTAATAAAAACAGGTGGAATACAATCAGGGCCTGCGCTTTTAGATATATCCAGTTCTTTTATTTTCTTTCTGATATCTTTTTTATCAATCCATATGTGACTAAGTGAGAAAGATGACGATAAATTATCTATAACAGTATTATGATCAAATATCTGTCTACTTGTATTATGAGAGTATACTGACGAGAAATGAGTAGCAAATAGGTTTGCAATTTCAGGTCCTTTACTAGCGGAAGAATCGTTACAAAACATTTGAGGTGGTATAATAGAAATACCGTCGCGTTTATCTTTAATGAACCGCCAAAAAGCTTTAGCATTCTTACAAATATTTAATTCTAACTTAATTTTATAGCTAGAGTAACAATTCCGCAAAAGATTATGGCAGTACTTTCTTAGTATATCGTATTCAATTTTGTCTCTAGGATTTTTAAATTTTTGAATTTTTTCCTTAATTTGTCTTTTTCCGATAAAAGCTTAATTAATGAATAGGAAAACCAAGAAGGATATTTTTTTTTTTTCCGTTTCGTTTAGGCACTGATGTATTTATGGTGTTTTTTAAATTTTCATAAAAAACATTGACCATATCATCGACACTATCACAACATAAAAGTTTTGCATTCCAATCAAACGAGTTTAATTCTGTGATGATAGTATTATAGTCAGCTTTAAAATAATTTAAATCCAGTCGTTTCATTTGGCATACTTTTTCTAGTCCTTTTAGAGGTAAATGTAGTACTAAACTTGGATGCATTGGATCTTGTATACTAAGATCATCCAAGGGTTTTGAAATTTTGGAAGGATTTATATTACTCAGTACAAGGTCCAGTATTTTGCCATTTATATTGCAGATATTATTTACTTGATTCAAGTTATTCAAACCTATAAAATCGACTAAACAATAACCTAGAGTAGTATTATAATTTGAGGGAGTAGTATAAATAGATTCGCTATTTTGGATCCAGTTAATGAAACTAAGATTAAAATCACCTAATATTATAACATCGTCCATTTCGTACATTACTCTGTTACAATTGTCAAGAAAGTTCGACAAATTATCTAGTTTAACAGGTGGAGGAAGATACACAGCGCAAATTGCAATTTTTTTAACGACATTGTTAAGATTAATATTAAATTTTATCCAAATGTCTTCATTATCACTTTCCCACTTAATAACTCGTACAGCTTCAATATCTTTTGATACTGCTACTAAAACCCCACCACCATCCTTTTTAGAACTTATTGAACAATTACGATCTCTACGATACACAGTGTATCTTTCATCAACAATTTCACTATTATTAATATTTGAATTTAACCACGTTTCAGTTAATACAATCACACTGTAGTTATTTAGTAAAATATTATTACATACATCATTAGTCTTAGTTCTTAAACCTCTTACATTTTGATAGTATATATCCATAACTATTTATAACAGTGCTATTACATTTTTAGCTTACTTAATAAAATGAAATAAAGCTATTTACTGGTTACAAAATTCTCGAAAGGCTTTCGGAGTTACGAACAAGTATAGCTTGGCTAGTTTCATCTTTACGTATAAAGATTCGACCATTCCTTACCCATACATATTTATATGACTTTTCTTTGGCTTGTTTACGTGCTTCAGCATGTAGAGATTTATTAAAAGGTGTTAGATGTTCAGCTACAAATATTGGTATGCTTGGTCCATCCATATTCAGATTCCGTGTACTTAATTTTGTCTGTGGATTTTTTTTGTTATAATTAGTAACAGCGGCAAGAAAAGCATCACGGTGGCGAGGGCTTCGAAGCTTAGCAACGACAGTTCGTGGACGATCATTGTTTTTATTTAGTTTAGCAACTCTGGTAACGTGTAATAAGTCCATATCGTTCAATGGTTGACCGATCGTACTCGCTATCTGAACTAGAGTATTCGATAGATTTTCAGATCGACGTTCAGGAATTCCGTTAATTTCAATATTGCTTTCTCTCAGATTTTGTTCAACCAAACATAACCTAGAAGATAAATCCATAACAGATAACTTGAGATCGTTATTCACACATTCTAATGTTTTTATAGCTTCGGATTTCTTTTGTAATTCAGCTTTAAGGTCTTCATATTGGTTGTTATAGAAAGTAATCGAATCTTGAAAGTTACTTATGTGTTTGTTTATATTATTCAATTCCTGCATAACTAATTCCTTAATGGTAGTTTTTAGAGCAGCAGTGATTTCCTGTTTTAGAATATCACGCAACTTGTATTCGGTGACAAATGTTTCTGCGACGGGACTGTGGACTTCGTCGTAGTGAATATTGTTTTGCTGAACAATTTCCACGTCCATGATGTTGGCTTTTGATCTTGTAGAAGTACTCACTCCTGTAGTACTTGTGCCTGTACGGTTAGGTGTGTCACCGGTGTCCTTAATTGGCAAATTATTTTTACATTCGTCACATTTCCAATTACTTTTATTGTCAAGCGACATAAGGTTAAAACGCTTGTTTGTAATATTAGTACAACGAGGATGGTATACAAGCAGGCATGCACAGCATTTCAAGTATTCTTTATTAAAGGTTGTATTATGACAACCAGTACAAATAATATTAGTATTAGGCGCCATAATAACCAGAAAAAATCCGTAGGCTTCGCCTTATTTAAATTAAAAAGTGTATTTGTGTAGATTATATTATTTATTAGTTCACAAGATTTAATCCACGCAGTGTTATTATAACAAGTTGTATAAATAGCGTCTAGTTTAATTTTTAGATACACGCGATCACATGCGTTTCGGCGTATGCAGCACAGGCAGCAGCTGAGTTGAAAATAAGCGTCCAGCCGTAATAATATTATTTAAAATCATACAGCGCTTACCGCTGCCGTAAAACAAAGCGAAGCGTGCGTGTTGTCGTAGGTCAAGACAGGAAGCCGTAATTTTGACAATATTTTGTATTATAATTCACTTATTAACAATTAACTATGCACTGTTTTCACACAATTATGTAGCACTGGTAATTAGGTTTAGAATAATATAACACAAAGTTGAGGAATTGAACTATAACTGAATAAATTCAATATTCAATATTCAATATGTTTGTGTACTTCAGTTAGATGAAGGTCATGATGACAGTAACTCTGTTGGCTATATCGTTGATCAATCCAAGACTTCTCCTTGCTGTTAATTTTTGTAGTCGATTGTATATTTAACATTATAACAATGACGTTTGCAATTCAGGACACGTCATTGAGAAGATTCCGGAGCTACCCCTGGTGGTCTCGGACAAGGTGCAAGAGATCAACAAGACCAAGCAAGCTGTCATCTTCCTGAGGCGTATCAAGGCCTGGTCTGATGTCCTTAAGGTATAACAATTTATTTAATTTCAATATATCTGACAATTGATGGTCAAAATATCTGTAACTTTAATAACGGAGATCAAGAGAGGGTAGTTTATAATACCATCTCATCATGAAAGAGACACCAGTCTGAAGTTACTAAATATTTGTTTAATAACCAACATTAAATTGGAATTTGGTAATGCAGTCTACGTTCAGTATATAGGAATGGTCATATATACTGAATGTGGACTATTTTGGGTCCACATCCAAACAGATTTTCAGCGAAGCCAAAATGTATCTCTGTTAATATTTGTTTTAATGAAAATCGAAATAATTATTGAAACTTGATATTATATTCAACTTTCTATGTCTCGTCACTTGAATCTTTAATCGCAGAATGTTATAACAAAGTCCTTGCTTACAAAATTTCAGTTGTTATAACTGTTAGTTTTACTATGAACAGGACAATAATAAAATTCCTGAAACAACAATCGGGTTTGTTAATATCACAGCCTGATATAGAAGTGGGAAGACAGATCTGTTCATACATATGTTCACTCCGGTTAAGTCTGGTAGCAGTTACCCAGGATATACACCCTTAACATGATCGGGATTTTAATTAGACAATAGCTTTTTCTGGTATAACGTCTTCAGTTGCCGGAGACCACTGCAGCTTCAATTACTACTATCAAACATTACAGTATTGTAGCCAATGAAATTAAAGTAACGAAACTTTGTTTGATGACGAGCTGAATATGGTGCAATGTATATCATCCTAACAATCATATAGCGTAGATGTGTCATTTACCATCAAATGATCATTTGATTAGTTCCGTTGCTATGTTAATTAGAAAACCTTACCCGATTCAAAACGAGTACCGAGTCAGCTCTGAAATTAGCTTGTCTTTAATGAACCATTCTGTTTTTTTCATAAATTTACACTATGTTATGATATAAGAACATTTAATTTAAAATAACCTTAACCTTTGAGTCCAAATACGTTCTTAAGTTAATAGTAACTTATATTTTGGTCAAGTTGGACATATAGATGTCCAACAGTAGACGTTCATGGATCGAGACTTTAATGATGAATACTGTTGATGGAGAAGTTTGCTTTTTTAATCTACGAGTCGACGAGACGAGTAAGATGTTCACCTGATGGTAAGTGATACGCTTGCAAACAACGCGCCGCTAGCTGAGATGGTGTATACTGCACCACGCTGCCTTCTTCGCCTTATGACATGAGTTGTTGTCTCGTTACCCCAGTAATTTCACTAGCTTACAGCATCCTTCAAACTTGAACACAGTAATGTCTGCACAATACTGTTTGGCAATTGAAATAGTCACTGCAGTGGTAACTTACCTAGACGGTCTCCAGCAACAGAGACCTACCACCAGTAAACTGCTTACCCAGATTACTCCGGGCTTTTACAGCAGGAAAACAGTGATGCTGTTATGTAAATAGGTGGTTACTATTCAGATGTATTTGGAGAAACCTTACCACCGATCAAATCAATGATGAAGTCATTGAGAATGTAAAATCTACGATATTGACAAGATACTTTTGTTTGAAGGTTTACAAATCTCAGCGTCTTCGTGCTGGTAAAGGAAAGATGCGCAACCGTCGCCGCGTCCAGCGCAAGGGTCCACTCATCATCTACTATAAGGATCAGGTGGGATCATTTTCTTGTAAACAAACAGTACACTCCGTGTTTCCACTGCTCGGACTTTACCCACTATGCTGATCAAGTGCAGGTTGGAAGATTCTTTTCCATATTAATGATGATCACAAAGTTAATTTTAAGGTTTCAACCTTCACCGCCACAGTGACTTCCATTTCTGGAACCGCTGTTCTATTTGGTACTTTTACCAAACTATATGAATAAATTTTTAGGCCATCATCACAGGATGAACCCTGGATGTAGGTGCACCTGATAGACATGAATAAAATGATTTGACCATATAATTGAGTGTAATAGATATCGATACCATCTGTTGAACATTGGATAAGTTTCCTTAATCTGAAGAGCCTGACTTCAGTTTTAAGAAGGCTGTGTGGTGATGTTATGTCCAAAATATTCTAAAGAATAAAATAAGGATTTTTATATTTTTATATAATTCCCTTTCTCTCATATTATGCTCTATCTCTTTTATCATCATCAGCAGATAGACCACTGCTGGGCTTGTGCCTACCTTAATCATATTGAACAGTCCTGAGGATCACCAGCGGTCCATCTTGTAGAAGATGCCTCTATCTCTTGTTTACTCTTTTCTCCCTCAAAAGCCTTACTTGTTTCATCAAGTATGAATCAAGTTACGTAACACTGAGGGTATATTGAAATTAGCACCCAAAGGAAACATCAATGGAGGAACACCTCATTTGGTGTGTCGACATGAGGTGTACATTTATATACAACTAAAATTGTCAAAGCGAGGATATATCACTATCTCCTCATACAGTTCTCTTCGTTCATGGTTACCTCATTTCCAGGGTCTAACCCGCGCGTTCCGCAACATCCCCGGCGTGGACCTGCTCAAAGTGGACAAGCTGAACCTGCTGAAGCTGGCGCCCGGCGGTCACGTTGGCAGATTCATCATCTGGACTAAGTCTGCATTTGAGAGGCTCGGTGAGTTCATACCAATCAATTAAGTGTTCTAAAAACTGAAATCTTACTGACTGTCCTTACTCATGTTTGGTCTAGTGGTAGTTAGGATGATATACACTGCAACACATCGACATTGAAACCTGATAAGTCGATATGTACTTTGTTGTCCTACTAATTTTACTATACACAGCCTAATGTAATATAGTAACACATTACTGTATTAGTTTAAAAAGAACAAGACGGTGTCTAGTAACAGACATAAGTCAATTTGATCTAAAAAATCTATCATTATTTATAAGTAAAATACTTAATCATTGTATAAAGTTAACTATGAGACTTGAGTTAAGAAGTCAAGTTATCAAATACTCCCCTAAAAGCCTTACTCGCTGCACACCATGTGCTCCGAGTTACTGTTCAACGGGGTATAGTGAGTTGCTCCCGTAGGAAGCATTGGCTTGTCAGCGAGTCGGTGTGTCGAAACGTAGGAGTACATTCGTTCAACGCGCACGCACCATGCGCACACGCACGTGAGCTTTATGTACAGATAAAGAGGTTACATTTCTTCAGACGCGCTGTTCGGTTCATGGAAGACTCCTTCGAAGGAGAAGAAGAACTTCAACCTGCCCCAGCCGAAGATGGCCAACACTGACCTCAGCCGCCTGCTGAAATCAGAGGAGATCAGGAAGGTTCTCCGCGCACCCATGTAAGTAACCAATTAAAATTAGCAGTTACCATACTTGAGTTTTTAACCAAGAGCTTGGACGGGTGTGTTGATCACTTGATATTAAGTGATACGCTCACCACAAGCTACGATGATGTACACATCCACAATGTGCCCGTCGAGACATGAGATGTTATATCCTGTTACTGCAGTAATTTTACTAGCTACAGCTCTTCTCAACGAAGTAGTTTTGAGGTTGATACGAGCTGCAGTAGTACTTAATTAACCCTACTGTATAGTCCGCCATTTTGTTGTGCTCGGTGACGTCATAGAGTAGACCAACAGATATATTAGACAAGCTCTAGCAGTGGCGATGTAGTCAATGACGTTGCAATCATTTATATAGACTATGTAGTCGTAGTCTGTGGTATTATTGGATGATGGGACGATAATGATCATGACGATGATCCCCGTTATACGGGGAAATACCCGTGTTATACGAGGGACTGAAATCGCGTTATAAGAGTACCGTGTTATGAAGGAGTATTACTGTATATATTTTTTAGGTTTTTTTCACATTATATAATCACTATTACCATGATGATATTCTCTTATCAGAGCATTGGGTTATGATATGAAATGATTACTCATTCACGTTGACAATCGACTGAGCATCGAACCCGGCTACCCAACCTTACACATATACCAGTATCGTACTAAAACACTCAACTTCATTCACAGCAAGCGCGTCGTCCGCTCCACGCGGAAACTGAACCCGCTTACCAACACCAAGGCGATGCTGCGGCTGAACCCGTACTCGGCGGTACTGAGGAGGAAGGCGGTCCTCGACCAGGCCAGGAAGAACAACCTGAAGGCGCTGGCGCTCGCTGAGAAGCGCGGCGTGAGTTTTACACAAAGTTTTAATTGCGGTGAAAGTGATTACGTTTACACGGAATCGAACTGGGGACCGCGGTATTAATACGTTTAACCATTGATCCATAGATGCAGTCGATTAGAGAATAATGATGATATCTCTTAACAGAGCATTGGGTTATGATTGATCATGATTACTCAATCACGTTGACTTACACTGATATTGTTTTATATCTAAACGCGTACGCTGTCTATGTATTGTGTCTGATGAGCGCTCGTTGCAGATCAAGCTGCCGGCGCACGATCCCGCGGTGAAGGCGCAGAAGCTCCGCGAGAGGAGGCTCAAGCTGATCAAGCTGGCCGCCGCCGCCAAGCCCAAGAAGCCGGCCGCGAAGAAGACCGCGCCGCCGCCGCCGAAGAAGGCAAAGAAGGAGCCGAAAGCGGCGCTGAAGAAGGCGAAGAAAGAGCCCAAACCGGCGCCGAAGAAGTGAACGCAAATATTATATACGTTATAACCGAAGTGTGCTTTTTATTTACTCGCATCCATTATACTAATAGACGATTAGACACACCGCAGATATTCATCCCTTCGTTGTCGATATCGCGCAATAAGACGAAGCGTTTTGCTTCGTCATTAGTGCGAACAGCGAGGGACTGGAATAGTCTGCCGGCGTCAGTGTTTCCGTCTAGTTTTTTTTATGGAAAAAAAGTTAATACTTGACCGCGATCCCACCTGATGTTAAGTGGTGATGCGATCTGTGGTGGTAAAGCGCATTAACTTTGTATTTAGCCTATTCACTCTTCTTTTGAGGACACCCACGTAATTGGACGGGAGTTACGATGTAGGAGTCTTCTAGACTAGCGCGCTTTACCATCAAAGACTACGTCGCCACTTACCATCAGGTGGGATTGTAGTCGAGCGATAGTCTATACATAATAAAAAAAAACCGCATCCAGTAAGCGTTACACACCATTGTTTCCCTAATTTTATAGGCCATGCCTTTTAAAAAAGTTTGAATGTAAACATTTGGTTTATTATAAAGTAATTAAACGTAAGATTTTAAACGAAAAATCAGTAAATACTCTGTCGAAACGAAGAAAATTTGTAAAATTAGATAAAAAAAATACTATGGAGCCTAATTATATGATTTAAGACTTTTTTTTAAAAGGTTTTTACGGCTCTGGATAAGAGTCCTTTTGAGCCACTTAAGACTCTTGTATAGCGAACTTGCCATAAATAAAATTTGTGTACATAATAATCGTTGCATTATAATAAAACAGAGAGAGAGGGTAAATCATGTCGGATAAATTTTAAATTTGCCCCACTTTGGGAAACAATTAAAAATTAATATAAAAAATTAAAAAAGTTTTTATTTCTGCAAAACTTACAATGTCATTACTATATGATGACAGTGACTAAAGTTCTTTTAGTTTGCGTACAGATTTTCAATTGGGGTTCCTCACTAGGCGATGCCTGTATCGAGGAAACCTGGGACTATACATTACCGACGGAGACCGTCTGGGTGGGTACCACCGCAGCTCCTATTGCAACCGACAAACAGTAGTGTGCGAACATTACTGTGTTCCGGTTTGAAGCGCGCTGTAGCTAGTGTAATTACTGGGGTAACGAGACAACACCTTATGTCTCGAGGCGACGAGCGCAATGTGGTGCAGTGTGTACCATCTTAACTAGCACCGCGTTGTCATGGGCAAGCGTGTCACTTACCATCAGCTGAACGTCCTGCTCGTCTCGTCGCACAGCAGCATAAAAAAAAAATTCAGATTAGACTTGCATTCAACCATTGACTAATATTACGACAATCGGAGTCGTAAATTATTGCAAACCTTGCAAAATGAGGTATACAAAGGCGGGCTTAATGCCTGAGTGTATTCTCCACCAGCCTTATCTTTCTGTCTCGCTTCCATATGTCTTTGGATAACAACCCTCACTCGTAATCAGGAGTCTGTACTAATGAAGATCCCGATGAGGCATCGACCCCGGGTGCGCAGGTATAGATATAGTGAGAAAAGATTTTCCTTCGTAATTATTCGGAAAAGTTCGTATTTATCGTGCACACTCAAATAGCTTAGGTTATAGTAGATCAACTTAGAAACAGTACTGTGATAACATTACTGTTTTAAGTGCGGCTGCGAGGTAGTGAAATTACTGCGGTAACGAGATTTACTGTGCTCAAGACGAGCGTGGTGCAATGTATACCATCTTAACTATCGCCACGTTATGGGCAAGTGTATCACTTACCATCAGCCGAATGTTCAGCTCGGAACAAATATTTGTGAATGTACATAAAAAAAGAAAGCTACACATAAATATATTTATTAACATAATCTTAAATGCATATAAAATACGCAGTCATTATATAAAAAAAATATAGTTTACATATATTCATCATATCGTATCTTCACGCGGTTTAGTTATCTGTGAACAAATCAAAATTTAATTAAAATTATCTGGAAACTTTTTGTTTTGAAATAAAACAACGGCAATGATAATTTAAATATTTATAACACGGTACCAGGTATGAGAGCTGGTACATCTAGACTAGAATTTGATGAAAGACCATCCGACCTGTCTTTCTTCTTGTCTATGATGAAAGTTGGTAAATAAATCGATACTCACCCCTGACGATGGGCGCGCACTCCACCTCTAGCCAGCGGAGGTCCTCGGCCAGGCCGCGCGCCTGCAGCACCGGGCCCAGCGTCTTCAGCACGCGGGCGTGGTACCGGTTTATATACGACAACTGAAAGATATTAACAGTACTGTCATCACGTGATGATGAACTTTTACTGGTGGTAGGTCTCTGTTGCCGGAGACCGTCTGGATGGGTACCACCGCAGCTCCTATTGCAACCGACAAATAGTAGTGCGCGAACATTACTGTGTTCCGGTTTGAAGCGCGCTGTAGCTAGTGTAATTACTGGGGTAACGAGACTTAACATCTTATGTCTCACGACGAGCGCAATGTGGTGCAGTGTGTACCATCTTAACTAGCGCCGCGTTGTTATACAAGCGTATCACTTACCATCAGGTGAACGTCGCGCTCGTCTCGTCGCATAGTAGTATAAAATGAACAGGTTCGAAAATAGACGCGCGCCGCTCACCTCAAAATCATTCAGCAGCTCCAGCTCCATGCACTCGCGCTGGTTGGGCACCAGCGTGAGGGTGTGGAAGCCGAGCACGCCGCGGCCGTCGAAATCGCCCAGCAGGTCCGAAGCCTGGATGAAGAATATAAGAATATATTTTACCCGGAATTCGAAGCGTGTACCGGGCAACTGGTGGTAGACCTCACCCTCGGATGATCGGACTCCTTAGTGACGTTGACCGTTTCCACCAGGTCCTCGTGCCGGATGCCGTACTCGCCCACCTTGTAGAAGCCGGGCTCTGTTAGCGTTACAATAAAGTATGCAGTAAAAAAAATTTGGTTCATCAGTAATATCTTCTTACTGCCGATGATGATGGTTATATATTTTTTTTATACTACGCGGCGCTAGTTAAGATGGTACACACTGCACCACATTGCGCTCGTCGCCTGAGACATAAGGTGTTAAGTCTCGTTGCCGCAGTAATTACACTAGCTACAGCGCGCTTCAAACCGGAACACAGTAATGTCCGCACACTACTATTTGTCGGTTGCAATAGGAGCTGCGGTGGTACCCATCTAGACGGTCTCCGGCAACAGAGACCTACCACCAGCAACATTCTCATTCAACTCCAACAGAATTTAATCCAGGTTGGTGCTAAGTGAGGAGCGCGTGGATGATGGTGTTATGTAGCATGGTCGCCTTGTAACAATTACTGTATCTTTTTGCTTGCAAAATAATTTCCCTGTCTGTTTCACTCTATTTTGATACATACTACTTTACTTTATTCTGCTCTACTCTATTTTGATACATACTACTTTACTCTACTTTACTTTATTCTGCTCTACTCTGTTTTGATTTATACTGCTTCACTCACTTGGCTTTATTCTGCTCTACTCTATTTTGATACATACTACTTTACTCTACTTTACTTTATTCTGCTCTACTCTATTTTGATACATACTACTTTACTCTACTTTACTTTATTCTGCTCTACTCTATTTTGATACATACTACTTTACTCTACTTTACTTTATTCTGCTCTACTCTATTTTGATACATACTACTTTACTCTACTTTACTTTATTCTGCTCTACTCTATTTTGATTTATACTACTTTACTCTACTTTACTTTATTCTGCTCTACTCTGTTTTGATTTATACTGCTTCACTCACTTGGCTTTATTCTGCTCTACTCTACTTTTTGCTGTACTTCATTCTGCTTTTCTCTGCTCTGATCTACTTTTTTTTGGTCTAATCTACTGTACTCTGCTCTATATATATAACTCTATTCTAATCTCTCCTGCGCATGCGCGAGTGCGCGCGTCTCACCGTTGCTGAGCAGCTGGCCGGCGCGCAGGCCCGGGTCGTGCGGGTAGGGCCGCCAGGAGATGCCGCTGGGCCCCTCGTGCACGTTGAGGCAGTGTCCCACGCCGTGGCCGGTGCCGTGGGCGTAGTCCAGCCCCGCCGCCCACAGGTACTGCCGCGCGAAGCTGTCCAGCACGTTGCCCTGGAGGAGACGAGGTCAGCCCCAATTAGACGCGCGATATTGTATGATTATGTTGTCACCGCGACGCTAGTTGCTGATTGATCTCCGATCGCTGGAGACCAGGTAGGTCCCACCGCAGCGCCTATATCCACCGTCACACGGTAGTGTGTAAACATTACTGTGTCCCCGCTCGAAAGACTTGTAGCTAGTGAAAACGCCGTGTTCCGGCTCGAAGGACCAGTAGCTAGTGAAATCGCCGTGTTCCGGCTCGAAGGACCTGTAGCTAATGAAATCACTTGCATATACATGTCATGCTTTTGAGTACAACGCGGTGCAGTGTACATCATCCTAACCAGCGCTTTGTTATTGTGCAAGTGTAAGTGTTAGTCTTGCAACTCACCTTAACTCCCTGCGGAAACAGCGCGCTGCCGACCGATATCTGACCCTTCAGCACCCTCGTGAACGAGTCCCTCTGCCCAGCGGTGGGCTTGCCGCTCATGTGACGGGTCCTTGTGATATCCGTTGTACCGTCCCTGTGATAATTGATTCTATTACACAATGTCATTAGCTTAACGAAAAAAAACCTTTAGTCCATAGGGAAGAGAAAGAGAGAGACAGAGAACTAGAAAGAGAGAGAGAGAGAGACAGAGAACTAGAAAGAGAGAGAGAGACTGAGAACTAAAGAGAGAGAGACAGAGAACTAGAAAGAGAGAGAGAGAGACAGCAAGAGAAAAAGAAAAAGACAGAGCTATAGACAGTAAGGTACAGAGAGATAAAGAAAGGGAAGAGAGAGATAAAGAAGAGAGGTATAGAAAGAAAGCTAGAGAGATACATAGAGGGCAGTAGCAAGAGAGAAAGACAAAGATTGTCATAGCCATCTACCACGCAGGCCTATTTCGGGTTAGCAGATGTCACATGCCGTCGAAAGCTGTTCCTGAAACATGTCAGTTACCTCACGATATATTCCTTCACCGGAAAGCTGAAGCTCTGTGGGAATCGAACCTGCGACTGTTCGAGACTTTGCACTTACGACCGCACTATCATCCGCTTCAATTGTTACAATTACGAAGGGATTAAAAAAATAAAATCTAGAAGATGCCGGTGTCACCATCATCACCTGTACTGTCCGCCGGAGTCGAGTAGGAACATGTCCCCCCTCCCGATCACCCGCTGCTCCCCCGCGACGCTCGGGCTGTAGTGTATGATCGCGCCGTTTTCACCGGCGCCGGCTATCGTCTCGAACGACGGCCCGAGGAAGTCAACTTCTTCCCTGCGAACATTATGAAGCAATAGTTGTAGCATTCGCATGCGCCGAGAAGAACAGAACTGTAGTGAATGAAATGTCCTCCACTCTCTAACCAACAAATGTAGAGGGACCGTTGCAGCAAAAGAGATGTTCGAAAAGAGAATGTTACTTTCGGAACTCGAGGAGACGGTCAGCGGCCTGCAACTCGGTGATGGTGGCACCGCAGTCGATCTGCTCGTGGAGCCAGCGGAAGAACCTCACCACAGCCACACCGTCTCTGACGTGACAGTCGCGGAAACCCTGGAGAGAGACAGAGAACTGGAGTGAGAGAGAGACTGAGAACTAAAGAGAGAGAGAGACTGAGAACTAAAGAGAGAGAGAGAAACTGAGAACTAAAGAGAGAGAGAGACTGAGAACTAAAGAGAGAGAGAGAGACTGAGAACTAAAGAGAGAGAGAGACTGAGAACTAAAGAGAGAGAGAGAGACTGAGAACTAAAGAGAGAGAGAGACAGAGAACTGGAATGAGATATAGAAAGACAGGGAACTGGAGAGAGAGAGAGAGACAGAGAACTAGAAAGAGAGAGACAGAGAACTAGAAAGAGAGAGACAGAGAACTAGAAAGAGAGAGAGACAGAACTAGAGTGAGAGAAAATACTCTCACACTACAAGTCGATTCTCACTTAGCTTCCATTAAGACGTGACTTTTATCACGCATTTTGCGCGTAGTCAAAACAGTAAATCTATTATTGTAAGTTAAAGGCCAAAGTCCCAGCAATGGGAATGTCAGAAACGCCGTTATTACTACCTTAAGTTCCACTTCGTTCTTGATGAGCTTCGCCAGCGCTACGGGCGACACCTCCGATATTAAATCCAGCGGCGTCTTCAGCACACCTTCCTGGAAATTGGATGTGGATGATGAGACACACTTCAAACATTACCACAAACATCACCGGAATGGAACTTTGATCATAACATAGTATGCTACCCACTGCGCCGTAAAGGCAGTAAGTAATTTTTTTAGATTCCAGCTGTGAAGATTGGCAAGATTTATTTTGATCAAGTCTTTTATCCCCAAACGTACCATAATTGTACCGAACTTTTTCGAAGGGAAAAAAACTTTGTCTATTTAAAAGTTCGGAAGTTAATTGGAAAGCTTCAAAGTATACAGTAGGAACTTTCAAAAGTAGTGTTATCTCGCTCACCCCAGCGGCCGCGCGGTGCACCGCCTCGCTCGCCTCGCTGGAGAGCCACACCGAGCGCTCGCCGTCGCCGCACTCCGACAGCTCCTTCTGTTACATAATCACATCAGGGTACGAGTCTCCGCTGGCGAAGTCTCGGAAAAGATAACCTTCACAGCTCCGATAATAAGCGATGGGTAGTCGGCCATAACCTGACTTTGCCACCGTCACCGACTAGCTCCAGAATATAAACGAAAGCTAAAGAGTCTTACACAGCATCACATTTCATTTACGATAAAACAGTTTTATCTAATTATCGCAGTAATTAAGCTACAGCATACTTTAAACCGAATGAAATTAAAGTAGGCGAGAGTAAGATAGAGGGAAAGAAAGAGGAATAAAAAAAAGAATTGTAGGGATAAAGAGAGAGAGACCGAGGCATAGAGATAGAGAAAGAGAACGAGGGATAGAGATAGAGAAATAGAGATAGAGAAAGAGAACGAGAGAGAGACAGAGATAGATAGATAGAAAGATACAGACTCAAGACCACCTACCACATTGGACAGAAATATACCTTTTTCCTTAAGAAGGGAAAGTTCTTTGACTACTACCCACCATAACTTCATCTGTAGTAGATTGGTAGGAATAAACAGAGCCGAGTTCTCCTACGAAGCACAGGAGAGGACCGAGGGGAAACCTACCATAACCTCATTACACAAGATATACAGAACAGTCTTACTGGTAATATAAAACTCACAGCCATCTCAATCAGGTATTCAATTACACTGTCGTAAGGGCACCCCGTGACGTCAGCGCCCTCCGACTTCAGGTGATCAGTCATCGGCTCCGTCAGCTTCCCGTCGCCCCAGAACAGCTTCACCGCGCTCCGACTGATGAGCAGGTACGAGAAGAACACCGGGTTGTACTGGATATCACTTCCGCGTAGGTTCAACGTATCTGAAATTTAACATCGTTCAAATGGAGTTGGATTGTGATGGTGATAATTCGCCATTACGCTACTAGAACAAGCTTTGTATTTGATTAGTATTAAATTTTTTTAATGGTTCGGTTCTATCATACAGCGCCATCTTGCGGTGATTTGCCGTAAACTTATTATTACTAAAAATAATTTGAACTCACACGCCACCTCGTCCAGCGCGGTCACGACGAGCGCGGAAGCTTTCTTCTCCTTCATCTTCTCGCGCAACTCCTCTATCTTCTTACCCGCCGTTTTGCCTAAACGAACAGAAAAAATTCTAAAATTCAAACCCTGGCAACATTTAACAACAAAATGAGAGTTGACTTTATTTGTAACGATCTGACACTTAACCACTGCGCAATTGAAGCAGTAATTTTTATCCAATAATGAAGTTTGCTATCAGTTTCTACCCACGATCCGTCAGACCATCACACGCAATCGAATAGTCTCGACAACTGCGGGTAATCGATATTATCACATCGAATTTAAAAATGGAACATTCGTTGCATCGCCAATAAATAATATTCGTTGTAGATGTAACGAATTTTCGATTTAAAAATTTTCAACTTAAAAAAACATTACAAAGTTGTTATAAATCATAATCGTTAGGTACTTAACGAATGTTCGATTTTCGAAAACGATTCTAAATTTAAAAATCGTAAAACCGTTAAATGTATGTTTAATTCAAACGTATCGTTAAGTTATTGCCGACATTGTTTCACCTGTATATTGAACTGGTAGGGCGAAGACCTCATTATGGCGCCTGCTTGGTGGAGGATCGTTCATCTGGAGCCTGACTTGATCCACCAGGTTCTCTGGTACAGCTATCAGCTCCATCTTAGCCTTTTTTAAGGCAGTCTGGAAGAATGGGATATATACTTAATATTTATGTTAATACTTTGACTGCTTCAATGGCAGAATGGTTGACCGTTTGTCTTATAAATTGGATGTCGCAGGTTCGATTGTGGTTTTCGAAGTAAATTACCTGTAAAGGCGTCCACTGCTCTCTCGTCATCGTGTGCGGATCGGCCCCAACGACGGACCCCTCCACCAGGTTGGCGGTGAGCCACTTCTCCATGGTCAGTGTTTCCGGTAACGCTAAAATTGTCAAGTAAATAATACAATTATTACATAATAATTTTTAATGAAACTTGATAAGGAAATTCTTGTTAAATAAAAACAGAATTAAATTTTAAAAAATAAACAAACGGAACCATTTCAATTAAAAAAAATATAAAAAACCGTTCAACTACAAAATCAAACCGGTTTCACTAAATAAATTGAAAAGGTTCGACGATAAAACATTAAACCGGTTCAACCAAAACTAAATATTATTATAAACATCAATTCAAATATAAATTCAACCTGCCATAACTCTCACATTCACACGTCACCAGTAACAGAGCTCACACCTCGCATACTACCCGAACACGAAAGTCGCGAGACTTTTTTTTTTACATATGTTCTTGCTTTAGGTCATCTTTGAGACCGTCAACAAGTCTACATCGGACGCTGGGCTCGCGGATCCGGAATCCGCGAGCTGACGTTATAAATAAATACATAAATATACTCCCGGACACATCTATCGGCCCACCCAGTGTTTAGGTGCCACCTGGTGTCTAGATAAAAATAAATGTTAGGTGGAGCAATAAATTTTAATGCAGTTTTAAAGCTGATTATTGGTCAACACTATGTATGTTTTTTTTTTGGAATTTCGAATTGATTTGGCCGGCAGAAGTTTTACAACTTGGGCGACTATTTCAGGCAGAGTATCCATAATTTTTTGTCAAAACTAGCTCTAAGTTCAGATTTGCCTTTTTATGGAACCAATAATCGGATAATCCAAAAATCCAATAATCGGTCGTTGAAAACAATGAACAGACTCGAATTTTCGTTATTTTTTCTTAATTCAGAATCCAAAATTAAGAAAAAAACATACATAAAGGTTGACCAAAAAATCAGCTTTAAAATTGCATTAAAACTTATTGCTGCACCTAACATTTATTTTTAGTTATGCACCGTTAAAACTTTTAAACACTAGGTGGGCCGATAGATGTGTCCGGGAGTGTATGTATTGGGTTGGCAACTAAGTAATTGCCGATTTCGAACAAGAAAGAAAATTAAAATTTTTTGTATAAAAATAGAACTTTGTTCAATTGAATACTGTCTGTACTAGTTGATTACCTTTTGTCATCGTTATGGCAGTGAAAAATTCCACATTTGTAAAAATTCTGATTTTGGCCATTAAAAAACTGAATTTAATGTGGTCTGACATCATCAGCGTCGTTATTAATTCTACCATTTCAGGAGATGTGGATGAAACGAAACAATTGGTAATCTGAAAGCGCAAGATCAGGGAAATATGGTGGATGTGACAAAACATCCCAACACAGTTCTAATAATTTTGCCGAGTGATCAAAGATGTGCGCGACTTTGCGTAATCATGGTGGAAAACAACGCCTTTATGATTTGACCATACAGGCCGGTTTTTTTGAATTGCATCGTTCAGGTTGACGTGTTGTTGAACATACACCCTTGAATTGATTGTTTGGTTTTGTGGCATAAGTTCAAAACGCAAAGTTCCTTTATAATCCCACCAGACAGACAACGTAATCTTTTTGATGAATCCCTTTTTTCCCGCCTTTGACGTCATTTGGGCTGGTTCATCTTGCATCATCCACGATCTCTTCTGATGAACTTTGTTATAAAATGTCCACTTTTCATCGCCAGTAATTTGGCTTTTCAGAAATGGATCAATTGCGTTGCGTATTTGAAGCAAATTGCAGGTGTTAACGCGTTGCGTCAAATGAATTTCCTTAAGCTGGTGAGGCATTCATTAATCGAGTTTCTTGAAATAACCAAGCATTTTAAATTTTTTTCAATGCATGTATGCGATACATTGGTCTTTTCTGCAATATCTCGTGTTGTGCTTTGGCGATCTAAACCGATAATGGCCTTGATATGGGTTTCATCGACTTCGACTGGACGGCCAGATCGTTGATCATTTTTCAATGAAAATGAAATCTGACAAACCAATTTTGACACTGCTTTTTTTTAGAGGTTTCATTACCTTATACGGCACATAACTTCTTTTTGTGCTTGCGATGCATTCTTGCCTTTTCGGAAGCAATACAATAAATTATGTCTGAAGCAAACGCCCTGTTCGCCATTTTTAAATTGGGATAAAAACAAAATTAAAGCACTAATCGATATATTTTTTTTACTAAATTGAAGGTAGATGTCCAAACAATAAGAAAAAAATATTGGTTAGATACTTTGACCACGTTAACAAAACAAAAAAAAGTGTTAAGTGCATCTATCTACAAAATCGGCAATCACTTAGTTGCCAACCCAATACATAGAAATACTATAAAGAGGAGAGGAGATAGGTGAGGAAATATTGGATGGAGTAGGGTTGAAGAGCAGGGCAGTTTTATAAGGGGGATGAGAAGAGGAACGATAGTAGTATAAATACACAGATATGCAGAGTAAGGTGCCCTAAGTGCGCACGGTACGCGCCTGGTTTACTCACCTGTCTTTTATAGCGAAACTATGTTACGACATACCCTCACTTTTTTCATTTTAGTCTTTTAAAAAGTCGATACACCTTCATTTTACTAACAAAATGTTGGTAATCACAATTATTTTTTCCACGATAATAAAGTGACGTGTAAGTGAGCACTCACCTGTCTTTTAAAGCGAAACGATTTTACGACATACCCTCACTTTTTTCATTTTAGTCTTTTAAAAAGTCGTCACACCTTCACTTTACTAATAAAATGTATGTAATCACAATTATTTTTCCACGATAATAAAGTGACGTGTAAGTGAGCACTCACCTGTCTTTTAAAGCGAAACGATTTTACGACATACCCTCACTTTTTTCATTTTAGTCTTTTAAAAAGTCGTCACACCTTCATTTTACTAACAAAATATTTGTAATCACAATTATTTTTTCCACGATAATAAAGTGACGTGTAAGTGAGCACTCACCTGTCTTTTAAGCGAAACGATTTTACGACATACCCTCACTTTTTTCATTTTAGTCTTTTAAAAAGTCAATACACCCTCATTTTACTAACAAAATGTTGTAATCACAATTCTTATTTCCGCGATAATAAAGTGACGTGTAAGTGAGCACTCATCTCTCTTTTATAGCGAAACGATTTTACGACATACCCTCACTTTTTTCATTTTAGTCTTATAAAAAGTCGTCACACCTTCATTTTACTAACAAAATGTTTGTAATCACAATTATTTTTTCCACGATAATAAAGTGGACGTGTAAGTGAGCACTCATCTGTCTTTTAAAGCGAAACGATTTTACGACATACCCTCACTTTTTTCATTTTAGTCTTTTAAAAAGTCAATACACCCTCATTTTACTAACAAAATGTTTGTAATCACAATTCTTATTTCCGCGATAATAAAGTGGACGTGTAAGTGAGCACTCATCTGTCTTTTATAGCGAAACGATTTTACGACATACCCTCACTTTTTTCATTTTAGTCTTTTAAAAAGTCGTCACACCTTCATTTTACTAACAAAATGTTTGTAATTACAATTATTTTTTCCACGATAATAAAGTGGACGTGTAAGTGAGCACTCATCTGTCTTTTAAAGCGAACGATTTTACGACATACCCTCACTTTTTTCATTTTAGTCTTTTAAAAAGTCGTCACACCTTCATTTTACTACAAAATGTTTGTAATCACAATTCTTATTTCCGCGATAATAAAGTGACGTGTAAGTGAGCACTCATCTGTCTTTTAAAGCGAAACGATTTTACGACATACCCTCACTTTTTTCATTTTAGTCTTTTAAAAAGTCGTCACACCTTCATTTTACTAACAAAATGTTGGTAATCACAATTATTTTTTCCACGATAATAAAGTGACGTGTAAGTGAGCACTCATCTGTCTTTTATAGCGAAACGATTTTACGACATACCCTCACTTTTTCATTTTAGTCTTTTAAAAAGTCGGTACACCTTCATTTTACTAACAAAATGTTTGTAATCACAATAATTTTTTTCACGATAATAAGTGACGTGTAAGTGAGCACTCATCTGTCTTTTAAAGCGAACGATTTTACGACATACCTCACTTTTTTCATTTTAGTCTTTTAAAAAGTCAATACACCCTCATTTTACTAACAAAATGTTTGTAATCACAATTCTTATTTCCGCGATAATAAAGTGACGTGTAAGTGAGCACTCATCTCTCTTTTATAGCGAAACGATTTTACGACATACCCTCACTTTTTTCATTTTAGTCTTTTAAAAAGTCGTCACACCTTCATTTTACTAACAAAATGTTTGTAATTACAATTATTTTTTCCACGATAATAAAGTGACGTGTAAGTGAGCACTCATCTGTCTTTTAAAGCGAAACGATTTTACGACATACCCTCACTTTTTTCATTTTAGTCTTTTAAAAAGTCGTCACACCTTCATTTTACTAACAAAATGTTGTAATCACAATTCTTATTTCCGCGATAATAAAGTGACGTGTAAGTGAGCACTCATCTGTCTTTTAAAGCGAACGATTTTACGACATACCCTCACTTTTTTCATTTTAGTCTTTTAAAAAGTCGTCACAACCTTCATTTTACTAACAAAATGTTGGTAATCACAATTATTTTTTCCACGATAATAAAGTGACGTGTAAGTGAGCACTCATCTGTCTTTTAAAGCGAACGATTTTACGACATACCCTCACTTTTTTCATTTTAGTCTTTTAAAAAGTCGTCACACCTTCATTTTACTAACAAAATGTTTGTAATCACAATTCTTATTTCCGCGATAATAAAGTGACGTGTAAGTGAGCACTCACCTGTCTTTTAAAGCGAAACGATTTTACGACATACCCTCACTTTTTTCATTTTAGTCTTTTAAAAAGTCGTCACACCTTCATTTTACTAACAAAATGTTGGTAATCACAATTATTTTTTCCACGATAATAAAGTGACGTGTAAGTGAGCACTCATCTGTCTTTTATAGCGAAACGATTTTACGACATACCCTCACTTTTTCATTTTAGTCTTTTAAAAAGTCGGTACACCTTCATTTTACTAACAAAATGTTTGTAATCACAATTATTTTTTCCATGATTATATTAGTGAGCTTCCATCACATACCTAAAGAGCTTCGGGCTTAATGTGGCACTTACACTGTTTCATCAGGGTCCAAATTTTTCCGTCCGTCTCCTTCTCGAACTGTGTGTAGTAGCGGCCGTCGGTCCACACCAGCGCGTGCGCAGCGGTCACCACCGCAGTACCAGCGGAGCCGGTGAACCCTGACAGCCACTCGCGGCGCGCGTCAGCCGAAGATATATACTCCGACTGGACGGAAGAACGGTACCATCATCATCACAAGGAACATTTTTAAGTAAAATAGTAATTGTATTGACTTTTAATGAATCCAAAATGAATTACTGCATATTGTTGTATTATATTTCGTACTAATATTTATGTTTTTTTTATACTACTATGCGACGAGACGAGCAAGACGTTCACCTGATGGTAAGTGATACGCTTGATAACAACGTGGTGCTAGTTAAGATGGTACACACTGCACCACATTGCGCTCGTCGTGAGATATAAGGTGTTAAGTCTCGTTACCCCAGTAATTACACAAGCTACAGTGCCTTTTAAACCGGAACACAGTAATTTTTGCACACTACTATTTGCCGGTTGCAATAGAAGCTGCGGTGGTACCCATCCAGACGGTCTCCGGCAACAGAGACCTACCACCAGTAAGTACTTACGTTGTGGGCGTCTGCCGTCGGCACTATGTAAGCGGCGAGGGCGGTCGGCTGGCTCGCCATCAGCGCCCTCAGCGCCGTCAAGCGCTGCAATGTCATGCTTGTCCCTTGAACAGAAAGTAGTATCAACTGACTGTTCTATAATTGATTGAAATGCTGGCAATCAGGAGTATGAGGATCGGTGGACCAGATGACTTGAATCACTAACAGTACTTCTACTGCATTTTGAGGCAAACTAGAAATGCGATTTTATACCAACAGACGTAAAATTTCCACCTTCATGAATTGGAACGGTCTGCCGCAGTCAGAATTGCTGTTCAATGATAATGTGTCTCTAGACTTCTCATCTAATCCCCATTTACCATTAAATTAATTTTGGCTATACCTATTTAATAGAGCGATCGCGATGTAACATCATTCGATCCTGAAAATTCATTAATTATGATTTTAATTTCAATTTATATATCATCACTAAATTCAAGCGTATTTTTGTAATTTATGTTCGGGTATAAAAAGGAATACGCTGGCGGTGCGGGCAGTCGCGCTCCGACCGCCTGAGTGTACGGACGTCTTATAAAATCGTTCCGTTGTTAGACGAATGCAAGATTCTGCAAAACTACGTTTTATTGGACAATGTGCAAACCCATAATAATATTAGTGGTGCCAATACCGCTGACATGTTTTTAAAAACACTTCAAAAGCGAGCTTCTACATACCTTCGTTGCTATTATGTACGAAATTGGCTGCATCAGCTCCTTGGCAAAATCTGGAAAAGGTAAAACTTTATATATATTTGTGGTACTATATTTAACATTGATGATACGATCTTACGTCTCTTACCACCCGGTGACGGTTCTACTTCAACTTTTCCTATGATAAGATTAAATGTAGTAATATAAATAAAATTAACATAGCTACCTGCGTCTGCTGAATTTACTTATTAATAATCAAAACCGGTAATATTCATTATCATATCGGTTCAACGATCCTTGCAAATATATACAGCAATAGAAATGTTCACAAAAAAAACTGTTTATAAAGAGAATCTGTTGTAATTTGAAAAAACTTATTGAAAGAAATTATTAAATATATGGTAAAAAGATATACGATCTATTTTAATTTCATTAAAAATGTAGTTACATTAAATTGTATGTAATATATGTAAAAATAGAATTAGGTATATACGTTTGTTTGGAGATCATCTTTTTAATTTATTCAGAAATAAATTTTCAAATTCATCGCCAAAGATCAATTAGACATTAAAAAAGATACAGACAAAAATATACTCACAGATAAATAATATCAAATACGACGCACAATAATAACATTTTTAATACTGTTATTTTTAAACATCAAAAACCATTTTTAGTAAGAAATTGTTTGAACGACGCCACAGGTCCGACGGAGACGGAAAACGCAGTGACGGTTCGTAGTGATGTAGATGTTTGCAAATATCGATATGCGTGATAAAAAAATCGATATTAACATCAAATTTTAATTTCCGATATACCGAAAAAAAAAAAGGTTTTTTATTATCAAGCTGTATCAGACATCTTCAGATCCCTTCTGTCTTCAAACTTAAATTGTGCTTAGTTTTAGAGGAACTATAATTGTTATTTGTTCTTTTTTTTATTTTCAATCGATATTGTTTTTGTTTTTACTAATACAGGCTACAAATTGACCAATACCTTTATCTGTATTAAGTTTATTGTTATTTTGTGTCATCACTGAAGTGCCAAATAAATAAATAAGCTACCAAGTAAATTTAAATGAAAGTTTAACTTAAAGTCTTTAGATATAAGTTGTGCTTAGTCCGCATTGTGTTGTATAATATTACAATATATGGAAACGAATAAAGGAAATTAAAAATATAAACTCGGATTGGATTGGAAATCTTAGGGAAAAGCCATCGTCCAGCAGTGGGCATCCATTGGCCGATGGAATAAGTATGAAAGTTACGCGAACCCGTAGTTTTGTTTTGATGTTTCTCCCCTTTTTTTTAAATACAGCAGTGTTACTTAATTCCACATACCATGCTGTCCAGTTTTTGAAAAAGTAGAATGATTTTTTAATAGCACTGGGCTAATGAACTAATTTTTAAATGACTTAAGTGCATAGAAGCCGAAGATGCTAAAGCGAACCAGGAAAACTCCCCAGAAAACACAGCGAAGCTATTGTGGCTGCTAATTTACTTTATGATCATGGGATCCAACCAGAACAAATCGTAATTATCCCCAATTTTATCCTTATGTAGTTAGTCACTACTCTAACTCCAACTTTTCCTTCTTTTTTTTGACTACTGCTAAGAACATACAATGAAGGTAAAGAAAAAAATCGCGAGGAAACCTGCATATATGACATAGATATGTCTTGACCATTCGTGCTCGCACTAGTATGTGAAATGGAGAAGGCAATGGCAACACCACTCCATTATAACTGACACGATGACCACGACCCTCAGTCATGAGGAACTACGACTTAGAAGAAGAAGAACATACAACCACCAACGACAATCCAGAAATAAAACGAGATACGGCTCCGCCATTTTTGAGATACGACGTCCGTGTTTACTTTGAAGTATCCCTTTTATCAGGTGGTAGGTCTCTGTTGCCGGAGACCGTCTGGGTACCACCGCAGCTCCTATTGCAACCGGCAAATAGTAGTGTGCGAACATTACTGTGTTCCGGTTTGAAGGGCGCTGTAGCTAGTGTAATTACTGTGGTAACTAGACTTAACACCTTATGTCTCAAGGCGACGAGCGTTGTCATGGGCAAGCGTATCACTTACCAATAGGTGAACGTCTTGCTCGTCTCGTCGCATAGTAGTATAAAAAAATCTCTTTTATGGGTCGTGGGTTAAAATAGACAGCTCCTTTACGTCACTATAAGAAAATCACATCTACCGTTACCTTGACTAGCGAAACGAAAGTTTCATTGCAGGGAGTAGACACGAGGTAAGTCAGTTGTTGTAGATCACAGGTTCTACGATAATTTTGTATTTTTTATTTTTTTTGCGGTAAATAACAAATTGATATTTTTAATAATACACGCGAATCGTAAAAAAAAATATTTATTGGTTTGAATAGATTTTTAATCATAAAAACATCTAGATCTAAAACGACTTTAAGTCACTAGATTTTTTTTTATAGCTGACAACAAAATATGATTAACTTGGTTGAGAGAGATTAAAAAAAAAATTACATTTATATAATAACGTTACTATATTTATCTGTTAAATAAAGCATATTTTTTGGAGATTATTCATTACTAAGAAAACTTTCTATCTAGATTTTTATGAGGCAATAAATCCACTGTAAAAAAAAAGGTCAGTGAAAATTCATTGGAAAGCCAGTAAATAGTAAACAAAAATTTTATTTTTATAGAAACAAAGCTTTAAACAAATTACACACATATTTTAATATTTATTTGTCACTTGTAGACTAACTATATTCATTTATCGAAAATGTTTAATACATTTGGTACATCACTATTGGCGCCAAATTTTGACGTTTTGCAAAAAATTGTTTTCGAATTATCAGCGCCTTTGCAAAATGGCTTGCACACGATAATATTAATTACAATTTAGCGATGCGATGTTATCGTTTAGAAATAATCGCATTATTTATTGTGAAAATGTGCCTCGTTAATTCAATATTATCTTTATAATAAAAAAAATAAATAAACTAATAGTCATGATCAGCCGGTCAAAAAATGTTTTTCTTTCGTCTAATAAACAGAAGTTGTATTGATCATCTATAATGTGGATAATCTGATGAAAATAGCAACAAGGTTGTATATGAGAATTAAAATATTTATTGCAAATACTATAAGGCTCTCTGTGTAAATACCTTTGTCATTCCCAATAAAGGAAAAAATATCAAACGTCTAGTCACGGGTGCAGAGAACGATAAGAAAATTATGAAAGAGATTTGTTTGTTGATTTAGTTCAATTATTATATTGGTGAGTTGGATTCAGGCACACCTTCAGCGTTGTAACCACACTGAAGTCTAAAATATAGGACAATATACTAAACTGTTCTTCAGTTACAATTTTACTGTTATAATGGAGTTAAAACCTTTTTAGTATAGTAATTTTTTCTAACGTACTTCGTATAACGTATTCGATGTTATAACATACAATATGTTATTGGTAATTAATCGAATCTCTATATCTATTGTGGAGAGAAAAGGAGGTGGAGAGAAAAGGAGGTGGAGAGAAAAGGAGGTGGAGAGAAAAGGAGGTGGAGAGAAAAGGAGGTGGAGAGAAAAGGAGGTGGAGAGAAAAGGAGGTGGAGAGAAAAGGAGGTGGAGAGAAAAGGAGGTGGAGAGAAAAGGAGGTGGAGAGAAAAGGAGGTGGAGAGAAAAGGAGGTGGAGAGAAAAGGAGGTGGAGAGAAAAGGAGGTGGAGAGAAAAGGAGGTGGAGAGAAAAGGAGGTGGAGAGAAAAGGAGGTGGAGAGAAAAGGAGGTGGAGAGAAAAGGAGGTGGAGAGAAAAGGAGGTGGAGAGAAAAGGAGGTGGAGAGAAAAGGAGGTGGAGAGAAAAGGAGGTGGAGAGAAAAGGAGGTGGAGAGAAAAGGAGGTGGAGAGAAAAGGAGGTGGAGAGAAAAGGAGGTGGAGAGAAAAGGAGGTGGAGAGAAAAGGAGGTGGAGAGAAAAGGAGGTGGAGAGAAAAGGAGGTGGAGAGAAAAGGAGGTGGAGAGAAAAGGAGGTGGAGAGAAAAGGAGGTGGAGAGAAAAGGAGGTGGAGAGAAAAGGAGGTGGAGAGAAAAGGAGGTGGAGAGAAAAGGAGGTGGAGAGAAAAGGAGGTGGAGAGAAAAGGAGGTGGAGAGAAAAGGAGGTGGAGAGAAAAGGAGGTGGAGAGAAAAGGAGGTGGAGAGAAAAGGAGGTGGAGAGAAAAGGAGGTGGAGAGAAAAGGAGGTGGAGAGAAAAGGAGGTGGAGAGAAAAGGAGGTGGAGAGAAAAGGAGGTGGAGAGAAAAGGAGGTGGAGAGAAAAGGAGGTGGAGAGAAAAGGAGGTGGAGAGAAAAGGAGGTGGAGAGAAAAGGAGGTGGAGAGAAAAGGAGGTGGAGAGAAAAGGAGGTGGAGAGAAAAGGAGGTGGAGAGAAAAGGAGGTGGAGAGAAAAGGAGGTGGAGAGAAAAGGAGGTGGAGAGAAAAGGAGGTGGAGAGAAAAGGAGGTGGAGAGAAAAGGAGGTGGAGAGAAAAGGAGGTGGAGAGAAAAGGAGGTGGAGAGAAAAGGAGGTGGAGAGAAAAGGAGGTGGAGAGAAAAGGAGGTGGAGAGAAAAGGAGGTGGAGAGAAAAGGAGGTGGAGAGAAAAGGAGGTGGAGAGAAAAGGAGGTGGAGAGAAAAGGAGGTGGAGAGAAAAGGAGGTGGAGAGAAAAGGAGGTGGAGAGAAAAGGAGGTGGAGAGAAAAGGAGGTGGAGAGAAAAGGAGGTGGAGAGAAAAGGAGGTGGAGAGAAAAGGAGGTGGAGAGAAAAGGAGGTGGAGAGAAAAGGAGATGGAGAGAAAGGAGATGCAGATAGGAATAGGTCTCTTTCGTTACATAAAACCCAATTCATACCGCTTTCAGAAGTTTCACGACGAAAACTGAAGCGTGTGGTGACTTTAATGCAAATAAAGATAGAAGATATCGTCGCTATATTTGTTTACGTGATTACAGTCATTGTAGTGACGACGACGTCTATGGTCATGCTCATCGAGGGTACTAAGGACTTACCTTTCCTTGGGTCTTGATTCAAGAGTGAAGAGGAGCACCGTCTTCCTTAAATCTCGTAATATATTGAAGATGACCAACGATGGGGTTGCCCACTAATCCCACCCCAAAACTAGTTGATAATAAAAAATACAGTAGCAAAATAATTAGGTTAACTCACATCGGATTTATACACTAACGCAGCGCTCTCGTTGTCGGTCAGCGAACGACTGACAGGCGACACGTGAGGTCTTTAGTGTTGCCACCTATCCAAAGTGCTGCCAGTTATCAATCGTGAAGGTTTATTTAAATTACTTACTACGGCAAATAGTCCATCGGCAGCCATTTAAATAAATCATTTGCTATTTTACATTAATTTGTTAGACTAATTTTAGCAATACATTTAGATTCTTATTTGAATGTTGCTAACAGCAATAAACGTTTCTCTTTCGATGACTTCTTTGCATGCATAACTGGTAATTGTTTTCTGATCATTCGACGGTAAAATGTCATACTATATTTAGTTTACTATCATGTAATAGGTCAATACGAACCCGGCCATAAGAGCATGAGTTACAGTTAAATCATTTTATTGTTAAGAAATTCATAAACAGCCACAATATGCCCACCGTTGGGACTACGTTCTAGTGGGAAATTCAATACTAATACGACAGCTTATCTAGTATATATAAACAGCCTATTTAATATTCCCATAGGTGGGAGTTGGAGCTTCCTCTAGAGAAATGACCATTTATCCACTATGCTAAATGAGTATATATCAAGTTGTTACAATATGGCGGATTCCTTCACCAGAAGTTCAAGCTCTGTAACATAGTTCTCGACTATGACTCTACCTGGTGTTAGTCTGCTCTAAAAAAGAACATTAAAAAAAGAGAAAATGAATAAAAAATTACAATTTTTTATGAATGGCAACAAAGCCATAGTCAGACATACACTTACCACTACACCGTTCATAAATATTATTAAAGGGCAATGATAAAAGAAAACAAAATGATTTAATTCACCTCTTTATATTATCTACATCTGGCATCACAGCTGTGTTTATATCTTTTTCCGAAATTTTTTACATATGGCAATATTAAACGATGCACAAAACCCAACATAGATAACAAATACATTTAAATAAATAAAATCCTTATATTATGCGGCAACATTAAAAGAAAACTGTATGAAATTGTTGTGAAATGTAGTATACGGGATTTTGTGATATATTTTAATTAGCTAACAACGTTAAGTTCAACAGCCTGGCAACATTGTCACTACAAGCCCCTTCATACAATGTGTACTCCATCCTTATCACACAGACAGTCTCTTACTTTGGTTTTTGACAGACTCAAATACTCGGAATAGAAATTTATATAAAATTTATCACTAGCTCTGTTACAATATAAATTAACAAGATGGATGTTCACTCAATATTAAGTGAGAACAAACAGTTCATATATTTAAACAGTATTACATTGCAATCGGTTAATTTTAACATTTCACTGAAATATTAGTAAAGAAGTAAACTCGTTCGGAGGAAGCTGTATACTATGTTACTTAATTAGCTACAGTGTTCTTCAAACTATAACGCGCTACTGCTTGGCGGCAGAGAAGGATGCTGCTGTGTTACCCAGATGATCACCAGAACCAACTCCATATTGGAACAGCTATTCCGGACTTATAAATGTAGAAAAGGTTACAGTTACTAACTCCATCTTTGATTCCGTACCATCACTGAAATTAAACTGATAATCTTGACAATTGATTATAAACTAACAATGGACTCCCACTGCTGGACAATTAGCCACAAGCTCAAATTTCAGCAATTATTATTTTTCAATTAACGCAAAAAAAATCCTAACCTAACCTAACCCATCCGTTACTACTTCTCAAACGTAATAGGCGACTAAATTAGATATAATTACAGGGAAAGAGCAGCAGCTTTATTGAAGTCAATAGTATAGTGTGTCAAGAACAGCGAATGCTCTCTTTTGGGAATGGCAATGTTCAGCAGTGATCGATAAGCTGATGAATATGACTCGGAATCAAATATGAGATGGAACAGCTAGCACTGGCACAGATATATGTAAAACATGAATTTTGTACATATTTAATGTATTACTTGATTATTTTACATGACAACCTTATTTACATAGCCTTACTTCAAAAATGTTATAGCTATACGTATAAATTTAACAAATCTCACCAATTTAAAAGATATTTACACATCAAAGCAGAATAGACTGATGAAACGAATGGTAAGTAATAGGATGTACCATTACAACGGACAGATTCTTGAAAAGGAAAGAAAATTGTAAGAAGAAATTTTTGAATAAATTCCTGTCAAAATAAATTGAATAGTAGTGTATCTTCCATTACATCTCATTATGTGTAATTACTGTACCAAATTATTCATTTATTCTACTTTGATATGTTAACACCGATATATATAATGTTGTTAACAGTTCCAAGTCACCGTTCCATGCTCAATTGAGTATAAGTGACTTGTACGTGTATATATAATCATCTCAGACCCATATTCTCTGAAATTCATCAACACTTCGGTGATTTGTCATCTCCATCAACAAATTTACTAAAGCAATCTGTAAAAGAAAATAATTTTAAGTTTTAATTACACAATTCATTGTACCACATCAATTGGTTCGGAGATCTTAGAAATCTAAGTCCAAGACAGGATATATATCGACTGATGATTATTCATATGTGTCATGTCATAACAATGAAGTGTTAGAACAAAATGGGAATGTGCCATCTACAAAATAGATTTTCAGTGTACAGTAACAAACTATAGCTTGGGACGGGAACAAGTGTTACTATAAATATTTCTAGGCAATAATAGATAAGCAAGATAAAGAACAGCTTCCAAAGAAACCAAGAACAAGTGGGTACTACAAAATAAAATGGAATATTGAATCTGTATTGTTGTTCCGATCCAATCGTTAATATTTTTCTAGATAGTGCTCTTAAAGTTATATATGATGTTAAAGAGTTAAATAACACAACAATTAATTATAGAGTTACAATAAACAAAATTGAGTTTTCACAATCTAAAATAACCAGAGGGTAGTATAAAAAACATAATTTGATTAAAATCAAATATTTTAAAACATTTGTTGAATTTATTACAAATTCATTGTTGTTATGAAGAAGTATTTTATTTACTTAAGTAAATATCATACTGCTCGTCATGCTGAGAAAAATATTGAACCAAACTATATTGGTGAAGCTTTTATTTAAACTTATTACAGTAAGTTGTTTTAAGACCACCATTACTTGTTTACTTTTTAATAATAATGGAATATAAAATGTTTTCTAATAGAATATAATATGGATGTAAAATAACTTACCTCAGCACTCCATGGGGGCTATAGAATTTGAATTATCCCCATAACCACTGAGGCTGCCTTGGAATTCCATACCGCTTATTTGACTGTCGGCGTTAAAGGAGACACCGTAGGAATCATTGCTTGGAGCATGAGAAGCCTCGAGGTTCGCGTCGCCCGAGTCCGCGGCCAGACCGGAGTCGGGCTCAGCCCAGTTTATCTTGAACCGAGTCACACGCGGCTCCGATGCGAGTATATTCCTCATAACCTTATCAAACTGCGGCTTTGCCGGTGGATTTTCACGCAGTTCCGGTTCGGACTCGCTGTACTCATTGTTTATGAAATAACCTACCCTAACGAACTCCTGTCCTCTGTACGAACACGTCAACAACACCACTGTCACACCGAGAGCATCGTTTTCCGGTATCCGTGTGACATCGGGCGGTGGGGCTTGAAAGACGAACATGTGTCTACCTTCCGGAATCGGACCTACGTATATAGTGTCTAAAACCTGGTCGTGTTCCTCGGTCTCGGCGGAGCCTACGTAAATCATCTTCCATTCTAGGTCCTCTTTAAGTTCTTCAATGCATTCGAAGGTCAACTCGAATTGGAACGGATTAAGAAACGGACTCGGATTGTCCAACACAACGACATTGGTTATGTGCACCTTTGCCATTTCGTTACGACCGCTGCAATCGCGATTTCAACTCTTAAACAATGCACACGGCACTTATATCCGATAGTAACAAAGTAAAAATTAGTTTCCGGTAATTGCAGTCCGTTAAAAACGTTTATTAGTAACTAAAGAACGAAGAGTCGGCGAAAAGTGACAAATATTTTGGCGGTTCAAATGCTCACGTGATCAAAATAACTAGCGACAGAAACGCTGTACGTGGTGGAATGACGAACTACAATCACAAAGACGAAAATGACAGCATCATTGTAGCAAACAAGTGGTATTTAATAATTTCTTTACAAAAATGATAATATAATTAAAACAGCCGTATAAATATTCATAAGCATTGAATACGTAATGGAAGCTAAGTAAATACTACTTACGTTTCTTAGATATTCTCGATTAATTCACTGCTGCTTATCACATTAAAATTGACAAACAAAATCCATAGAGTATAGTTTGCCCATAGACAATTACTACAAAACTAATTTGGTTAATCAACAACTTCGATAAAAAATAATAGTTAAATATTTCAGTGATATAAATTACTATAAATGTGCTCTTAATTTTTAATGTGAGTAAAAAAGTAAATATTTTAGCTAAATAAAAAAAAAGTATTTTTTTAATGTGGCAATAAACAAAATTAAACTTCAGTAGTAACAATGGCGATGGTAGTGCGATTACATTGTCTGTGTTGTGCGTTTACACTGTCAAACTTAGGCCTGTGATTTATAAAAGACTGCTATTACTACTTCGTAATAAGGATACATATCATTAACTACGTGCACACCAATACAGTCATGAAGGTCGACCGTTGATAGCGTATCGCTATTATTATAAACTCTCATCCCGCTCAGGTAAGCAACTATCATTAAACATTAAAATTATGAAAATAAATTGCTATGTTATGTTAAATGCCCATAATAATAATAATTAATAACAAAGCAGTATTACAAATTACTAGCACAAATAACTTTTGAAAATAGTAAAAAGGAGAAACTGAAATAATATAACTTTCTATGAAATGCTTAAGAAAACAGTTTACTGTGAAAGGAGTTGCATATTTTACGCTTGAGTCACCCCGCAACTTTATATTGTCCTCGTCAATTAACTGGAATTGCTTTGCGTCGCTGCATTCTATTACAATTAAATTGGCGAAATGTTTACACAAGAAGTTACTACATATTTGAAAATAACGCAAGTAGTTTTTATTTACAAAAATAATTATTAAGAAATATCTTAAAATGTTTCATATTTACATAAATAATTAACTAGCCTTTCTACCGAAAAATCCATTTAGAAGCGCAAAAAATTCCAGTTTTTGGGGAAATAAGTGTCATTGTTATTTACACACAAAAAAATTTTGCTATCAACATTTACCTAAGTAATGATTAAAATTATCAGTACATTTAAATATTTGTATAGTCTTGAAAAGAAAATTGTTGTCATTTTTAGATTTTATGAGCTTCTGTATGTTTGAATCTGCACTATGATGTCAAGCAATGACGATGGACCTATCTACTATAGAGAGATACAGAAGAATGCATTCCTGAAACGGATACCAAACGATGTTAACACAGGCAAGCTGAGACCTTTGGCACACAAGGTATATATATATATATAGATATATTGTTATTTGCTTATGGGATTTCTCTGTTGACCGAAGATTGTTGTAGTGTGCACACATTACTCTAATCTGGTGTGAAAATCGTCGTAGCTATAACTACATTACTGGGATATAAACACTTAACATCGTATGCTTCCGTAACAGTGTTTCAAGACAAGCATGACCTTCTGTAATGAAGAGCACAAAAGTGAAGAAGAATCATCCTTCATATTGACATTAAAAAATATATCATTAACTATATTAAACATTTCCAGAAACCCCCACTAAAAGCTATGTGGACATTATTCTGTGTTCACAATGGACGTACACCATTCCTAGAGCAGTATCCTGAGCCTGACTCGTCAGCTGCACTAACCCACAGGCCCGCATGGAAAGTGTCTCTACGGACTGCGAGACATGTCACAGCCAGTGTTAAACCACATGTGGGTGACGAGTATGACTTCCTCATTGATACGGATCAGGGGCCCGTGCGGATGCTCGCTCCCGACTGGTGAGGAATTGTTAAGATTGTTTATATTATGAATACTTAACGTTTAGATTTATACCCTTGCTACGCATTCATGGTAGCTCAGTGGTTTGAACTCCCGCCTTCGACTCCGGTGGTAACGGGTTCAAATCCGGCCTGCACCAATGAGTTTTTCAATTTATATGCAGTTAGTATAAGACCAACTAATATCACGTGCTTTGACGGTGAAGAAAAACATCGTGAGGAAACCTGCATATCTATGTGATGACCATCCGCGCTCGCACTAGTATGTGAAATGGAGAAGGCAATGGCAACACCACTCCATTATCACTGCCAAGAAAGTCGTCGTGTGTTTCATCACACATGATGACCACGACCCTCCATCATGAGGAATTGCGACTTAGAAGACGAAGACTCATTTGTTTCTGTTTGATTTAATTTTTATCGATATCAAATGACATTGTAAATACTTTTGTTTTTCATTCTTAATTTTCAAAAAATTATGGATGTAAATATAATGTTATATGTATAACATGTATATAGCTATAAAGTTATATTGTCTTTTAAATAAAAATGGAATCACAAAGATCGGAATTGCAATAAAAATGATAATAACTTTTAAAAAATCTCCTGTTTCATATTTTAGATTAATCTTTAATAATTATCGTCTATTTTACGATGAAGCTTTAAAATATTTCAAAGCTTCATCATAAGCTTTCCCAAATTTCTTTAGTCAGAACTAATGAATTTAGAATCATACTATAAATTGTTATAAAAAGGAACTTATTTAGTCTTCGGTGAATATTTGTAATATCATAACAAACACAATGAACCCAACTATAAATGGTTATATAATAATTTACATAAACACGTTATCAGTAACAAACAATGAAGTAGTGTAATCTTATTATGTAGTTATAATACAACACTCATAAGTTGACTACTTTGATAAGAAGTAAAAGTCAACTGCAGTTTTAATGAAAACATTCCTTCGCTATCTCTTTCTCACATATAGTTTTAGTTTCATTGTGAAATTTTTCTTGCATCAGTTTTATGAATTTGTTTTAGATATACTTATAAAATTAAAAAAGAAAACCTAAATTATTTTTTATGTTACAACAGTTAATTTTTTATACCAATGATCAGCTAACACCTGTCTCTTTCTGACATCGTGTTTAATGACAACCTGAATTTTCCGGTTCAGGTATGTCAATAAAGATTCGAACTTTGATGGTTATAGGTAAAAACGTCAATATATTTTTTTTATGTGTTTCCTTGCGTATTTGGGTCAGGGTCCTTATTTTTATTTTTCCTTCTTAATCTTTATTCATCAAAATATCCATTTGCGGTCCATGTAATGTCATCATCCAATTCAGTTTCATAATTTATTATGCACTTCTTTAAAATTTATAATACCTGCTATCCTTCGGGTCCTGAACTAAGTACAGCTTGTATCTCAGGACCCTTACTTATAAACATAGATTGCATATCATTAACAAAAGTTTTTGTATATATATGTTTGTAACATACTTGTGTGTATTTGTATGTATGTCAAAGTTATTAACTTATTCCACTCGAGCAAAGAAGAATAGCATTATGGAAACTGTTGTGTTCAACATATACACAGTTTTCATATGATATCATGTGTACTAGATAAATAGTCTTGACTTTCTCCTTGTGAAAGAAGACCTCAAGTCCCAACTGTGGGAACGTATTTTTTTATTGCTTTTTTTATTTCCTTACTTAAAGTTTAAGTTTTACTTAGTTAAATGGACTGGGCTTAAATACCACCAATTAAAAAGAATAGCCCAAGATCGGAAAAGTTTTCTCAATCTGACCGCCAAACTTCAGTTTGAAGAAGGCACCTTATGATGATGACTTAAAGTTTACATTTCAAGTGCTGTTAGTGTTTTAGTTAATAAGTTGTTAGTTTTATCTAGTAGCTATGTTAAATATTTGGTTTTGGTTATTATTAGATAGCAAGGTCCCTTTTAGGGTGAAAGCCATCCACATCTTCTTTTATTCAGTTTTGTTTTTGGCTGTGTCCATCCAGTCTTCTCCAGTAGCTCTCTCTTTTTGTGTCGTTCAACACTTCTTTTCCTTATAGGTGGGAACGTAAATAGATTTAAATTATAGTTTCCGAATAAAGCAACATAATTTAACTTGTCTCTTTTGATTTAGGGACTCGATGCAAGATTGGGTGACCACCCTAAGGAACAAACTGCACGAGTTGAAGATTCTCGCCAAAGGTGAAAATGTTTACTGCGCCGCACCCGTAGCACCAGTACCACGTGCCGCCGCAAGGGACCCAACATCACCTTTACCACCTACACCACCAATACCACCAGACAGGTAATATTTAGTTAACTTTAACATTAAATGTTTTGGTGCAAAATTAAATTTCTTTAAAGTGAAAATTTCATATGTGAAGTATTCTAAGCATCTATAAAAGAATACAGAAAATGCTAAAGAAGGTGAAGCACTCACGTAGACACAACTCTGGCTTTCATATGTTGTCTGTGGAACAGCAATGCTGTTATTGTTGTAGATCAGTTAATATGCTTTCACTATCCAAACTCCTCACACTTTAGTCTTGGACTGGAGGTCGGGTCCTCAATGTCAATAAGCAAGTGCTTAATTAAGTAGTCAGCCAGTTTGCTTTATCTTATTGATTTGAGTACAATCTTTAATTTTCAACTTTACTTATCCCAGGGTTCCTGGAATCGAACTGACAACACAAATAACACGCCCGTCACCAGAAACAAACATTGAACCCCCGCCAACCGTATCTATTGAAAACTCAGAGTCGAATGAAGGACAGCCTGACCCGGAGCCGGTGGATATATCAAACTGGGACGACGTAGCTACTTCAGTGCCAAGCACAAGTCAATCGGAGCCTAAGAAGAGTGTCGCAAAGATCTGCGGTCAGAACATCTGCCTAGACGACTCCATATTGAAACGGAATAACGAAGCCACTGACAGCGATGAGGAGTTCTTCCAGGAGATTGACCGGATCCATGAGTCGGTTGAGAATTTGTGCGTAATTGAGAACGGATTCACGCAGAGGGTAGTCGTCAGTAATGATGCTGAAGGCAGCTCCAATAATATAGTGGAAAGATCGCATAGGTATGTTTATATGCTATTTATAAATCTATATCATCGAAACGAAAAGAACTTTCTCTTGATGGTAAATTAAGATGGCTCTAGTGAGGATGTTATACACTGCACCACATTGTGGTTGTCGCCTTGAAACGTAAAGTCTGGTACTAGACGGCCCCTGTAAAAAGTGAACATCAGTCAAAGTCTTTAGATAGGTCTTTTGGGACTATTACTTCGGGTCTATTGATTGAAGATGTAATGATCTTGTAGTGTGGTGAATGTGAGCTTATCAAATCGATTATCAGAACTAATTGTCTCTCTCTGTTACTTTAATTATGTCATCAGAGTTTCACGCTGCCGGAATCTAAGATATTTTTTCTATTTTGCAGCATACCGCAGAGAACAAATATAACAGTGATCCAAGTATCCAATAAGGGCCCGCCGCATACAGCGATCCCGGTCCTCGGACCGGAGACGGATGTGTTCGACTTCAACTTCCAACAGAACGTGACCGTTACACCCGAAACCATTCAAACCGACCCACACCACAGCTTCATCAACATCGTGAACACGGAAGTGAACGTACAAAATTCGAATAACAACGGTTACGGGACTGTGTTCGCGGGGAACAACACAGAATACGGCCATCTCAGTCTGACGACTACGGTCAACTTGACAGGGGAGCATGTCAAAGCGACGGATGACATTTACGAGAGGCTGTGCATGGCGTCGACGTCGGCGGAGAAGCCGGCGTCGCCGTTGCCGGTGAAGAAAATAAAGGGCATTGATAAAATAAGAAAATCTTCCCTCCCCAATCTGGAGCTGACTTCGGAATCTGCTTACGAATACCTGTATCCTGATTCTAGTCAGAACGAAAACGTTAGAACGTCTAATGTCACTGTGAACGAAGGTCGTCCGGAAACGAATTCCTCGTTGCCGAATGGACGTCCGGAGGTCAACTCTAATTCGGACCCGACAAGATCCCATGTTACAAATACTCCAATACATACTACAAGTGAGAATATGAGCTCAAATGTAAGGGGATTAAGAACGAATGTGGAACGGTCTTTCAGTCAGAACGCTTACGATAGTACTCCGAGGATACGAGAGAACTTTATCAGAAGAACACACAGCAGTCCGAAAAGAGAAGCTAAAATAGGTGAGCAGCATATTAACTTTATAAATCTTTCGAGGTGAAACAGAAATCTGACTATCATCGCCAGCTTTTGACAAGCATGGTAGATAATAGATGTCGCCCACCACCACCCCCTTTGTTCCAAGAAAATCTCATAGTTAAGCTTGCTTAATATTTTTGATAGTAAAATGATGATATTCACAGTTCTATGTTAATGTCTAATTCTAGAAAAAAATGAAGCTCCAGCGAAACCGATATGGAAACGCGGCCTCACCGAGCTCTCCCTGCTTAGTCGACTGCGCGGTCTTGGACAAGGGAAACGGCAGGAGAGCCCAACGCGCAACGAGAGTGAACCCGCAGATAGGTATTAAATAATCACATCTATAACACTGCTGAAATATTTAAAATCTAATTTCTTACTCTATAACAAAAACAACTTTTATAATTAGAGAATAGTAATGGTGGCTAATCTCTGTTATCAGTAAATTTCTGGCGTTAACAATAATATGCCAACATTGTTCGCATGAAATCCGCTAGATGGCGCTGGGCGTTTGTTATGGCTCTGTAGCTACTGAAATTACTGGGGGTAACGAGATTTATCTGTTACAACGAGAACAAGCCTAACCAGCACTACATTCTTATGGACGGTATCACTTACCGTTACGTGTAGTAGTGCTCGTATCGCTCGATTCGCTGTAAGTAATCTTCTGAAAGAATAAAAGAGAATGTTTCTTTTAAGGAGTGTGACGTCACCGGTGAAGGTCGTGCACAGATCCAGGCCACAGGGGAGAGTGGATAGCAGTAGGAGGAGAAGTAGCTCCCTCAGTAACGGTACATTTTATGATATATTGCAATTGATAAGTAACATAGCTGGTGGCAGATTTCACTTGACTATTTATGCAATAGGTTCTCCTAAAAAATCCTTTGCCTCTTTTTGCCTAATCTATAGTAATAAATAAAATTGTAGTGTCTGTTTGTAATAATAAAATATCCACTTTTTACTAAGTGCGTTTGTATACACGGTACATATACCAAAGCAATTTTTGTTTTAATTTTTGTCTCAGTCTGTCCGTCTGTTTGTTCCGGCTAATCTCGGAAATGGCTAAACCGATTTTGTCAGGACTTTCACTGGCAGATAGCCGGTGTTACAGGGAGTAACTTAGGCTACTTTTAATAAAAAAATGCATCTCACAAAATAAATTATAGCCAATAGAGAATTTAATATTCTTTGATTCAAACAGGAAAGTTGTTATACCTGTACATTATATGCTTTTACTATATTTCTTTTATTTAAATATATTTTAATAATAACAATATTGTGTCTGTCTAATACCTATTTATAATCATAAATAAAAAATTTATTCCCTTTCACTCTTTTTATCTTTCTCTCAGACTCTCTCTCTAATAGTTGTATAATAAAGCTCCAACGCTTACTATGGGGCGGTTCCACCTCTGTTAGAAACCTATGGTATAGATAGATACCATAATTTCTATCGCCCAGCAGTATTGTGGAGATATTACTGCATTACAGTTTGAAGCTATAATATATTTACTTTCTAAGTTAAAGAGAATTAACATTTTTTTTCTCCTACCCTTTGGTGAGATTGGGCCAAGGATTTTATTTTCAATCTTTTCTTAATGTCTATCTTCCATTCCATTTGCTTCTAATTAATATATTATGTCTTTGTGTGAACATCATCAGTAAAGATTACCGTGTTGTTTTCAGGACGGTCACCGTCGCGCCAGCCGTGTGTTGTCGGGCCGTGCGCGCCGGCGTTGGCGCCGCTGCGCGCGCGGCAGGCGGCGGCGCTGCGGGCGGAGCAGCGGCGCGGCGCTGCGGTCGCGACCGCGCTTTCGGTCCGCGACCCGCCGGTCTTCGCGGACTACGAGCAGCAGGTCTGGTGCGTGAGTCGGTTAAACTCCTTTGAAGTTAAGATAAGAGACGGCTAGGATGAGAGCTCTTTACTCTCACAACAACATTAAAAAGGTATGAGATCTTGAACACAAGTATTGGAGAGGCCATTTTCTTTTTTCGTATAATATAGTGTAGATGTTTTTGACGTGACAACGTCTATTAAAACGTTTTGTGTTGGGAGCCGAGCGACTGGGCGCCGGGATGTCAAAATACAGAAAATGTCGCATAACCGTGTGAGTGGGCGTGGCTTACGCTGTATGTAGTAGTGTGTGTGGTGTGTGTTAGTGGAGCGAGAATTAAAACTGTATGTTCGAAGAATAAAGATTTAATGTTGGAGAAATAAAAAATGTTTCAAAAATGATTGATAATTGCATGTGTTGTGATTTATTCAATTGGTTAACAAGTTCAATGTCAAAACCTGTTAGCTTATAATCGTTGTCACGCTGTGATCGTCACGTGAGCCCACCCACCCGGTGTTTTTTTGATTAGTAAACCTATTTTACTTATTACAGAAATTATGTATTCTGTTTGTGTTCAGGATCGCCCGCTGGGGTGTCAACGGGTCGCGGTGCGGGGGCCGCGCGGGGGACCGAGTAGCCGCGCTGGCGGGCGCGCAGCCGACGAGCGCGGCGCATGCGCGTACGCTGCTGAAGTCTGCGGTACGCGCGTACACGCCGCTGGTATGTTAAAGCAATGTCAATACAGATAATTTATTTCACGTGATATTAAGTAACAGTGTGGATGTTGATAGCTTAGCGCGCTCGTAAAATCTGCCGTCATAGGAACACTCCTATGGCGTTTTTAAAAATACTTACCATCAACCACACTACATGTCCCCAGAATCGAACCTGAGACGCACTGGTGGTAGGTCTCTGTTGCCGGAGACCGTCTGGATGTGTACCACCGCAGCTCCTATTGCAACCGACAAATAGTAGTGTGCGAACATTACTGTGTTCCGGTTTGAAGCGCGCTGTAGCTAGTGTAATTACTGGGGTAAAGAGACTTAACACCTTATGTCTAAACGACGAGCGCAATGTGGTGCAGTGTGTACCATCTTAACTAGTGCCGCGTTGTCATGGGCAAGCGTATCACTTACCATCAGGTGAACGTCTTCCTCGTCACGTCGCATAGTAGTATAAAAAAAACCTGTGTATTATACAAGCTGACAGCCGTTGCGATGCGAATGCACTTAAACATCGTCTGAATGAAACACTAGTTAGGATGTTTACACTATTTTTTTGACTACTTCCCAAATGTAACGTGTAACGTGACGTCATTCAACTCTGCGGTATTGAATGTGTTGAATAGTATATTTACATGGTGCGTCGTTTTTCAGGTGGACATATTGTTTCACCGGGTGCCGCTCGGCAAGATTTACGTGATAAGTAAAAGGGACCATGAAAGCATTGGTAAGTGCTCATCACCGATCACCAAGTTAAGCAGGCTCAGTATGATTACCATGAATCCATTCGACTGTCATAGTGCTCGCTTTACCATGGTAATTTTTTTTTTATACTACTTTGCGACGAGACGAGCAAGACGTTCACCTGATGGTAAGTGATACGCTTGTCCATAACAACGCGGTGCTAGTTGAGATGGTACACACTGTACCACATTGTGCTCGTCGCCTTGAGACATAAGGTGTTAAGTCTCGTTACCGCAGTAATCACACTAGCTACAGCGCGCATCAAACCGGAACACAGTAATGTTCGCACAGCACTATTTGCCGGTTGCAATAGGAGCTGCGGTGGTATCCAGACGGTCTCCGGCAACAGAGACCCACGACCTGGTAAATCGAGCACTTGATATATGCTGTCCCTTTCTAGTTTATTAATAAAGACCCACCTACATAAATCTGAAATCTGAATAATCTTTTAGTCGACTTATACGACCGCATGACTTACCTCTGTCATATCTCATCAATTTCGGTTTTTTTTTTCACCTTACACAACAAGCAAACTAGGTTATGATTTTAGTCGACTTTTACGTCTGGTTAGTAGGGTTCCTTACTTATTGTTATATATTTCAGGTATTAAGTTGGACAGCGAGTGTGTGGTGACGTCGGTGGCTGGTGGCTGTAGCGCGGCGCGCGCTGGTATCCCACCGCCGGGACGGTGGGCGGTCACCGAGGTCAACAACCGGCCGATAGACTTGCTCAAGGTATACATTCGAATCGGATTCGTATTTATTGTGGGAATAGTTATGTCCAGCTGTGGGCTTCATACAATTATCAATGATCTGAGTTAATCTAATCATGATTACATTCTAAATCGTTTAAAATATATCGGATGGTGATTGGTGAGTATGATGGTGAAGCTCACTTAGGATTGAGCTGATCAACGATATGAGCGGTTCGCTCACCAGGATCTGGTGCTAGTTAAGATGTTTACACAGCATCGCATGAAGTATTTCGGTTTAATACATAAGCTTCACCCCCATACAAACTGGATGTTAATAAACTTTACACAATTCGATATGATGGTATGAGTTCTGCAGATGATAATTGCAGATGTTCTTGCGCCAAAGGTTTCCAGTCTTCACCAGAGAACGAGCACAGCACCATAACACACCAAGTTTAGTATCTGTGATGCTGTTGCGAGGAAATTGGAATGTTACAAAAGCAAAAGCCTTTGTTGTGATAATCCACCGACCCGCACTTGGCTTTTATGAATAATAAAAAACCTTTGACTCTATCCTTGTAACAGAAATTCGGAGTCCCAGCAGTGGGAACAATAACACCTTTTTTTGTTTTTTTTTTTTTTATACTACTTTGCGACGAGACGAGCAAGACGTTCACCTGATGGTAAGTGATACGCTTGCCCATGACAACGCGGCGCTAGTTAAGATGGTATACACTGCACCACATTGCGCTCGTCCCCTGAGACATAAGGTTTTGAGTCTCGTTACCCCAGTAATTACACTAGCTACAGCGCGCTTCAAACCGGAACACAGTAATGTTCGCACACTACTATTTGCCGGTTGCAATAGGAGCTGCGGTGGTACCCATCCAGACGGTCTCCGGCAACAGAGACCTACCACCTGGACAGAGACTTACCACCTGGACAGAGACCTACCACCTGTCTACCATCATGAATATGCTTGTCTCGCTGTTAAGGAGAATGAAAAGTAACATGTATAATCTCATTGTCACTTTCCTCTGTCAATTCGCAGGGTGGTGAAGAGGAGATGAACCGGCTCAGCATGCACGGAACCGAGGTGTCCATACTCATACAGCCGGCAGCTTTGGTTAAGAAACTTCGGGCAGCTATCAAATCAAACAAATCCTTATTAGCCATCAAATAAGATTGTGAAGTGCAAACAGTTAATATAGTTTACGGAACTAAGTTGAAAAGGATTTCAAGTGAAGATTTGTGAATAAGTGATCGAAAGTTTTTATTGCTGACTAGAAGTTACCGGTTCGATTCCCGCTGAACTCAAACTTCAGGAAATAGTGAAGAAGTTTTATAAACACCGGGTTTGTGAATGTCATATAGACCGACTCTCATATGGTCAGTGGCGCATAAATGGCCTTGGAACTGTCCGAATAAATCCCAGTCCCAGCTGTGGGAGTAGTAAGCTATTTATTTGTGTAAGCTAATAAAAACAGTGCAGTTGAAGTATTGATAAGTTATATCAAATTGAGACCTTGTAACTTGTGTTCAAGTCAATCACTGGCAACACTAGGATTTTTATCTATGGTAAGACTTATACATTGGTTCTACGGTCCTTATTGACTATTAGATAAGTTTGCAAATTAATTGCAAGATATATATATTAAGTGTACTAAATGACACTTGTCTAAGCAGCAGATAAAACACTGCATTGATAGTCCATTAGTTAATTAATATGAAAAAGAAAGCAATATTACAGCGAAAGTGATAGAGATGTTTTAATTTGACAGCTCTCAGTTGACGTATGGCTCTTTTTAGCGCCACGTGTTCCATACAGTGCCCATAGACTATAGATTATACATATCATAAATTCTGTAGTCTATGGTCCAGAGTCATATGTTATCTGTGGCGCAGTCTTCAAATTTATGTTGAAAGCACGAATTTTCATATAAAAATAAATGTGATTTAAACATGACAGACTGAAGAAATTTTTAGATGGAATTTTCTATTACGTATAAATATTTGAAATGAAATAATTTTTAAATGTTATATTGGCGGTGAAAAAAGAATAGTTATAATATTTCAGCTAGAATTAAATCTATAGCGAATACTGTGTAAGAAATTTCCGATCTAGTCGCACGTAATACAAATAAAAAGTACATACATTACTCGTGTCAAACTGGCAACATTCCATATTACCAGATCTAATATTTACGTATATATAATGGCAACACTTTTAGCCATCAAATAAAGATTGAGAATCTGATTACATATTTAGATAATGTACAATTTTTTTTTTATTTACGGTAACAGAACGTAATCATATCATAATTGGTTAAGTTATAAACAAAAAATTAGATCTAAATTTTATTTTATTCGAGTTTAAAAAAAAATTATATTTTAGACAAACAAATGTTTAAGAAAATATACTGATTTAATCATTTTTTTTTAATGATTTTACGGCTCTGGATACGGGTCCTTTTGAGCCTAAACTGATTTAATATTTACGCAGGTGTTGCCCTTAAAAAAAGCTATAACTCTTCAGAAACTTTGTTTAATCAATGACATATTTTTGGTACCGGGAATTAAATATTAAATACAATAAAAAAACGTATCATACAGAAGTTTTACTGTATTCTTACTATAGCTTCCAACAGATATTTTAATGTATGTATATACATATATTTATATTTTTATTGAATCTCATTACCGCATCGTTCTATTATTTTGTATCTATAAAAATTTACCATTTGGTATCTACTAGAAATTTTCGAATATAAAGAGTCTATAAATGTTTACTGGCAACACTCATGCGAGGTTTTTGTGATAAAATAAAGCACAATTTTATTTAACTACATAATATTGTTTATTTTTAATTTGCTGATTATTGTAATGAACGACGTTTGTTATATTATCTGTACTAAATCACCATGTTAATCATCATCCAAGTTATTTACTTTTTCTTAAATTTGAGTATATCTTGAAATATTATAGTGACATTAGCTTCACGCTGTCAACATTCTATTTTGTCTACGGTTTTCTACCTGTGAATATAGTAAGCTTGTCTGTTCATCGGTTAGATCTTAAATCCTTCAGAGATCGACCACGAGAGAACTTCCATTTTTACCAACGATAACAATTGCTCCTTACTTTAATAAATAAAAAAATATACATTTTTAATCTGCAATGGATTTATGGCATTATTTTTTTTTACCTTTGATTTTAAAACTTCATTTGACAGTTATGTTACTTTTCGGAGGGAGAAAGTTTTAATAATATACAGCTTATCTCATAATTTGAGTGGACTTGAATGTGGTGTAGTAAATTTCTCCGCGTTTTTCTTATCCCCAGTACGAAGCCATTTTAAAAACGTCATATTAATTTCGACTTACTAGATTCCGTGATTGTGATGACTTCAACACATGATTTAAATCTTTGCGGCATTAGTGATGATTATCAACAAATTTCGTTTAGCTCCGTGAGGCATTACAATTCAAGTAAGTTTTTATTAATGTTATTTAAGGGAGTTCTGATGATGAAGGCGCTGAAGGTGACCTTACACATTGATAAGCAATACAATTGTGATATTTGTTAAAATAACTTTTCTTTTATACGTCATATCTTTCATATATATCTATAAACAAAATGGCTTACATATAAGTTAAATGTAGGTAATAATTGATTTTTGAATTCCCGTACTAGACTCATTGGCAATAGACAACGGAAATCTCTATTATAAATAAGTCGTATAAATAAACTGTTAGATTTTTTTTGGTTGAGCTGAAACGGTTGAACCGGTATTTGAAACTCGTGCAGTGATATAGCGATCTCTTTTAAATTAACAAACTTCATAAAAACTGCTATTTATATTGTAAATCTGCCGACATATTGTTTTTGTTTCGTCTGTCAGCGTAAGGGCGGGAAAATTTACTGTCACTTAAAATCACTTGAAATTATAAACACGTGTTTACACATAGAAGAAAAAAATCTGTTTTAATTATTTTTATTAATAAATACTTCATATTCTTCTTCGTATTTTATAGTCTGTATAGATAAACCTAAACCATAGACAGTATATATAAGCAACTGTGAAAAATTGTTTATGGTTTACCAGTGCAGAGTTGATCGTCATAATAAATTATTTTAACTATATACATTGTAAACATATCTAAGAAACTTTGTGATTACTAGTAAATAAATTTTTAATTAAACAAATCTTTTTTTAATTACCATCGATAACACAGATGTTATCAATTCATCAGTGTTGTTAGATTTTACAAAAAGGCGCGGGTTCGATTAATAGTTAGTTTGATCTTCTGGTTAAGGAAAACAGACATTTACCATATATCGTGGACATGTGACTTGACTCTGAGGTCCACAATCCCAGTACTGGGAAAATGACAGCTGCTTATTTTTTATGTGAGGTCTATGGTTGTCTCGTTACCAGTAACATTTGCTGACTGCAGTTTGAGGGCAGATTTAATTATAGTTTAAAAGTTATCACCCTCACCAATGGTTTCCTGCGATGATATCTCTCCACCAGATCGCCGGTTGTCCCACATCTGCCCACACGTGGGATCCAGTCAGTCTCCCTGCTCCATCAGCCATCTCATCTTCTCATTGATGATGGGTTTTTATACAAGTTGTAGTCGCAATAAATATTTAAAAAATACTAAGTATTTTAACACAAATGAGATAAATACTAGGTAGTATTAAAACATGTATATAGAAGAAATATATTTAATTTTATATACATAATTAAAGTACATTAAAAAAAACTGTGTCTTATTGTTTGACTTATAATATTAATATGAATTTAGTATAAAATATTAGAAATGTCTAAAGAAAATTATAATTAAGGCCATCGCTGAAATTGCGCTTCTCGATCCCTTTCATCTTTGGTCTGATCTTCGACCTTGATCATCATGATTACCTGCAGCTCATCACACACTCCAAGCGATTAAATTTCCCAACAGCTAATGCTTACAATAGTTTATTGCTTATAAAAAAGTCGACTATTAAGACCTTCGTTTCCATTGACGATATATAATCAAACATAATTTCGCTATATAAATGTATTATTATAATATGAATGCGTGGATTATATCTACAGCATTCAAGCGTTTTGTTTATGTTTTAGTTTTTTTTTTAGACAAAGCGACGAAACGATGAAACGAAAAGTTAGGATGATTACACTACAGCGCTCATCGCTTAGAGACTAAACTTTTGAGGTAGTTTCATTTGAATCTCGAAGCGTATTATTTAAAAAAAAACTTCTACTTTAAAAAAAAATGTCTGATAAATTAGTTTTCTTAATAGTATTAAGGCCAAACTCGTCCTAACAATAATTGACTGCACGCAGTATACATATAAATATTTAAAAAATATAACAGATTCATAATTCATAAATATGGCGGTAGATTAATAATATTCGCAGCTAACCAGACTACATCGCGTAATCGAACCAGGAACCTTCGTGTTATTCAAGCGTCTAAATTATAACATGAGTAAATGCTATTTAATTAATCTATTAGTAAAATGATGCGCTATTTTTAATCTGTTGCAAACTTTGTGAATGCCGAGCTTTGGTTTGATGGGATGCTAAAGTTTATGACAAGATGGCACTAGGATGACATTAACTAGCGCCATCTGGTTTTTGATCGTCACAATATTATCTTTAGACACAAGATATTAAGTCTCGTTACCCCAGTAAATTTACTAACAACAGCGCACTTTGCAACACAGTAATAATCGCACACTGATGTTCGGTTTAAAAATAATAATTGTTAATTATCGTATAATAATTTTAATTGTGCTAAAATGTAATACCGTATCCGATAATAAAACACGTCATTAAATAACTGGTTTAGGAAACGTATATGGTAACTACTTAATATATAAAAGTTGAATGTGTTAAAGTCAAGAAATATAAATTAAAAAAAAAGTTTGAAAAGGCTGTATGCTATGCGATCTTTGTGAGTTATAAAAAAATAATTTTTCTCTATATTAAAAAAAAAACCGTATCTTTACAGGCTGTATATTTTCAGATTATTGCCCGTCTTCATAAATTATTGCCCAATATAGAAAACATTGTTAAATTAAAAAAAAAAACATAGGCCGTATCTTCTCAGATCTGTGTCTGTTTCCAATGGGAACAACAAGAAAAGATATAAATGGAGAATAAATGTCATCTTGATGAGAATATAAGTTATTACTTTATCATGAAAAAATATTGAGATTTTTATTTAATTTTAGTTTTATAGATTATACAGTCGACTAAAATAGCGTAAATAGATTCAAAAAGGATTATTCGATCGAAGCTAATATAAACGGCTCAGATATGAACGCAGGCGTTGAATATATATCTAATAAATAATAATTTTTAATTATCCCCACCGGATGGGTGGCCATAATTAAAAATTAGCAAGTTTAATGTGATAAAAATTAAACTAACTTTTATAGGTTATGAAAGGAATCTGCGAATAAACACTTTTATGTAGATGCGTAAATCTTAAAAAGATAATCTGCTCGGTGAACCCGCGAACTCAAAAAAATTTAGTCGCCTAAGGGTTATTTCACATTTTCAATTAGATCTAACTCTTTTTATTACCATCTTTTATTGTCTATGGCATCTATAATATATTTGTATTGTCTATTCTGATTTTTTTAATGTGATAAGTCTGTTTATGATATGGCGCTAGTCGAGAAGATTACAGCACCACATTCGTCGCCTTGGAACATGAGATGTTAAGTCTCGTTACCCCAGTAATTTCAAACTGGGACTTTATCTACTATAGATATATTGAATAAGTGATGTGATTACGCCTTCTCATCGAAGTTGGGGTTCATTTTCTCCATTCTTTTCCTCCTGCGGTGAATGAACGGCACGAAGCCCCACAGCGCCGCGCCGCTGCACAGTATCAGGCCGAGGGTAACGAACAGCGACTTGTAGGAGCGAGTGTACTCGAACCAGATGCCGCACACCGGCGGGCATATCAGCTGCAGTATACCGTTCACGAACAGGCTGATCCCGTAAGAGGACATCAACCTCTCCGTGCCCAGCATCTCAGTCATCACCAGCGCGGTGACGCCGACGTTAATACCGGAAGCGATGCCGAATATCGAGCAGAACACGCTGATGGACGCGTAGGTGTTCATCAGCGGCACCATCGCCAGGCTTATGCCGGATATCAAGAGGCCGGTTATGAAGAAGTAGCGTTTCGGTGTCGGCACCACGTCCGATATGGCCGAGCCGCCTATCCGCCCCACCAAGTCCAAAGCGGATATGATGGACAGCAAGTAAGCGCCCAGAGTTTTATCGAACCCGCACTCCTGGGCGTAAGACGGCACCAAGATTATAAAATTGGTGTACGATATGGCGCAAGTGCAATTCGAAATGAGGATCACCAGATAGATTGGATCCTTGAGCAGCTGCACGTCGAAGTATTTGCTGGGTTCCTTCTTCGCGTCGTCGTCTTTAGGTTTCTTCTTGCAGCCGCAGCAGTATGTGATCGGTGCTAAGCTGTCCGTCACAGATTTGAGACTGAACTGGGATGTGAACTCGCTCGGCTTCTCGAAGGCTGATAGTGTGGACCCGTGGAACGGCGTGGACATGTACTGGAAGCTGGATGTGGACGGGCTCCTCTTCGGTGTCTTCGGCACCATGAGTTTTCTGCCGAAAGTCTCCTGGGAGTTGACCCGGCTGGACTTGCCTTCCGGCACGGACTCTAGGAGTGACGGATTACTCGGCAGGTGGTTGGAGATTTTGCTGGATATCTGCGATAAAGTGTGTTTGGACGATGCCGATATCTTCCTGGTGCGGTTCTCGTCTGATAAGCGCATCACTTGGGCCGCGCTGGCGGAGCGCGCGAAGTCCAGCTTGTTGGGCGAGCGCTCGTCCAGGGCGAGGTGTGACTTGTGTTTAAAGATAGGCGGCGAGCCGTTGTGGTACTGGTCGGCGGTCGGGGTGTCGTCTTCCGACGTCAGCATCAGCCGCGGATGGCTGGCCTCCAGGTCGTTAGGATCTTCTTCGGCGAACGGCTCCAACTGAAAGAGCACGATTCCTCAGATAATAAATAGGCCATACCAAATGTTAATGAAGATAAGCATGAAAAGAATCAAAAGAAAGGCAATGGGTAAAAGGTCTTAGTATCTTCGACTACTTCGAACGTTGAATACGTCCACAAATTATCATGATTTTTACCAAAAGGCAGGGTATCTGAAGATCTTCCCCTCCCCCTTTATTAATGTCCTCTTCTTTGAAGAATAATCTCGTTGATCCAGTGACTTTTCTTACTTACAGCGCCGTTGGAATCGTAACTGGATTGTGTGCACATTACTGTTTTGGTGACAGAGAAATGCTTCGATTTTGTATACTAGACGGTCTCCGACAACAGGGTCGTGCTAAAATATATTAACAACCCACTTTATGTTCCCACTGCTGGGGCTCATGAGAGAGTTGAAGCTATATCCATCACACTGGCAAATTGCGGGTTAATGTAAAAGTGTAAATGGCCGTGACTCTGTTTTCGAGGGAAGGCCCCGAGTTCCAGCAGTGGGAGGGAACGTTAAGATTGTTGTACATATTTGTTTGCATGAAATGCGCTAGATGGCGCCGCGCGTGTTATGAAACAAGTAAACGATGCTGCGTTTTAAAATACGTGCAGCGCCATCTAGCGCATTTCATGCGAACAATTATTTACCAAGAGGTTGCCTAATTCGTTACGCACTTCCTCTTAAGACATATAACGGTTGTTAGTTTACTGTAGTAATTTCAACTACAACACAGTAACAATTAAATACTACAAATACAATTAAAATTTTAATTATTTGCAATAATACATTATTTATGTTGTAAGCTTTAATATAGCATATAAAAAAACAAATTTTTTCGAGTCAAAAATACATTTTATTATACATTAAAAATACAACATGGCGGCTCGGTACATATATTTAATACATACATACAATTTGTGCGAAAAGAAAGAGTGTGTATATATATATTTAAACAAGAAATGGACGTAGTACATAAATGATTTGTGCGACGTGTTTGGTGTTTTTCTGACCTTCAACCACATACTCCGAGTTAGGTGGTAATGACGTGGATGGTGAAGCCCTTCCAAAAATACATTCATACAGGCTGGTGGTATTGTTTAGAAGAAACCCACCACCAACTAAACTCACTGAGCAAAGGAGCACCGTGTCACAATTCATTAATAACTATTAAATACTTACAAAAACTCGTTTTATTTTGGAATGAAATTGAAGTCTTAAGCTTGGAAGTCACCATCGAACTATATATAATATCGGTTATATGAGACGTCCGATCTCTCCGTCTGTCTCTATACAAACTGCATCAAGCGGGACGGCCGAGAATGCTGTCCTTTTTTCGCGCCTTGAACAAGACACCCAAGCACGCTATTCTTCTCCTGCGCAATTGAACTAGATGAATAAACATGCTATCCTTTCCTTATCTTGCGCATTGAACGGGACGACTAAACATGCTATCCTTCTGCTGCGCATTGAACGAGACGACTAAACATGCTATACTTCTGCTGCGCATTGAACGAGACGACTAAACATGCTATCCTTCTCCTGCGCATTGAACGAGACGACTAAACATGCTATCCTTATCCTGCGCATTGAACGAGACGAGTAAACATGCTATCCTTCTCTTGTGCATTGAACGAGACTACTAAACATGCTATCCTTCTCTTGTGCATTGAACGAGACTACTAAACATGCTATCCTTATCCTGCGCATGAACGAGACGACTAAACATGCTATCCTTATCCTGCGCATGAACGAGACGACTAAACATGCTATCCTTATCCTGCGCATTGAACGAGACGAAAAAACATGCTATCCTTATCCTGCGCATTGAACGAGACGAAAAAACATGCTATCCTTTCCTTATCTTGCGCATTGAACGAGACGACTAAACATGCTATCCTTCTGCTGCGCATTGAACGAGACGACTAAACATGCTATACTTCTGCTGCGCATTGAACGAGACGACTAAACATGCTATACTTCTGCTGCGCATTGAACGAGACGACTAAACATGCTATCCTTATCCTGCGCATTGAACGAGACGAAAAAACATGCTATCCATCTCTTGTGCATTGAACGAGACTACTAAATATGCTATCCTTATCCTGCGCATTGAACGAGACGAGTAAACATGCTATCCTTCTCTTGTGCATTGAACGAGACTACTAAACATGCTATCCTTATCCTGCGCATTGAACGAGACGAGTAAACATGCTATCCTTCTCTTGTGCATTGAACGAGACTACTAAACATGCTATCCTTATCCTGCGCATTAAACATGACGAATAAAGATACTATCCTTTTCCTGCGCATTGAACGAGACGACTAAACATGCTATCCTTCTCTTGTGCATTGAACGAGACTACTAAACATGCTATCCTTATCCTGCGCATTAAACATGACGAATAAAGATACTATCCTTTTCCTGCGCATTGAACGAGACGACTAAACATGCTATCCTTCTCCTGTGTATAGAACGGGAAGACTAAACATGGTACCTATATATCTGGCATCGAGCGCGACGAGAGATCACGCTGTCTTTTATCGCACGTTGAACGAAATCATGCTATCCTAATCCTGCATATCTAGCGAGTCTGCCAATAAAGCGCTTTCACAAATAAGCAAGTCATTTTCCTACGAAGCCTCCATCAGGTCTTCATGAAACTACTTCAGCCTTCACAATGACAGAGGAATCTCAAAACAGAGTAACTAGCATCACATTAATACAGTAATACCCCTTTACAACACGGTACTCTTATAACGCATGTTCATGTTACCCGATCTCAGTCTATCGTATAACACGGGTATTCCCCGCATAACGCGGGGATTTCGTAATGTGAAACTTATGACAGTTCATAATTTATTATAAACGCAAATACATAAATAAAATATTATCTGTGGATTTTTAATAAATTAGCAATTTTTCATTTTATTAGCACAATAAAAGAAAACTGTTGTTACAGATTATTTTTTTCGTAAAACTTTTTTAAAATTTTCTGGAGCGTGATTTTTAAAAAAGAAGTTCCTCTTAATTTGCCAAAGTTTGTTTTGTACATGTTTTCTTGATTAAATACATAAAGTGTTATACGAGAACACTCTTACAACGCGGAACCAATCTACCGTGTTATAAGGAGGATTATTTATTTATTTATTTATTTATTTATTTAAAATCTTTATTGTAAACGCCAAAACGATACAATGGGCGGACTTAATGCCTAGTGGCATCTCTACCAGTCAACCCCGGGAGAATGTTTGACAGAGGAATGGCGGGTGCTAATTCTTGATTAAATTAATACAGACATATATACTTACATATATACATATATAATATCTACATATATACATATATAATATCTACATATATACATATATAATATCTACATATATACATATATAATATCTACATATATACATATATAATATCTACATATATACATACATAATATCTACATATATACATACAAACATATTACTTACATATTATACATACATAAAACTTACATATACAAACTTACATACATACATAATATTTAATTTGTTTATTGCGAGATGTGCTCGTGTTGCAGTAAATGGCTTTTCAAACGTCTTTTAAAACATAGCTTACTTGGCGCATTCGTGACGTCAGAGGGCAGGGCGTTCCAAAGTCTTATAGCTCGTACACTAAAAGAGTTTTCAAAAAACGTGGTACTATGCTGTGGAAAGAGTAATTTGTGACAGTTAAGAGATCTAGGCACTCGTTCCTGAGTAGAAGACAGAGGTAGGAATTTTTCCTTTAGGTAATTCGGAGAAGCAGGGTTGTTTAATATAGAGTAAAGAGTTAACAAGATTCTGGAGTTGCGCCGGTGACGAAAAGGGAGCCAATTAAGTGTTTTACGATATGAGGAAATATGGTCATACTTGCGTAAGCCGAAGATAAATCTTATACAGTTGTTGACGAGGCGCTCCAACTTGTTTAGAAGATTTTGCGATAAGTCCGGGTAGCATACATCCGCATAATCAATGACACCGTATCAATGATTACCGTAGTCACCATCAGGTGAACGCCATCTCATCACTTGTACGGAATCAAAATTTTTAACCAAGGAAAAAAAGTGGTGCTGTGTAAAAACTTGGTGAACTTTGAAATTTTGGATTTATTCATCAAAATTACCAAAAAAAATTTTTTTTTATAATTTCAGCCATTTTTATGGAATGTGCGTTTATTCAGAATGGAACAGCTGAACCGTTATATATAAACCAATACAGTGTTTACACTACACACGTCTTATGTACCCAGTTCTTTGGGATGCATGACCCGACTGTGGACCTCCATCGCAATGATAATTAGTTACCTCCGATATTGATTTTGACAGCCCACTCATCGATATTCACACAGCTGGGACTTATAGTTGCTGCAAAATATCGGTTTCCGGATGAAGCTTCAGCTCAGTGGGATTAGAATCCGCAATTTATCTTTTTTTAAACGATGAACTCGAATGGTCAACTTTCAAGGTATCAGAGAGCAACTGATAGTATACCATATCTCACCATCAGCGACCATCACGTTAATAGTATATATATATAGTCTCAACAAATCGTTTTGTAATTTCCAAAAAACTTAAAAAATAAAAGAAAACTAAGCCTCGCAGGTAACTAGTACTTCAAGGTGGAAAATATGTTAATAAACTTAAAATCTAGATAGATTTTTAATAAAAAAATATAACTAAATCGTTTAGGTATTCCTAAATACCAAATCGCGTTACGACATAAACCGTTTCAACTCCTTGGACTCCTTTAATCCCAGCTGTGGGAACATTAAATGGGAAGCGCAATCGACGTACAAACATTACTACGTTCCAGTATGAGATTAGCTGTTGAAATTACTGCGGTAACGAGATTTTGCATCTCATCTTTACCATATTAACAAACCCATTGTCATGCTCTTGTTTCTAAAGTCATCTCCATCATCCAATTAGTCGACTAATTAGTTTAGTCAGCTGAATATCTGTTAAGCTTGACAGTTGAAATTTGTCCAGTAAAAAAACTTACTGAAGATAAAGACGAAGACTAACTTGAAATCCACAGCAAAGAGATGTTAGGATATTTACACAATACTTGTATTTGTAGTGTTTCACTAAGTGGAGCATTTTACGCAAAATCAAGTGATATAAATGTAAAAAAAAAATCTTGTCAATCATCTATAAGATCTATAAGTAACAATAAATGAGTCTTCGAATGTATACAAGCATTAATGCACATAGGAGACAGACCGGATACCACCGAATGGGAAAGAGATACAACGTCCCTGCTGCTTCTCTAATGGTCATATCGGAAAAGTCGACTAAACGTGATCAGTGTCACGACCTTCACCCTATCCCGAAGTATTGAGAAAGGAAACAGGAAATCATTCAAATGATAATATAACAGATGTAAAAGTTTCAAATATATTACCTAGTATCAAAAGGTATAACCTAAAAACTTGGCACGTATGGCCTATGACCCAAGTTGGACCCGATCATCATGAAAAGTACAGCACGTGCTAACTGAAGAGCACCGACGGCTATAAAGTATAAACAGCAGCCCACCCCATATGTCCACAGCTGGGATATACTCACAAGGATACAATCAAAACTATTTATGTTCAAAAGGCTTTGTGACCATGTTGTCACTGTCGAGTATTTCGCTAAGTATAATAAAAAAATATAAAATTAAAAAAAAAATGTGGAACGGCAAGAATTTTCCAAACTTCGCCGATGGAACTTTGCAAATACGTCCAACAGAGGTCGTCAACACTAGGGTCAAAATAACGAACATTTAATATTGTTGATCCGCGGGTCCGAGGTTGCCGACCCCTGCCTTACATTATTCGTAAACTATACGTTTCCTTTAACTACACCTTACTAATACATTCCTAAAAACAAAAAAAAATACCACTATAATAATAATAATTAGCCGCAACAAAGCTCCCAACTCTAGACCGAATTTTAGTCGACTAAAACGACCAAGCGTCCGACCGACGAAGTTGTTAATCAAATTATCTTTGGAATGAACGACTAATACAGCCAATTCTATTTAACCGTTAGACCTTATGGCCTTGGACCTTATCTAGTGCTGCCTGAGCCTTTTTCTTCTTGTGCCTGTTTATCAGCGGCATGAAAAGCCAGAGGGACGAGCCAGCGACGAATATGAACCCGAACGTCACGAACATGTTCACGAAGTTCTTGTCGTACTCGAACCAGAGGCCGCATATCGGCGGCCCGATCAGCTGCAGTATTCCGTTCACGAACAGGCTGATCCCGTAGGTGGACATCAGACGGTCGACTCCCAATATTTCCGCCATCACTAAAGTGGTGACGCTGTTGTTGATCCCCGACGACAGGCCGAAGAGAGCGCAGAAAACGCTTATACTGGTATAAGTCTGCAGGAACGGTATGGTCGCCAGGGTCACGCCGGAGAAGAACAGCCCGCCGACGAAGTAGAAAGTCTTCGGCATGAAGTTCAAATCGCAGAGCGCGGAGCCGCCGATGCGTCCCACCAGGTCGAGTGCCGACACCGTACTCAGCAGCAGCGCACCTTTAGATTTATCGAAACCGATGTTCTGCGCGTACGACGGCAGCAGGATAATGAAGTTGGTGCAAGATATCGCGACCGTACTGCTCGATATCAAGATGACCAGGTAAGTTGGATCGCTGAGGAGCGTCACGTCGAAGAACTTGTTCGGTTCGCTCTTGACATTCCGCTTGCAGCAGAAGCAGCAGTACGCGACGTCGGCGACGCTCTCCGATATTGATTTCAGCGAGAACTGCGACGCGAACTCGTTCGGTTGCTCGAACGCCGAGAGGGTGGAGCCGTGGAATGGCGTGGAGACATACGCGAAGCTGGAGGTGGACACGTTCCTCTTGGGGCCGGCGGTGCTCAGTCTCCTGCCGAATGCCTCCTGTGAACCCAGCCGCTTGTCCGCACCCTCGATCGCTATCGAAGCGGAGCTGTAGTTCGCCTTCGACATCGGCCTGGTGTACGACAGTTTCCTCTTGGACAGGTTCTCGCGGAGGTTCAGGTTCGAGTTCGTGCAGTTTTGACTGTTGTGTACGTTGGTCTGCGAGAGGCTGTGCTCGGCGTGTTCCTTTACAGGTTTGTCGTCTGGCACGCCGTTGATCGGTTGCGTGATCATCTTGTACACTTCCACCGGCTCCTCCTCCTCGAAGAGTATGTCGTCCTGCAACAGCAATAAGTTGTCAACATGAAAATAAATTTATAGATTACATTATTAGAGATTGTGAAAAGCATGCAAAGGTTATGCAATCTATTGAACATGCCCCATTTCTATATTGTATACTTTAGAATAGGACAAAGGATGGGAAAGTTCATAGACAAGAAAAATAAAGAGGATGGAAGAGTTCATAGATAAGAAAAGGATAGAGGATGGAAGTGTTCATAGATAAAAAAAGGATAGAGGGTGGACGAGTTCATAGATAAGAAAAGGATAGAGGATGGAAGTGTTCATAGACGAGAAAAGGATGGAGGATAGATGTGATCACAGACAAGAAAAATATTTAATGTAACGATTAAGGTCTTTCTGAAAGAATTGAAATAATTTTTCAATTACATTAAACGTAAACTTTTAACCGTCAAGGAGATTTTACTAAATACAATGGACTCTTGACCCTTTCACATGATGGCAATAGACAATAAATGACCCTATACTCCTATCGTATATAGGCTATTAAGGCGACAGATTTACAATAAAAGAGTGATAGTTCGAAAAACCCTTACACAGTTCGAATTGCAACACGTGACTCCGGAATCGAACCCGAGACTTTTTTGTTATATAGCAAGTTTGGCGAATTTCCCTTTTCCATACAAATAATACATAAAAAGTCTACAAGAAAACTTAAAATATTCAAAATTTTCCGAAACTAAATTAACACGAAAAAACGACCATCTGATGGTTATAAGTTTAATCAAAACAAAATGGCGCCATGTCCCAACAACGATACTGCAATACACAGGCTAATAATATATATACTCAAATAATAAACTTTAAATAAAATATTACATGTAATTATCTTCACCGACCAATAGAAGAAAATTATGACCATATCATAACGGCGCGGTAGCTAATGAAATTACTTCAGTAACGGGATTAAATAGCTCAAAACATATCGCTTACCACCATGCGAAAGATACCAAAATAGCAGATCAATTCAAAATTAAAGCGAAATCGCGGGTAACTGAAAAAATATACAAATTCCTTGTAACGGTAACCGTTATACATAAAAAAGAAATCCGCTAATTATAAATCCAGTAATCGATGATGAAATACACAACCCCAATATAATCACTTTCTTTAACGTTATTTAATAAATGCTATTTAAAAAATTTCAACGTAACCGATACCATTTTTTTTTTTTTGAAAATGAATCTGTTTACCGGTGTCTTGTGTTTTAAGGAAAGTGATTATTTTATGGAAAGCATGCGCTAATTATAATAGTGCTAAATAGCAGTGCTAGTTAACGTTAATTTTAGACGTGCACACGAGTAAATAAATACAATGTGTATATACAGAGATCACATGTAAAGAACTTATCAACATTAAAAAAGGTTTTAAGTGTGTTGTGTTCGAAGAAAAAAAACTAGATTTGTGTTAATATTTTAACTAGACAGTTATTTTTTGGAAGAATGATTTGTAGTTAATGATAATATATTTACAAAGACAGATAGTAGTTATATCAAAAAATAGAAAATTAAAAAAAAATATAAATGCTAATAACGATAACAGCGGACGCTATTCAGCTATACAATTCCCATCCCGCATGCATTCGAAATTGATAGAAAGCGAACAGATTAAAAAGAAAGAACACAGGCGGCAAACTGTACAGAGCGCATTACATAAAAAAAGAGGTACAGATAAAATGAGTGGCTTACTTTGTGTGTGACGTCATCGAAATGAGCACAGTGTGTGACAGTTTTCATTTTCAAAAAAAAAACTCACACTTTCAATCGCACGTAAATCACATTAAATATAAATAACCGGTAATAATATAAAAATTATAAATAACATTATTAAATATATCCTTTTTTACTCGACTAGTATGCCGAGTGTTCACCTGATGGTAAGTGATACGTAGTATAACGATGTGGCAATAGTATGAACACATCACCACACACCTTAAGACACGTGCTGCTAAACTGTTACCACGGTAATTCACTAACTACAGCGCTTTACAGACGGGAAAACAGTGACATTTACTACCTTCCTTTCGCATCACCACATATTTAAAATTGGTGATGACCTGCGCTGGACGAATCACCGTGAATGGTCATTTGGACTTTAGGAACACCTTTTTTATTATAACTCGCCAGATGTCTCTATCACCATCTAGTTATAACTTGTGCCGCTAGATGTCTCTATCACCATCTAGTTATAACACGTGCCGCTAGATGGCAGTGAAAGTAAAAATTTAATAGCAATTACGTGATTTTTTATTTTATCACTATGGTGATAGATAGGCTATTAATCTTTTTTGGTAATGAGTTAAAAAAAATCTGGTGGTAAATGATACACGGCCCCAACAACAAAATGGCGAAAATCACAAAATAATCATAACACCCTAAAAAAATAAATCAAATGTTTGCTACCGCTGTTTGGCGATAAAAAGCTGTGGTGATACCTTACACCACTTGCCTCAACAGAGACCTCTACAACCCAAAGGTTTATCAAAATAAAACCATAAACACATAAACCAAAAAGTGACTCCATTCCAAATGTTAAAACAGATAAAAACCACAGATAATAAAGACAACATTACAACCCCGGCACAGTAAGCGGACAGCCCGTACGAGAGTGCTCACCTGAGGCGCGTCCTCCTCCTCCTCCGGCTCCTTGTACTTCCTCACCATGTGCTCCTCGACCGGCTGGAACAGCAGCGCCGCCGCCCACACGTTCAGCATTATACCGCCGAGTATCAGCACCGCGCCTCTGTAATTCAAACAACGCCCACTTAAATACTAGTAAATACTAAACTATTACTGCCGTAATAAAACCTGATGTATACCTGATGGTAAGTATCACCCGTAACGCGCCGCTGGTTAAGATGGTATACACTGCAGTCGCTCGTCGTATAACTTAAGTTGTTATCTCTCGTTACCGCAGTAATTTCACTAGCTTACAGCACCGTCCAAACCGGAACACAGTAATATTACCACACTACTGTTTGACGGCTGGAAAAGCTGCTATGGTCAATTACTGTACTGGTGGTAGGTCTCTGTTGCCGGAGACCGTCTGGATGTGCAACCGACAAATAGTAGTGTGCGAACATTACTGTGTTCCGGTTTGAAGCGCGCTGTAGCTAGTGTAATTACTGGGGTAACGAGACTTAACACCTTATGTCTCACGACGAGCGCAATGTGGCGCAGTGTGTACCATCTTAACTAGCGCCGCGTTGTTATGGGCAAGCGTATCACTTACCATCAGGTGAACGTCTTGCTCGTCTCGTCGCATAGTAGTATATAAAAAAAACCACCAGTCAATTACTGGTAACAAGATTTGTGTGAAGGCAGATAGGCAGACGTATCACTTACCATCAGATGAACTTACTCATTACTGACTATTGTAGTCAATTAGTCAACTTGAGCGTTTACCATAACCAGCATGCGGATATGGTCATATATAGAAGGTGTCACCAACTTGTATCCGTATGTCTCCAGCAGGTAGCGGAGCACGGGCGGCAGTATGATGCTGCCGAACGCGGAGCCCGACATGCAGATCCCGTTGGCGAGGCCGCGCAGCCGCACGAAGTACGAGGTGACTATGTACACGGTCGGCGGGAACGCGAGCCCCGCGCCCGCGCCCACCATCGCGCCGAAACTGTGAGGTGGGGGTAGGTTAATAAACATCAACAATGTTTGTACAGGTAATAGTACTCCCTCTCTCTCTCTGTGTATGTATGTACATATACATATAGCACACGTGTGCCTCTCCGGCTATGTCTTTCTATTTCTCATGATCCGACTCGCTCTCACTATCTATCTCTCTCGTGTCCTTTTTCTCTATAATCTCCCCCTCGCTTTCTCCGTTTATCTTTCTATCTTTATCATCTATTTCTTTCTGTATCCCACTTTTCCTCTCTATCTATTTTCTGTATTAATGTTAGGCTATATCTCTCTCCCTATCATCTATCTTTCTCTATCTATCTGTCTTTCTTTGTGTATATATTTATCTCTCTATCTACCTATCTCTGTCTGTCTAGCTATCTCTCTCTCTCTATCTACTTATCTCTCCCTATCTACCCATCTTTCTCTATCTATCTATCTGTCTTTCTTTATTTATGTATCTATCTATCTACCTATCTCTCTCTCTATCTACCTATCTCTCTCTCTATCATCTACTTCTTTATCTATCTCTATCTCTTTCTCCATCTATCTAATCTACCTCTCTCTATATTTCTCTATGGGCGGGAGCGCAATATATTCACGATAAGTAGTAAGAGAAACGCCCCCGCCCCAACCGCACTAGCCCCCGCCGTTCCCATCCTCACCTGAGGTACAGGTAGCTGATAGAGAACGCCCAACTGCTGAATATCATGCCGAAGGCGGCGAACGAGCCGCCTATCAGCGTCACCGTCCGATACGACCACTTCACCGACAGTATAGAAGACAGCGGCCCTGGGAGCGTTCAAACATTTACACTGCGGACACTTAACAAAGTATATACACCGGGTAAACAAAAACCAATCTCAAACGTTGCATGGAAGTCCCGGGTTCGATTCCAAATTTTTATTATAAAGATCTCATTGTACTACCATCATACTCTATTTTTTTTTTTTGGGTGTTTAAAGCCACGCGATTTGGTACGCGGCTAGATCATACTCTATTGGCTCTATGACACAGAGGTCCCAGGTTCGATTCGCAGACATGAATATTCGGAACCGGTGACATGATATCCGATGAACTGATCTGTATAGACCCGTCTACTGAGGATCGGGTCGAGCGTCACCATCAGCTCGTTGTCATACCTAAGCTGCTGTACAGGAAGTAACACAAGGCGACTATCCCGGAAGACGCCGACGGGCTCGACTGGAAGACGTCGTTGAACTCCACGAGGAGTACGCCGAAGGATTTGATGGTGCCTGGTATCAGGATATTGACCACCGTCGCCCCTGGAACGAATTATGTTCTCGTTAGTCCAGTAATTTAATTCTACTTCTTCTAAGTCGTATTTCCTCATGACTGATGGTCGTGGTCATCATTTGTGATGAAACACACGACGACTTGCTAGGCAGTTACAATGGAGTGGTGTTGCCATTGCCTTCTCCATTTCACATACTAGTCTGACCACTGATGGTCATGACACAGATATGCAGGTTTCCTCACGATGTTTTCTTTCACCGTCAAAGCATGTGATATTAGTTGGTGTTTTATGCTAACTGCACATAAATTGAAAAATGCATTGGTGCAGGCCGGATTCGAACCCGGTACCTTCGCAGTGAAAGGCTGGCGTTCAAACCACTAGGCTATCACGGCTCTTAGTAATAATTAGCTACAGCGCAATTCGAACTGGAGAGCAGTAATGTTTTATAGTAATATGTGGCAGAAGCTCAGCTCGCGGTTCAAGCTTCAGAGTCCATTGTTCGATTCCGGGGCCGCTGGTGAGACTTTTTCGGCGCAAGCCATAAGATCCCAGGTTCGATTCCGTCTACGTTGATTCCTACTAATTTTTTTGGATTAAGTCTTATAAAGTTTTTATGAGGCTTAATTATGGCAACACTAATTGCTTTAAGAAATTGAGAAAAAAAAATAATTGAAAAAAAAAATTAAAAAAAAAGAAATCCCTCGTAATATTCTAGAATGAGTTAGAATATCATCATCATCGGGAATACTAAATAGTTAGCTACTATCCCACTGCTGGACAAAAGCCTCCCCCAAAGATCTCCACTCCAATCGGCTTTGCGCTATTCGCATCCAGCGGTGGTGGTTATGGTAAGTAATTAATCACAAGCTGTTCGCACTAGGCCGTTTATCATATAACTCCCATTCATCACGAAGTTTAAACGGGAATCGAACCCGCGACACTACTATATAACACAAGCTGAGCCATCACGTCTTCGTGTATATTATTGTACAGATCAAATGCCCCGACACTAATACATAGTGATGAGGAACGAATTACAATACACTAATGTTTATTCATTCATATTGTATGCGACGGGGCGCGATGTAAGCGGGGGAGTGTGAAAGGAAGGGGGCCGTGAGGTGTGGTGAGGGGGAATGTAAAGAGGGAAGGATGGAGGTAAGTATGAATGGGAAGAGGAGGGGTCTGTGAAGAGGGAAGAGGGTGTATGAATGAGAAGAGGTTGTATGAATGAGGAAAAGGGTTGTATGAAAGGCAAATGGGTGAGTATGAAGGGGAAGACGGGTTGTATGGATGAGGAGGAAGGAGTGTGAAGAGGGGGTGTATGAATAAAAAGAGGTTGTATGAATGTGAAGAGGTTGTATGAATGAGGAAAGGGGGTGTATGAAGGGTAAAGGGGTGAGTATGAAGGGGAAGACGGGTTGTATGGATGAGAAGAGGTTGTATGAACGAGAAGAGGTTGTATGAATGAGGAAAGGGGGTGTATGAAGGATAAAGGGGTGAGTATGAAGGGGAAGACGGGTTGTATGAATGAGGAAAGGGGGTGTATGAAGGGTAAAGGGGTGAGTATGAAGGGGAAGACGGGTTGTATGGATGAGGAGAGAGAATGAAGAAATGGGGGTGTATGAAGGGCAGAGGGTGGTGTATAAAAGGGAGGGGGAGTGTATGGATGGGGAGAGAAGTTGTTTGAATGAGAAGGGTAGGGGCAAGAGGAGTATGATAGGGAAAAGATCGTGTATTGAAAGAGAAAGGGAGTATAAAACGGAGGAGAGAATGAAGGGTAGAGTATGAAGTAGGGGGGATATGATGGTAGAGGAAGTGCACGAACTTGTCGCCAGGTGAACGTCCTGATCTTTTATAAATATATTATATACAGTATATTTACACTGCGCCATCTTGTACGTACATACATATTGTAAATAATAACGAAGCTATGTTGTTGTGTGAACAGTCTCTTATTTGTAATTCTATTGGAACCGGTTTCCGGTTGATATTCGCGCGTGACGCTCCGGATGTGGCGTCAGCGGCGCACAGCAACGGCCACCGGTCGGCGAACTCACCGTACAGATAACGGTATCAACGGTACAAACGGTCACCCACCGCTGGGACTCCAGCAGATGTCTAGTGGGCTTGCTTAATGTGACGGTGATGACGTCACGAAGGCGGGCGATACAAAAAATGGCGCGGTTTACCTACGAGAACGAACCAGCCCCACTTGCCGTCGGGCGGCACCATCTCCCAGTCCCTCTCCGGCGCTGGGCCGATCGTGAAGCGCCCGGCGCCCACCGCTGGGCTCTCATCCTCCGGCAATTTAACTGTGGGCAGAAGCAGACAATAATATGAAGCGGACATAGAAATATTTGCACCAAAAAAAAATACCACCGCGACATATGTAAAACATGTCATTCCCACTGCTGGGACTTTGACGTTCTCACACAAAAAGATGATGCAGCGCCATCTCATCATCATATTGATAAGAACAACATAATAGTTCTTTACATCAGCAGATTACTAATAAAGAGCCCACTTAATATTCCCACTGCTGGGACTTTAGAATTTCTCAGACTAAAAGATGATACGGCGCCATCTATTGATCAGTAACAACATAAAAGTTCTTTACACCAACAAATTAATAATAAAGAGCCCACTTAATATTCCCACTGCTGGGAATGAGTGGGAATAGGTTAAGATGATCACGATCAACGGCTAAGTGCGGTATTTACAGCTAATTCTTAAAGTTTGGTCCTTAATTACATCTTTCCCGCCAAAAACGCGTTTGAATGGAAAAAAAGATGGCGCCCGTTCTTAAACTCCCAAAGCATTCTCCAGATGGATTGGACCCGGGCCAAAACACTCCAGTTATATTTATAACGGCGATTCAAATTTGGAACGCGTGTTTTATGGCTTCAATTCGAATGTTGTTTAAAAAAAAATATTATAGATTTCGTCGTCTCTCTCACACTTCATATGTTTGAGTGAGAGCGGTATATTTAAGCAGTGGCATACGTGATATGTATAAGACTAAATACAACTATAATTCCATCTCACTCCCTCACGCCTTACAACCGTATAGTCGTCCCTTTCTCGTTACTTATTCATGACAGCGTTCACGTGATTACGAGTTGACGTCATATTTAGTCGACTAAAAACGACTAGTTTAATGGAAACTGCTTCTCTCCCAACTAATCGCTTTGTGGGCCTTGTGCTCATACACGCTAACCGGTTTTAATTATTTGCATTACTAATTTAAAGATGGTTCCGTATCGTTTTTTTGTCAAATTTTTTTATGATGGCATTTGTTTAAACTATATTTAACTAGATCTAGATTTCTGCGTGTGATGGTAGGTCAATACCGATGGTGAGGTAAAATAGCTTTACTAGAATATATACACTACTACTGCCCAGGATTTTTTTAATTCTATTACTAAAATTTTTTTTTATCTTATCTATTATTAAAAAACATTTTATCTATTTTATTTTTTCTTTTTTTTTATTCAATAACAATTTTTTTTTATTTTTCTTATACTATCTTAAATATCATTACAAAACATCGTATTTATTTATCATTATTCCTATTGTTAAGTATTGTAACATTTTTTTTTTAATTTAAAGAAATTTTTTAATTTTTTTTTTGTTCAATTACTAAATTTTTTTTAATCTTCTCATACTATTTTATATAACATTACAAAACATCGTATTTATTTATCCTTATTCCCATTGTTAAGTATAGCAACATTCTTTTTTTTTAATTTGAAGAAATTTTTTCAATTTTTTTTTTTTTTTATTGAAGAAATTTTTTCTACTTTTTTTTTTAATTTCTAATACTATCTTATATGTCATAACAAAATATCGTGTTTATTTATCTTTATTCCTATTGTAAAGTATTGCAACATTTTTTTTTTTTTTTTATTGAAGAAATTTTTTCTACTTTTTTTTTTAATTCAATTAATAATTTTTTTTTAATTCAATTAATAATTTTTTTTTAATTTTATCTATTATTCAAAAACATTGTAATTATTGATCTTTAATCCCATTGTAAAGTATTGCAACATTTTTTTTTTTTTTTAATTAAAAGAAATTTTTTCTACTTTTTTTTTTAATTCAATTAATAATTTTTTTTTTAATTTCTAATACTATCTTATATGTCATAACAAAATATCGTATTTATTTATCTTTATTCCTATTGTTAAGTATTGTAACATTTTTTTTAATTTGTAGAAATTTTCTACTTTTTTTTTTTAATTCTATTACTAATTTTTTTTTAATTTCTAATACTATCTTATCTATCATTAAAAACATCGTATTTATTTATCCTTATTCCTATTGTTAAGTATAGCAACATTCTTTTTTTTTTATTGAAGAAATTTTTTCTACTTTTTTTTTTAATTCTATTACTAATTTTTTTTTAATTTCTAATACTATCTTATCTATCATTAAAAACATCGTATTTATTTATCCTTATTCCTATTGTTAAGTATAGCAACATTCTTTTTTTTTAATTTGAAGAAATTTTTTCAATTTTTTTTTTTTGGTGGACGTGGAAGATATTTTACTTGATCGCGATCGAAACTAATAATATTCTACTAGTTAGGATGATATACACTGCATTACTACACATTATGACATATCTTCAATTTAGTTACCACAGTAATATCACTAACAAACTATTGAACAGTTATATCAAAACCGTTTAACGGCGGAAACAACCATCAGAGACCTACCGGCAGTAATATTTGTTTAATCCTACTTATATTACTATATCTCCTATTAAATGACAGTAAACTTTTATATCATAAAAGACCGGAGAGGTAGTAACCAAGTGATTATTACTGTTTTGTAAAGTCCGGATATGGGTTAGTGAAATTACTGCGGTAACAAGACATTACTGTGCTCAAAACGCGTGTTACAGTGTATACCATCTTAACTAACGTTATGGATAAGCGTGTTACCATCAGCTGAATATCTACTGTAGTAAAATAAAAAAAGAACTATCATCATCATCATCATCATCAGCCTATAGACCAAAGGCCTCCCCCAACGTTCTCCACTCCAAACGGCTCTGCGCCGAAAAAAGAACTATACGGACCCCTAAAAGCATTAAGATCATCCACAAACAAAATGGCGTGTGTGTAAATAATGTAAACATTAGCTGTATACATTTTGCACACTATTTACATTAGCAATAAAGACTATAATGTATTGACCAGTCTAATAAATGGTTTATTGGTCATCAATCGTCATGCGCATGCGTAGTTATTAAACTTCTCTAATACTTTATAAGATTAGAATGTGTTAGGACACAGATAGTAAAAAAAAAGGTGTAGCGGATATTTACAATACAAAGGTCACGAGTTCGATTCCCGGTGAAATTTCCTAATAACCTCTCACACCTTCCCGTCTCTACATCATTTTTAGTTCCTAATACACTCCCGGACACATCTATCGGCCCACCTAGTGTTTAAAAGTTTTAACGGTGCCTAGCTAAAAATAATTGTTAGGTGGAGCAATAAGTTTTAATGCAGTTTTAAAGTTAATTTTTTGGTCAACCTTTATGTATGTTTTTTTTTAAATTTTGAATTCCGGATTATGAAAAAAAAAACGAAAATTCGAGTCTGTTCATTGTTTTCAACGACCCAGGAATGCAGAAAACTTTTTTTATTTCGCACAAGTTGGACTTTTTTTTTTAATGTGTCCGATTATTGGTTCCATAAAAAGGCAAATGTAAACTTAGAGCCAGTTTTGACCAAAAAATATGGATACTCTGCCTGAAATTGTCGCCCAAGTTGTAAAACTTCTGCCGGCCAAATCAATTCGAAATTACAAAAAAAAATAAAAAAAAAAGATACATAAGGTTTGACCAATAAATCAGCTTCAAAACTGCATTAAAACTTATTGCTGCACCTAACATTTATTTTTAACTAGACACCGTCGAAACTTTAAACACTGGGTGGTGGGCCGATAGATGTGTCCGGGAGTGTATTTAATGCTCGTGACCTCCATCCATCACTCTTGTTTCTTTTGTCTTTCTCTATCTTGTTCTATCTCCGTCCACTCAGAGAGCATCCTTGACTGGAGACGACTGTGTTTCCGGATTTGGTGAGACAGTCTTCCAATCTACCAGTTCCTCAACATTGTCTCCATATTTCCTGATAATGTCAGAAGTACTATTGAGGCAGCATTAGATAGTTTACTATGATGGGAGTTAAAAAAATAATTAATGGTTATAGGTTAGTGCGCTTTACGGCCACAGACTATATCGCCACTTAGAATCAAGTGGGATTTTATTATCCGGGTCTCTATTACATTATAAGATCAGAATGTGTCGGAATGGTAATTAACCGTATTTTCATTGTATCCTTTTTTTTATACTACTATGCGACGAGACGAGCAAGACGTTCACCTGATGGTAAGTGACACGCTTGCCCATGACAACGCGGCGCTAGTTAAGATGGTACACACTGCACCACATACTTAACAATTTATGTCTTAAGACGCAGTGCTGCAGTGTATACCATCTCAACTTACCACCAGGTGGACGTCAGACTCGTCCCATTGCCTCGTAAAATTAAAAAAAAAGTAATCTCCAAACATTAATAAGACGCACGCTATAGTCGAATATTACTGCGGTAATATCACTTACCATCAGGTGAACATTTTACACCAATAAATACAGAAATCGGTTCAGCCGATGCCGATTCAAACGGAATCATAACATTTTTAAAATCATATTTAAAAAAAAACACTCACCATTCCGAACCCTCCTATACTTTTGCCTCATTACGATTGAACACAATAAAAAAAACGGTAATCTCCAAACATTACTAATAAGACGCACGCTGTAGTTGAATATTACTGCGGTAATATCAGTTACCATCAGGCGAACATTTTCACAAAAAAATACAGAAATCGGTTCAGCCGATGCCGATACAAACGGAATCATAACATTTTTAAAATCATATTTAAAAAAAAAACACTCATCATTCCGAACCCTCCTATACTTTTGCCTCATTACGATTGAACACAATAAAAAAAAAAAACACTCACCATTCCGAACCCTCCTATACTTTTGCCTCATTACGATTGAACACAATAAAAAAACGGTAATCTCCAAACATTACTAATAAGACGCACGCTGTAGTTGAATATTACTGCGGTAATATCAGTTACCATCAGGCGAACATTTTCACAAAAAAATACAGAAATCGGTTCAGCCGATGCCGATACAAACGGAATCATAACATTTTTAAAATCATATTTAAAAAAAAAACACTCATCATTCCGAACCCTCCTATACTTTTGCCTCATTACGATTGAACACAATAAAAAAACGGTAATCTCCAAACTTTACTAATAAGACGCACGCTATAGTCGAATATTACTACGGTAATATCACTTACCATCAGGTGAACATTTTACACAAAAACTAACAAAAAAAAACTACAGAAATCGGTTCAGCCGGTGCCGATACAAACGGAATCATAATATTTTTAAAATCATATTTAAAAAAAAAAAACACTCACCATTCCGAACCCTCCTATACTTTTGCCTCATTACGATTGAACAAAATACAAAAAAAAAAGAAAAACACTCCACAGTTTATAATCGTCTCGCGTGCGGCCAGTGACTGCGTTAATGATCACCCGCACACAACTACCCACCCTAACACCGATTAAAAAAAAAACACGACTACCCACATTTTGAAAGAGGAAAATTACTACCGCATCAATAAACATTACTATGGTTTGATAACAGCTAATGAAATTACTGCGGTAACGAGACTTAACAGTGCTCAAGCCGAGCTCGTGTTGCAGTGTATACTAACTAGCGCCGACAATTAAAAAAAAATACTGTGTTGTATGAGATATGTAATCGAATATTATCGTGGTAACGATAATTGATTCGACGAGCAGAATATACTGCAGCCTATCACTTAAAATCAAGTGACAGTCTCGATTAATGAAAAAAAAAAAAAAAAAAAAAAAATTAGGAAAGCAAAGCCATCGGCAATTACTATCAGGTGGTAAATTTATCACTAGTCTATATAATTAATATTGTAATCATAGCTGCCATATGTTAAGTGTAATTACCCCGGTAATTTTAATAGCTACGGCGTCCTTTACAACACCAACGCATTTCTATTCTAGTAAAAAAAAAAAAAAAAAAAAAAAAAAAAAAAAAAAAAAAACGGTAATCTCCAAACATTACTAATAAGACGCACGCTATAGTCGAATATTACTATGGTAATATTACCAGATCGTATGTTCACCAAATTTATGGTAACAATGAAACTAGAACATCGAGGCGCTGGTCACTACATTCCACTCGTTCCTAGATATAAGGTAACAAGTCTCGTTACCGCGGTAACATGCAATAGCTACAGCGCTCTTCCTATGTTTGTATATACACTAACATAATTTCCGTTTGTGTATATGGTAATAATGTTGCCATGTATCAAGTCATAACTATAATAAAAAAAAATTAGGAAAGCAAAGCCATCGGCAATTACTATCAGGTGGTAAATTTATCACTAGTCTATTATAATTAATATTGTAATCATAGCTGCCATATGTTAAGTGTAATTACCCCGGTAATTTTAATAGCTACGGCGTCCTTTACAACACCAACGCATTTCCATTCTTGTAAAAAAAAAAAAATATGGCCTCAATCAAATTTCACCAGTAATTTATTTAAAAGTACTTGTATCCAGAGCCGTAAAAACATTTACAAAAAAAATGGGTTAATTAAAAAAAAAAATACTAACCTTTCTTCGATGACTTCACGGAGACCAGGCCGTCGTCGTTCACCCTCGCCGGGACGACGATCACCTGGTTCCCGTCCAGGAGCCTCTCCTCCGCTTCATCGATCACCTGCTTCTCGTCCAGGAGCGGGCCGGCCGGCGTGCTCGACGCCATCTTGTCCGGGCGCTATAAAATGGCTGACCCAAGATGGCGCACAACATTCGCCGTTTCGCGCGCAAACGCAACTTCAGTTCACGGACATTAGGCTCTGGAATGTTTACTGGCGCTTGATAATTATTTTACTACTACATAATTCGAAATGGAAAAATCAGTCTTGTACTTTGGCTGGCGTTGGCCGTACCTGGAACAAGAATTTTTTTTTTTTTAATTTAGCATAAACAAGAAATATTTATTCACAAAAATTTACAATCGGCTGTCTAGCTACAGTCCGCACGTTGTGATATACAGACACTAACGTAATTTATTACCTAAGTAATCTTACTTAAAATACATACATAAGTCGCGAGTCAGAACATATAACGCTAAGTTATGGTAAAGTTCCATTGCGATAGGACTCGGGTGATATTTATGCAACTGTACACTGCGCCATTTGATACGTAAAGCTGTGGACACACTGCGGTGCACCCTTAAATATATTTTTAGTCTATCACCTGACTGCATCAGAGTAAAGACTGTTGCGTTTACTTAACTTGTAACTTAAACTTGAAGAGATACACGAGATACTATTTCAGGATACAATGAAAATACGGTTAATTACCATTCCGAAACATTCTGATCTTATAATTTAATAGAGACCCGGATAATAAAATCCCACTTGATTTTAAGTGTCGATATAGTCTGTGGCCGTAAAGCGCACTAACCTATAACCATTAATTATTTTCTTGACACCCACCATAGTAAACTATCTAATGCTGCCTCAATAGTACTTCGGACATTCTCAGGAAAGATGGAGACAATCTTGAGGAACTGGTGGATTGGAAGACTGTCTGACCAAATCCGGAAACACAGTCGTCTCCAGTCAAGGATGCTCTCTGAGTAGACAGAGATAGAACAAAATAGAGAAAGACAAAGGAAACAAGAGTGATGGATGGTGGAGGTGACGAGCATTAAATATTAGGAACTAAAAATTATGTAGAGACTGAAAGAGTTAATAAAAAAATCTATCGTTACTTTTTTTGGGAATAGTAAATCATTAAAACGAATCAGAATCAGAATGAAAAAGAAGAAGTTCATTGATGGTGAGTGATAAATCGATATCAATGTGTTTTTTAAGAAGTTGACACTAGATAAAATTATGACGCTTTGAAGTCTCGTTATCCTAGAGGAGCATCCTATGAAGTGGATTAAGATGTTAGTTACACACAAATGATCCCAGAAGATGAAGAGAAAGATCTAGAACATACCAATTTGAACTCCCACATCAAAAGAATTGTGTATACAATTTTTTTTCAGCTTGGATCCCTCTTGGATAATCTTTTGGAAAGAAGATCATTTCCACATGTTACAATATTTAAACGCGAGAAAGAATGGTAACCTGCAGAAGATTTCCAAAAAAAACATGCTTCTGGTACTCCTAACACAACGATGGACGATAATTATATCCGGATATCAAATTCAACAGAATTAAAAAAAAAATCGGATCCTATTTAATAATAAAACCGCGATGATGTGGGAACACCTTTGCATGAGGAAAATTTAATTCCATTGCTGACCCTAACAAATCGCTTGTGACGTCATCAGTTTCGCAATGAAGTAGACCATGAGAAGCAAGAACAGGGCCGACCTCATCCGGTTCTTGGAGATTAGATTCAAGTTCCTTCCAAATCGGTCCAGCGGTCTAAGCAGACCTGGTCAAACGTCATTCCAGTTAGCGCCACGTTATAGGCGTATCACTCAATATAAAGTGACAACATTGATAAGGTGTTATCAGGAATAGGCGAGGTGTGAATTGTAAAAAAAAAAACTAACTGATACCGAGTAAGTTTCCGCATCGCGCGAGCAATAAAAAGAATTACTGTTATCACATCAAACACAATAAGCGCGTTGAGGAAATGAGACGTTAAAAGGTTCAAATCAAATAGAAACAAATTAATAGCACCCTGTGGCGTAGCGATTAGCTGTTCCTTACCACAGGTTCGAATCCATCGCTTTTGTTGGAGTTTGAAACGTAGCAAGGTTTTCTGAAGCTCCATGGACAACTACAAATCAGAAGGGGTTACTTTAGCCTCTTTATTTGACTCGCCTGGTTTCTTAGTAAAAAGATGTAATCTAGTAATTTCACTAGCCACAGCTTCCACTTTTTATTTTCCCATCATCCGAACGAAAATAGGAACACTTATTACTAATTCTTTGATATCAGTGTTGCCTACTCCGATGGTGGCGGTGGTGACGTCATGTCCGGCTCACAACGAACCAATTGGCCCTAAGGCATGGCCAATCAACGGTCATTACACAGCGAGCGCTTATTACTTAAACGGCATAACTAAAGACTCTCAAACTTTCAAATATTATTAGAAAAGATAAAATTTTGGAAATGCTCCATCCCAAAAAGGTAATGGAGGAAACTCTGTACTACTTTCTTTGTGCATTCAGACTAGAAATGTGGAGATCCTTAGAAGTAGTCACCGATTTAGCTCAAAGGAATGCTAGATTTGAATGGGCAGGGCACATTGCTTGCAGGACTGATGGCCATTGGGATAGTAAACCCGGCAGATGTAGTGCCAGAAAGCCTTCCACAAGTAGGACCGATCAAGATCGCGGAAAACTGAATGTAGACAGCGCAGCACCGATTCTAATAATAGTCTACGTCCAGCAGCGGACATCTATTTGCTGATGATGAACACATTTTTTAATCTGCCAAAGGGAGGGGTGACTGTCTAAAGAACTACTCCCACAAAAGACGAAAGGAACATAGACCCAGAATCCATTTTTTGGTATCGAGAGGGAAAGCCACAATATCCTTCTGAATGATAGTCCGAGTTTTGTAGGATCCACCCAATGAAACCCAATTGGTGGTCTCAATTATTATGGTATTAATATGGTCTCTTAGGTTAGGATCTCCAACGCACTGGTGACCTTCTATACTTTGATCAACAACGTCCCAAAGATAGGAACCTCATTACCATCATTATGTTTCGGAATACATGAGTACACTAGTTTGTAAATTCGCTGGTTTTAGTCGACTTACACAGGAAACAGTGGGAATGTAAAGTAAACTGGTCCTCACTGAAGTCATATACATATAGCAGGTTATTGGTGGTAGGTATCAGTTGTACCAACCACCAAAATTCTGATACAGTGCCAATTCCGATGCTTTGAACTCTTGTCCAAGCGGTGTTGCAATAGAAATATTTTGGGTTTCTCAATCTCCTATAGTAAAATATCTACTAGATTCGAGTTGTAAAACAAAAATGGTGATAAAGTTTAACAACCACATGCCACCACCACCTAACTGGACCGCAAGCGAAAACATTCCGTGACGTTCAAGTAGTTTGAGACAATGACCTAAATACTTGTTAGATACACAATTATCTACAAGTTATAAATGATGCAATACGATGTCGATGGTGGACAGTGACTATCACCATCACAATCCCCAAAAAAATGGTATCAAGTTATTAACTTTTGCCCAATGAACTTATGACCACCGTTTCACAATGATGCTTTTTTGGGATTTTTGGGCTTTACTTAGGGTATAACACTCATCGCTACAGGACATGAGATGTTAAATCCTATTACCACGGCAATTTCACCGGCTGCTGCTTTACCACTGAACAGAATGGAAACCTTACCATCATCTACTTGTAATGATCGTAATTATATTACTTGTTATTAACGATTATAACGAAGCGTTATCTGCGAGTACTTAGCGGAGTAGTTGTTATTGGGGTGCGACAGGGACGCACTGTGCGGCCGTCTCGCTCGGCGGTGACCTCGTTCCGCGATCCGCTTGGGTCAATGGCGCTTAGTCAATGTCACTCACGAATCGAGTTGTAAAACATACATACATATATATAATAATATATAACTGGATGGGATTTTGGAATCGAACCCGGATCTCATCGAGTAAAACGCGTACTCCTTACAAACACAAACACCGCTTTACAATAATCAAAAAATGAACCCATTCATTAACACATAATTGTTTGCCGTATCTTTAGCCCAAACAACATTCCCACAGCTGGGACTATAACGAAACGCTTATCGCAATTTCAGAGCGTCATTATACTCGGTAATCAGACACTGCGCCTTATCATCCAATAAACCGAGACCTCGTTGTGAGCTGATAAAAAATATACACCACCACGTGACCGTGTGGAGCCGGCGCAGATAGTACTTCACTATATAGAACACGTCAAGACCTTCAGCTGGTGGTAAAAATGCGAATCACCACGGTATTCAAAGTTTAGATCAGTGATTCCCAAAGTGGTCTATATCGACCCCTAGGGGTCTATGACAAACTGCAAGGGGTCTACGATACAAAAAAGTTTGGGGAACTCTGGTTTAGATGTTTTCTCGTTACCCCAATTATTTTACTGGTAGCAGTTCTCTCGTGGGTTTTTCGTGATGGGTATGGTTCCCTTTACTGGTGTATAGTGGTGGTAGATATCTGTAACAGTGGTGGGTTCTTAATGTTAGGTTTCCGCACTGGTGGTAAGTCTTGTACCGATGGTTGGTTTTTGGTGGTAATCACTCTACTCTTGGTAGTTTTCTGTACTGGTGCTGCAATTTGGTGGTAGGTCTTTGTACTGGTGGTGTGTATGGAAAGACTACTAGTATAGTCTATAAGGCTCTTAGTAGTTATACGTTTGTCTAACACGGTGGTTCCGGGTTCGATTTCTGAGAAACGTTTAATTTGGTTTGGTGCTTGGCCAATTACTATCACATTGCAAATCTGCCGGCATAAAGCTATCGTTGTGACTTGATGTGTCGACTTGATTACCATTTATTACCGGTAATTGAGTGTTAATTGATAATAAACGATGTAAAGAATTGATAAGTTACTTTGATAATACTATACTAAATGAAAATAAAAACAGTAGGTCATTCTCATGCATTATTTAAAAATTTGGATTCAGCATTAAATAATACAGAACCATCCAAACTCCATTAGTTGGACAGGACAAAAGAAAAAGAATACAGAACCAGGTGAAAAATAATACCTGAAAACTGAAGTAGTCTCCTCGATGTGATCAATGAGCATACAGAACAAACCATGCAGAGGAAAAGTTCATTACAATCTAACCTAACCAGGACATATAAACAAGTTCATCAAGATAGAAAAGTAAGAGGAAAATGTTAAATGGATATAGACAGAGATGAAATGTAAAATGAATGACACAAAATTGTAATAGAAGGTGGATATAAAATGTAAAAAAGAGTTATAAGGACAATGTAAAAAAAAGAAATAAAACAAAGAAGTCATTTAGAAATAAGAAAAATTGTGACTAGATATGTAAAAATATGTAACGGAATGTAGTTGAAAGATGATAAAAAGAATTTGTAAACATTAGAAAAGTATGAAAGATATGAGGAGGTATGAATGATGATAAAGCAGGTAAAGAATTTGAAAAGGATAAGAAAAGAAAAACCCTGACTCTTACACGTATGGGAATGACAAAAAAAATCATAACTAGGAAGCAAGATTTCATTCCTGACCAGATTATCCCAGCTCCCTTGCTGACAATCGGAACACAGCAATATCTTGATTACTATATACGGATGGAGTTCAAACTCTCACCATCAACAAAACTTCAAAGCAACTTAGTATGTATGAGTAGAAGAGACCTGACAGAGACGTACTAAGAGCAAGCCAGAAGAGACCTCAAACAACCAAGACCTTATTTCATATGATCATTTCTATAGTCAGTTCTTCACAAGACCTCAAACAATCGGCCAAATATCTATGTATATATATCAATGAACTGTTGGAGAAATATAATGGAGGCCTATGACTGAATAAAGACACAATAGGGCTGATAAATATACCTAAGACCACAACTTAGATACAAAAATTTGTAAACACTTTAAGTTGAACTTATCTTCAAAAATGAATTGGGAAGTATTAAAGCGATGAGACAAAAGAGAAATTCATCTGATGGTAAGTTACACATCTTCCCATAATAATGTAGTACAAGTTACGATGATATACACTTTTTCACATTGTCCTTGTCTCGAGATGTGAGATGTTGAGTCTCATTACCCCAGTAATTTTACTAGCTACAACACTTCTTAATATACACAGTAATGTTTGAATATTACTGTTTGGCATTGCAGTACATACTTAGAGATCTTGAAAAGATAACCTTCTTTGTATATATATAAAGATATGCTTCTAGGTAAGTCAGGGTTATATGTGATTTTTATCTATTAAAACCCACTTAGGTTGTTCACTGTGTGTTGCGAGGGTCCCTGGGTTCTCCAAGTATAGTGGCTATTGTCAAATTTTTGGCTAGTTTCCAAACTGATGAATTAGTGCGTTACAAGCACAAATATGAATCAGGGTTCTTTTTCATTTCACCAATGTTAGTTTTTGGACAATGGCCAAATGAAATTCAAGGATTCACATAAGCAAGTCTTTTAACTTATTTCTTTAAATTAAACTTCGTATCACATGTTTTGGGTCAGGTCCCTTTTAAATTCCATCATCGATTTATCAAAGGTAAAATTATTTGCCCTATTCTCAGATGATGTTCAATGCTTTCAGTGGTCCGACTGACTGACATAGCTTATTACATACTAAACTTGTGGAGTTCACAGTATGAAAAAGATATCTTTTACTAGAGTTATACCAGCATTGTGATAGAACTTATAATGGACTGTAGTTTGTAATCGATGAGAGTGACAACTAGAAAGCCGCACTGGCAAGGCAAAGGTTCATTTGTTTTATTATGATTAAACAGTTACTAGCAGACGGCCTTTGTTGCCAAAGACAGTTAATAGAACAAAGATAGTAAATACGTTAGGTAGTAGTGTACATATGTTACTGTGTTCTACTATAGCTAGTGAAATTACTGGGTGTGAAGAGGTATAATAACTTATACACATAAAATATACTACATTTTTTTTTGATGAGCAAACAACATCAGACGAACGTATCATCCTATAGCTGATACGAATAAAATAAAAAAAAATATACTTATAAAAAAAATGTACTTACTGGATATGTCTTCAGCTGGACAATAAAAAAATAATAATATCACAATCACAAAAACAATTCATAAAAAAACGAAACACTCACGAGTGCTTTCACTAGGACATTTCAATGTGCTTTTATTGTTCATCACAAAAGTGGGAGTTTCTGACGAAACCACCGACAGTACCATCACCCTTCGAAGTTTTAACAATGAATGCGAAACGAAATGAATGAAGTAGTAGATTGACGTATCTTTTCCAATAGTGATGGGTTGATAATTAGCACCATCGAACTCGAAATTAGCAACATAATAGTTATTTATAGCAAACGCATGTTATTTATAGCAATTAACTAATAATAATAATAAACATTGTTGTGATCAGCTATTTGATGTTATGATATTTCAAATCTTTTCTTTAATTGTAGATAAACTAAAATTGTACTGATAATATTTAATTGTTGCAATTAGTTAATTATTGAGCTAGTAATTAAAAATTTTAATATTTTAGATGACACTCATAATTAGTTTATACCAATGTAAAATAGACTTTTCGTGCATTCAGCGTAAATAGAAATAACAATTTAAAAGAGAATTTTAATAATGTTTTAAATTCAATTTTCCGCTTTTACAAATCTTTCATTTTCTTATCTTTAAATTATTGACAAATAATTACATTTCATATGAAAATAAGATATTGATAAATATTATTATTTAAATATCTTAATTATTTAAAAGCGAGTTGAAACTAATTTTACTAAATAGCTAATAAACAACCGATGGACATTATGGTATGGCATTAGTGTAATGGATACTCAGAATAATGTTATTGTTTCCAACGCTTAAGCTTAAGTCATTAGTTTTAAGTGATACATCTTCATCATCACCTATAGATGTCTTAAGAAACTTAAATAGATCAATAAATCGTAGAAAATTATGATGGCATGTATAAGTTTTAACCTTCGATCTTAACTCGAAGCAAATCTACTAAATTTAACTACTTCCGTGGCATGGCTAAACGTTTATGTAATAAGTAATAACACACAGGTCGCTGGTTGAATTTCTCTCATGGTTAGCCACCACCCACATACTTTAAATCTACCTCCATAACAGCATTCCTTTATTAATGTTTCTCGGCTTAGCAAAACAGCTAAATAATTACGATGTTTGGTAATGTTAAATATAATTATATTTCAAGTGCCTTATTATAAAAAAAAATATCTAGTTCTTAATGTTACATAGTATGTCTAAATTTTATTTTTAATTTTATCTTTCATTTTATTATAATCTCTCTGTATAGAGAATGTTTTGTTATATTATGCAATTTAATTTAATTTTAATATAATTTTTATTAAATTTTTGTCTGTTTATTAATTAAATTATTTTTTTTATGTGCCTATATATAAGTAATGCAAGTTGTCTCCTTAAACTTAAGATGCACAATGTTTTCTATATTGCCTGGTTTAATTTTTGTAAGTTGTATTGTGTAATTTTTTTTGGAGACCTTATAAATAATGTTCCCACTGCTGGGATTCGCTGCCGTCTCTTATTGTCTCTAGTAATACCTATTTTTTATTATGTTAAAGACTAGTCGTTTGACTTACAAAGTTACTTTTGATACTGAGATCGCATCCCCGTCGGACTCGAATTCTTTTAAGTATATCATATAAAAAGTAACGTCTAATCTTTTTTGTGTCGTTGACGAGCTCATTGTGATGTTATACTAACACTAAATCGGCGTATCACTTACAATTAAGTGAACGTTTAGATCGACTCTACGTTTCGTCGAATAAAACAAGAACGTCATACGAACGGTTACAAGTGTAAACAAATTTTATCGCGACCCGATTGGCGGTGCGTTTTGTTTTGTAAACAAAATACCACCAACATTCCTAAATTCACGAGCATTAACAGGTTTCCTTTGAACAGTATACAACAATTCAAATTCTATACTAATGCCCACTAAAAATATAACATTTTATCTAATCATGCTGTTACCAACATTAATTCATGGTAATCATGTGTCGAATCAGATATACGAGGATCAATTCTTTAAAAGTAAAAGCATAGATTTGAGAAAGCGCTTCTTCAATAATAAAATCGAGAAACAAAAGTCTAGACTATTAGATGAGCTATCTGTTAACACTATATTTGTAGATGGTATACCACATATAGATATAGATAAGACAACGAGGAGGGATAGAATCGATGAAATTGAAAACGGTTTCAAATCGCTGCTGGGTATGAAGGGTGTGAAGTATACATTCAAACGAGGCTTCAATTGGAGGACCTGGAGGCAGATCGATGACGGTGGAACTGGTACTATAGTTTGTTATATGTGCAAAGGTTCTGTTGATGCAAATTGCAAAGATTGTTTCAATGGCGGATATTGGGTGAGTTTATTTTTAAAATATATACTTCCGGACACATCTATTGGCCCACCTAGTGTTTAAAGTTTCGACGGTGTCTCGCTAAAAATAAATGTTAGGTGGGGCAATAAGTTTTAATGCAGTTTTGAAGCTGATTTATTGGTCAACTCTTATGTATGTCTTTTTTTTTATTTCGAATTAATTTGGCCTGCAGAAGTGCTACAGCTTAGGCGACAATTTCAGGCCGAGTATCGATATTTTTTGGACAAAACTGGCTCAAAGTTTAGATTTTCCTTTTTATGGAACCAATAATCGGAAACATCAATAAAAAATCCAACTTTTGCGAAATAAATAAAGTTTTCTCCATCCCAGGGTCGTTTAAAACAATGAACAGACTCGAATTTTCGTTTTTTTTTTTTATATAATCCTAAATTTGAAATAAAAAAAAAACATACCTATGGATTGACCAAAAAATCAGCTTTAAAACTGCATTAAAACTTATTGCTCCACGTAACATTTATTTTTAGCTAAGCACCGTCAAAACTTTAAACACTAGGTAGGCCGATAGATGTGTCCGGGAGTATAAATGCTTAACGACACAACGTAATGGTAAGCGGTGTAATCAATGCTAATATATATTTGACATGTGCATGTTTCTATTTAAAAACTCTCAAATGTATTTTAACAAAAAAAGCGAAATGGCAACTAAAAGTTCTAGACATCCTAATAAACTCTGCATACCAAAACAGCGGATAAAGCTCTGTAGTAGAAATGGCAGTGTCAATATTTAATCTAACGGGGAAAAGTTTCATAAACGAATTATATACCTGGCTTATTTAAAATATGTATTATAATATAAATAATACATTAAAATTAAATTTTGGTATTGTAGTGGTATGTCTAAAATGAGCTCTGTCTAAATAATTGTAATAGTTTGTAACGTTAGGTACTAGTTATAAGATTTGCACGCTTTTTAGCAGAACATATAACTCTAATTATATGAACATCTTATTGTAAATATCCTTGCATATAACAATTTATTTATTAATGAATATCTTTAATAGTAAAGCGCAATTATTTAAATCATCACTGCTATGTTAGGAAGGAATCGAAACTGCTGTTCTTAGAGATATACCAGAAATGACCGTCGTGTACTGATACCACATCATTAGCGATTGAACTTGTCTCTCTTTTAGAGATAGTATATCCAAAAATTAAAATATTAATAGTTTTGTTACAAAATAATTCTACAGGTGATAGAAGAGAAACCGCCGCCGTGTCCATATGAGATTCTTTCAATGCCGAACGATAATCAGTTATGTGCGATACATTTTACTCAATACAACAACATACAGAGCACCTGTCCGACTTTGATCAATCTGAACGATTTACTATCTGTATGCAACAATCCAATTGAAACTGAATGGAGGATAACACCTAAATATAATAACGATCAATCGTCACAACTCAATTTAACTTTAACTGCAATATGCAACGGCAGAGCTGGCTGTCACATCACTACGTTATATACAGTAAGTCTCATCATTTTGTACATGATGTCACTTAACACGCAATATACTTAATCCTAGATACCAATTGTATTCGAATTTATAAGGTTCCACAAACTGTTTTAGATTTGCCACTTCATAGATTTAAAAAAAAATTACAAATGTATTAATAAATAATCATATTATAGTGTTGATGATTATTTAATGGATAAAGATGTGTGGAAATAAATGGCGCTGATTCTTAAGCAGTATGTGTCAGTACGTGTAAGACATTTAAAATAAATTAAATAAAATAAAAATAGTTTATTTGACAACATACATTGCTTGTTAACAACAGTTTTTGGTGTCTCCTTTTAGTCATTACAAAGCCTGTGCCAGGAGACACCACCCTTCCATATCGTACATAAATTAAGTTTGTTGTCATTATTTGTGTGCAAATTAGTGTTCTGATTTTGTTCACGTGTGGTTCCTTGTAAATGTATTCTTAATTAATATTCAAAAATTCAAATTCAAAAATATTTATTTACCAAAAATACATTTTACATAAACAGAGGAGTCCCTGCCTTCTGCTTTATCTTTCGCTGTGTTGCAGAAGGCAGTGTCTTCCCTATAATGATCAAATTAAAAAGATACATATGCACAAATAAAAATAAATCATAACCTCAAAAAAGAAAACAATATAAATACACAAAACAAAATATTTTACGTAAATTTTAATTATCTTATAAAGACAGATTAAACAAAGAAAAAAATAAATATATAGTGCAGCTCGTGTCGTTGGTTATTCTTATGCTGGAGTTGTATGATTAGTATAGCTTTATGTTGAAAATAATCCATAAATAGTTCAATTTCGTCATAAGTCTGACTTTCCAACCATTTAGTTATTAATATTTTGCATTCCTTATAATTTCTATTAAATATTTCCAATTGTTTATTTATTTTGTTGTACATATAGATTGATTTCTTTTTATAAAAACATTTTGAAATGGACATGAGAAAAAAAAAAACTGTATATATGTGGGATTAAGGCGCCAAAAGAAACACCTATGACGTCACAGTTAATATTTTATTCCTTTAAAACATCTTTAAATCATTTTTACTTCTAAAACACAAATCTTTATCTTATTCTTTTCTTACGTTCGTCTTTTCTCTCTCTGACAGCTTTATTGACATTTCTTCCTTTTTATTTACCAAAAAGGTCTTCCATCCGACATATATACAGCCCGCTGAGTTTCTTGCCCATTCTTCTCAGGTCCATGGCATTTTTTTGTGAATGGCTGGTAGATTTTAACGTTCAATAAGCGAACTATTGTTCCCGTGTAGAATAAAAATTTTGACTTTCATCAATCCAGTGAATCGGCTGATGATGATTTCTTAACATTTTACAGGTTCTACCAGATTCAATATTATTTAGAATCGTCAACAGCACAAATAACATAATATATTCGCGTGTTATGAAAAGCGATCACAGAAACTACGCCTGCACCGACGATTGTGGTATACTAGATGGTAACACCAAAACTGTTATGAGAAATGAGAAACCTTTGATATTAAATTTATTAGATTCCGATATAATTTCACATAAAGACAAAAGGGAATATAGAATTGATAACATTAAAACTACCAAATCTAAAAATTCTGATATAAATATAAAAAAGCTAGAATTTTTCTCAAAAGACCTTCGATCTGATGGAATAAGAAAGATTGTATGGGAAGTAACAAAAAGTTTTAATTGGTCGACTCCTAATCCGATTTTGAAAACAGCAAAAACTGTTAAGAAGACAATGTGTAAGAAACTTATAGAAACATATACAGAAGACTATAGCGATTCAGGGGATATATAAACTGTTATAAATACAAAACAAATTTTACAATTGTCGACATTTTATTTAAAATTTTAACAAGAATTAAAAAAAAATGAAAGAATAAAACTAGTACACACACTGACTTTTTTATTTATTCATATAATTAATCTGAGTAAATATAAATATACGTTTCTATTCATACTATTTAAAATATAATATTTCTTGTTTGTTCGTATTTAATTATTACTTGATAACGTACACAAGTTTCGCTCATACGTACATCTCTAATTCTCTCGCAGTTTTAGTTATCTGGAAAAGAAATCTATTAAAATTAAGATAACTATATACTTCATGCTATATTCATAAAAAAATAATAATGAATCTCTTTATTGTCCTTTCAAATTATCTATTATAAATCGGAGAAAGGCTGTATGATCTATGATCTTTGCCCGTCTTGAATAAAACAAATTGAACAAGATAGATATGAATTGTAATTGTAAAAAAAACAAACGGGCATTCATTTTATATATCATGGCTATAGATCATTTAATGGAAACTACTTTTTAAAACTCACTTTGATTTTTTTTTGTATTTTCTTCGAGCATTATTGAAAGTATATTTATAACTTTTTTTTTTATTTTTTACTAGCTGACCCGACAGACTTCGTTCAGTCAAAAAAAATTGGAATGTTCTTTGTTCCTGCCTATTCTAGTTTAGTTTATGTTTTAGTTCTCCGGAACAGAACCGTCACCCTGGTTATGGGCGCTGTGTGGGGTTCAGCACTTTAAATATTCATCTAATAACTAATATTTAAATATTAGCGGGTTCCAGAAGAGTGGCCAAAGTTAGAATTATGGTGCATAAGTTGCATTTACTATTATAATTTTTTAGGAACAAATAACTGTCACATTCCAAATCTTTTTGACAGAATGTAGTCTGTCGGGTCCGCCAGATGGTAACGCGGTTTGTGCTCGACTGATGTATTGACGTGAAAACGAATGCTGAAACTAAAACAAAAGAAATAATAACGCGAAGCCGACCAAATAGAAAATCAGTATGGTGGATCTTTAGCTGTTACATTTTGTGACTATTTATGTTATTATTTCATTCGTTTTAATTTCGGCACGCGGCGTTAGATCCTGTTTTGATAGAATAATTGTATTTGTACTTTGTGCAGCTGCAATAAAGTGCAAATTGACTCTTTAGCGTTACGAACACATCTACATCGCTTAGACAGCAGTGAAAGCTTGTAATTTAATATGAACTTTTGTTTGTTTATTTCTGGTTACTGGTTACTAGTTTCTGGTTTCTGGTTTCTGGTTTCTGGTTTCTAGTTTCTGGTTACTGGTTACAGGTTACTAGTTTCTGGTTTCTAGTTTCTGGTTACTGGTTACAGGTTACTAGTTTCTGGTTTCTAGTTTCTGGTTACTGGTTACTGGTTTCTGGTTTCTGGTTTCTGGTTTCTGGTTTCTGGTTTCTGGTTTCTGGTTTCTGGTTTCTGGTTTCTGGTTTCTGGTTTCTGGTTCTGGTTTCTGGTTATTTATTTATTTATTTATTTGTATACAAGAAAACTTACAGCTTACTTATACTTAAACAGAGTTAATTACATAGATTAAACATAGAAAAAAAGCCATGACAAGTTTTCACATCTGGTTTTAAATAAAGTTAATGTATATTTAAGGACGCCTATTTATTCTATACGCTAAACTAAATAATAACATTTTTGCAAAAAAATGTAGTTAATAATTTTACAAACAGAGGCACCGCTGGTATTAAAAACAGATCGATCTCTTCGCAGTCGCTGTATGCATTGTTAAGTGAGTTGCAGACTCTAACTAGGTATGAATTTGTCTGTAGTTAGATGTAGCACGGGGTGCGGACAAGATGTTATGATGACGAAACACATGGCATGGGATTGAGATGTTCAACTTACTTAGTAATTGAGGACAGTCAACACGATTCTGGGCGAGGTTTAATAAAAACACAATATCTGCTATATTCCGTCGGGTGTATAGTGGAAGAATATGGAGACGAACACATAAAGACTCGTAATTTATGTTTGGTAGTTTGAATTTGAAGCGCACGTACCGGAAGAATTTCTTTTGTATTGATTCAATTTGTTTTTGTAAGTATTATAGACAGGATTCCAAACTGACTAGCGTATTCGAGATGGCTTCGTACCAATGAGCAGTAAAGTATTTTAACAGATTTTAATTGTCGAAAGCTTTTACATGTTCTTATGATAAAGCCAAGCGCTTTATATGCTTTGCTTATGAAATTTAGTATATGACTGTCAAAAGCAAGTTTTCTATCTATTATGACTCCAAGGTCTTTAACTGTGTCGCATCGAGTAAGAGATACATTGTTTAATTGATAGGGAAACTCATAGATGTGTTTTTTCCTTCCTAAAGATATTATTTGACATTTGTCAACATTTAGGTCTAGTTTATTAACCTTGCAATAATTGCATAGTCTGAAAAGATCGTCACGTAATTTGGATGCATCGTTTGGGTTGTTCACTACACGAAATATTTTCATGTCATCAGCAAAAAGGACAAAACTAGAATTTCTGAAACATTCACTAATGTCATTTATAAAAATAACAAAAAGCAGAGGTCCCAATAAGGAACCCTGAGGGATTCCTGAGGGAACACACATCCAGGAGGAAGTATAGCCGTTAAGGACAATAGCTTGAGATCTATTGGCAATATAAGACGTAAACCATCTGAACAAATCTCCTCTAATTCCAACGTCTAATAATTTTTACAAGAGTATAGAATGATCGATACGGTCGAAAGCTTTGCTGTAGTCAGTATAAATAGCATCGACTTGGTTCCCATTTGCCATGTTAAAATATACAAACTCCGTGAATAAAAGCAGGTTAGAAGTAGTTGACCTCTTTTTCAGAAAGCCGTGTTGTTGCGGAATTAAGGCAAGCTTAATTGCTGAGTATAACTGGTGCTGTTACTGGTTTCTAGTTTCTAGTTTCTGTTTCTGGTTACTGGTTACTGGTTTCTGGTTTCTGGTTTCTGTTTCTGGTTTCTGGTTACTGGTTTCTAGTTTCTGGTTTCTGGTTTCTGGTTCTGGTTTCTGGTTTTGGTTACTGGTTTCTGGTTTTAGATTCTGGTTTTCTGGTTTCTAGATTATGGTTTCTGGTTACAGTTTTCTGGTTTCTGGTTTCTGGTTTCCTGGTTTCTGGTTTCTGGTTTATGGTTTCTGGTTCTGGTTTCTGGTTCTAGATTCTGGTTTCTGTTTCTAGATTCTGGTTTCTGGTTTCTAGATTCTGGTTTCTGGTTTCTAGTTTCTAGTTTCTGGTTTCTGGTTTTAGATTCTGGTTTTCTGGTTACTGGTTTTCTGGTTTCCTAGATTCTGGTTTATGGTTTCTAGATTCTGGTTCTGGTTTCTAGATTCTGGTTCTGGTTTCTGGTTTTGGTTTCTAGATTCTGGTTTCTGGTTTCCTGGTTTTCTGGTTTCCTAGATTCTGGTTTTGGTTACTGGTTTTCTGGTTTCTAGATTCTGGTTTCCTAGATTCTGGTTTCCTGGTTTTCTGGTTTCTGGTTTCGGTTTCTAGATTCTGTTTCTGGTTTCTGGTTTCTGGTTTCTAGATTATGGTTTCTAGATTCTTGTTTCTGGTTTCTGTTTCTAGATTCTGATTTCTGGTTTCTAGATTCTGGTTTCTGGTTACTGGTTTTCTGGTTTCTGGTTCTAGATTCTGGTTTCTGGTTTCTAGATTCTGGTTTCTGGTTTCTAGTTTCTAGTTTCTAGATTCTGGTTCTGGTTTATGGTTTCTGGTTTCTAGATTCTGGTTCTGGTTTCTAGATTATGGTTTCTGGTTTCTGGTTCTAGTTTCTAGTTTCTGGTTTCTAGATTCTGGTTTTGGTTTCTAGATTCTGGTTCTGGTTTCTGGTTTTGGTTTCTAGATTCTGGTTTTGGTTACTGGTTCTGGTTTCTGGTTTCTGGTTCTAGATTCTGGTTTCTGGTTTCTTGTTACTAGTTTCTGGTTTCTGGTTACTGCTTTCTGGTTTCTGGTTACTGCTTTCTGGTTTCTGGTTACTGCTTTCTGGTTACTGCTTTCTGGTTACTGGTTTCTGGTTTCTAGATTTCAGATGTCAGATTTCAATTTTCCATTTTCCATTTTCAATTTTCTGTTTTCAGATTTCAGTTTTCAATTTTCAGTGGTAAATAGTGTCACTATCACAAAAGATCAACAAAGTAAAGTTAAGACTTATCTACTATTTTGAACCAATCTGAACTTAGGACAGCGGTGTTCCTGCCTGAATTCTACAATCGATACACACGAACACACTTATTTACTGCATGATAACCAATCATCTATCAATACAACCGCATTATGCACAAAAAAATAAAAATGAACCGAGACAATTCCACCTTTGTGCCCAGATTCCCGCTAAAGTAAAATATTCTTCTTCTTCCCAATTAATGGCATGAGCACGGTTTCTGCGTGAGCCAGTGTCATGTGTACACGTATAAAAAAAAAATTCTTAAAAAATTGTCTACGTGGTCAATTCGTCCGCCTTGTTCCTCCCTTTTCTCTTAAAATATTATAGTTGCATCAGAAATTGTTGGTTGTCAATGTCAATGTCTAAATCAAAAATATTCTTTTAAATTGTATTTGGTTTCTAAATGACGCGACGAACTTCAAATGTTTGACGTTTTATGCATCTAAGGTAAGGTGACCCGACTTTTAGAATTAAGTTAAATTTTTTATTTATGAAAATCATTGTTTTGCGTAACTTATTGCTTTTGCTACCCAGTTACATTGTATTTGTCTCTCAAATGATACACTTTGTGTTCGTACTGCGTGCTAGCAACCTAATTACACAAATAAATATTACAAATCTGCTTCTTACCATATAAAATTAACGTAAGTAATTTATTTGTAAATACATAAATTTTCTTAAACTTAGCTTAAAGTACTCGTAGTCTTAATATTTTATATTAATGACAAAAAGTATGACACCGACCTTAACCCTAAAAGAAATTTAAATAGAAATATGTCAAGGAATAAAATAATACACATTTTTATATTTATAAATTGTATTTATGTTGGAACCAAAAAAAATGTTACGTTATTATTACTCCTTCAAAGTTGTCCCGTTTTGCCCATCTAAAAATCTGGTCACCTTAATGAAAAAGAGAAATTGTTGTTTTTACTATATTCCGGGCACTTTTTCCATATTTTCTCATCTTTTACACCTTCCCTGGACTTCCACGAATAATTCAAGGCCACATTTAGCCAAATCGGTCCAGCTGTTCTCGAGTTTTAGCGAGACTAACGAACAGCAATTCATTTTTATTATATAGATAGCCTGGTGTCAAGACCTTTAAACCAATAATAATTAATAAAAGTTCCCTGTCATTTTTGAAATCTGAAATAAATTAGCTGAATGTATCAATATAGGTTACTTGGTGACTTTTGCTTGGATCCCAAGCCATTGTGGAATCCGAGGAAATGATAGGGCTGATAGCCTAGCAACGGATGCGGTGCAATGTGGAGATATGTATTCATATATTAGCTACTGCCATGACCTCCTGTCATTACCGAAGAGATTTCTCTTTGAAGCATGGAATAAAGTTTGGACAGAGACTGGACAGTATAAGGGAAGGAACTATTATAAAATTCAACCGACAATCCCAATAAAACCTTGGTTTATTGGAGTTGATGCAAATAAATTAATAATTTCCACTAAAGGTCGCATGAGAAATGGACATATGTGTATTCCTAGTCATTTAGCCAGAATTGGTGTATTAAATAATGATACTTGCGAGTGTGGTGAGGGAGAGGGAAATATAGACCATAAAGTTTCCTTTGGCCCCCTGGACGATCATTCTTCCTTCTATAAATCTTTAATTTTCTCGAATATTCCTCTACCTACTCGTATGTCATATCTATGTATGTATCCTAAAAAATATTTAAGGAATATATCTCATTTTATAATTAGCAACAACGTGAAATTGTAATGTTTATTTATTTCCATTTTATCTATTTAGTGTATGTATATTCATATATTAATTTTGCCTAACTCTTCTGATCATCTTAAATAATATCGTTTTATCCTATTTTTTCGTAAAAGGTAAAAGGTAGGGAAACTATCCCTACCTTTAACATGACACTGGCAAATAGTTATATCTTCTTGTCATACACCAGAAAAAAAATTAATCAAAGAAATACATAAATAATTTTTTTACGGTTTTTATCTCTAGGGATATACCAGCCCCATAGATAATTTTTTTATAAAATAGTATAAAAAAAACCGTAAAGTATTAAATACTTGGTCTTAAAACCTAGTCGATTAAATAAGTCCATCCCTATACTGAGCTCGAATGACACTGACAATAACAAAATTATAAGTTAACATGTTGTGATTTTGTTGTTTTATAATATTGTTATAACATTTAGCTTTAAGTGTTAAAGTAAATACTATTGCAAGGATTTAATTTGTGTTACTAATCAATTGTTCATTTGTAAGTCTATCAGTTCTTTATAAATTCGTAGCAAGCCTTTAATAATTTTTAAATTTAGACTTCAAAGCGTAAGGATTAGATTGTACTTATAAATATTCGAGTGTAGCCACTGAATACATTATAAGAGACCTATGAACGGCAGTGGATGTCCATTCATTGATTTAATGAATTTAGGAGCTTCTTACGTCGTATAGAAACTCATTCAATAAACTCAATGACATTATTAATAGTATTGCATTAAAAATTAAAGAATATTGAAATAGAGATTGTGTAATATTGTTTTGTGGATAATTTGTTGCAGCCACTATTCTTTATATTATGAAAAAATTAAACCAATATTTTATGTTATAAATGGTGATATAAACATCAAAAATGTATTATTTATTATTTAGAACCAAGAAGTTTCTTCAGTGTAGATGAAAAAATTCATTCTTTCTGTGACATGACAGTCTATAGTTTAAATGTTATTTTTCAGATATTGAATAAGACTGTATAGCAAAAGTTATGCAGATAAAAAATAAATTAACTAAAGAATTGATAATGATCGTAGAAATTAATACACAAGTTTAGAAGAATAGTAACTATAGTGCAAATGTTTATAATTAGGTGATTGTGTGATAAGGAACTGTTTAAAAAGATAAATACAGAATCCATGTAAGATCTCGCAAAATGATTAAAACAACTAAAGGAGTAAGCGTTGATAAAAGTAATTGTCTAAATAAAAATGCACCACTATTTACATGTGATATTTGCAAAATGAATTTTAACTACAAATATGTTTTAATACAACATCTAAAGACACACGATAGTAATTTCAAAATCAGACAAGAGTCATACCAATGCAAAATATGCGACGTTGCATATTGTGAATATCGCCTTCTGTTGAAGCACATACGAAATACCCATTTCAACTTTGATGGCAAGGTGTCATTCTATAGAGACAAAATGGTTAACGAAACATGGGTGGAGAGGGTAAATCAAACCAATGTTTGTGTGCAAATGACAAAATTGACTGATAACGTTATAGCCATCAAGAGATGCTCACAGACGTGCGGTGACATAATTGAAGCGAACATGACTGAAGATAAAACAACAGACGCGACCACCCTCATTAAGTCAGCAACAAGTTTTTCTAAAGTTCTTTGTAATTACTGCAGTAAAGAAATGCTAAAGAAGAACCTCCAGAAGCACATAAACAAATTTCATTTCAATACAAAACCTTTCAGGTGTGAATCTTGCGGTAACTACTTCACAAAACGGTTTCACTTAACAAAACATTTATGCGCCAGAAACAAATAAAAGTCTGGAAATAATATGTATTTACATTTTAAACTATTAATATTTCAATATTTTAATTAATATTTAAGTATTATTAAAAGCTTTTGCAGTGATCAATTAATTATAGATAATAAATAATTATGAAGAAGCAATAATATCTGTGGCCTTTGCATATATGTTACTGTATGAAGACAATGTTTGATTAATTTATTTTACTAAATGATTTGATGAATTGAGAGAATTTGTAAAAAATGGTGCTTACCTGGAAACAGGAAATCAACGGAGCAGCAAACAGCTAATGAAATAAAGGAATATTGTTTAAATAACAGCTTTTTGTTACTATATGATTCTGCTTAAATTATCTCAATATAAGTAAGAGAGAGTGAAAACACTTTTCTCCCTCCACAAGGTCTTGGCTTCAGTGGCAAGTGCAAATGGAGTCTACCTACCACATTGTGATCAGCTCTGCTAGAGATGATCAGGTTCGGTTGATTTTAGCTTCATTGTGGCAGACCACAACTCCTGGCCCCCAACACAACCAAGCGGGAAACATTTCTGGGGAAGTCTGAAATAATTCCTGGAGTTGGATGTTTTAGAAAGTAGACAGATGAACAAACTAAATAGAAGGGGACAATACCAAGAGAAATTAGAACACCAAAAGAAGATTTAATGTTTTGAATTTTTTGTTGGATGGAAATTATTGTCTCGGCATTTGTTTTAAAATAGCATCCTCATGTAAAAACAATGTTGTTTGTATAGAAACTAAAAGAAAAATATTACTCTTTTCAAGTTTTTTTTTTGTTTCATTTTGTTGTTACCAATTCAAAACAAGGAATAACTGCCCACAGGTCTATTTAGGAAATGAGCGACTGTGACCACATTTCCTATAAATAAATAAAGATGTAATTACATCTAAAACATGAATACATGGGCTGTGTATGTGTATGACAGTACATAACAATTCCAGTAGTAACTTATCTTTTAGCAGCAAGTTTATCTTTCTATTTTAAATGATTATAGTTTTATAGATACTTTTAGCTGTTTAAATTGTTATTTGATTATCTTTTATTTTTATAATTCCCAACGTTTTAATTTTTCATTCCACACAGGAGTGCCCTGGTACAGTTTATAATACTAGGCCGAGAAACCTGGTTTTAAACTACTTTCAATACTCTCAATATAAAACTCGAAAACTTACTAAAACGCGTTACATAGCAAAATTACTTATAAATCAAAAATTTTTTTGATACTTATATTTTGATTGACATTAAATTGTATCTATTTAATTAGAAATGTGAAAAATGCTAAAAGTAAGCTACGTACAACAGATAAAAAAACTTTTCAAAATGCCGTAATAAAATAGTGTCATCACTATGAGATTTATGTCCACAGCTGGACATAAATCCAGCGCTGCCTGCACCAAGCGGTTTCTTGCGTCTTTCACCAGATCGTCGGCGTATCTTGTGAGTTGCTTTTAACACCACTTTTATACTTAACCGTTTTGTCCTCAGGAATCGGCACGCGTATATACGTCCACCCCTACTAATGACATTGACATTAACAACTGACATGACTTCATTGTTATTTCGCAATATATTATTGTCGCTCATATCCATACTTCATTTAACTGGTGATAACAATGTAAACTTTATCGCAAACGTTTAATTTATAGCAGAATTCATTATTTATACGCAAGTCTATCAGTTACAAGACATAAATAGTTATGGGGTAATAGCGTGGACGGTTATAAGGTTCAGGAGCACAGAGAACATTGTTAGCCAGGACTGAATCTAGTATATAAACGGATCAAAAGTAAATGGGGAAAAAAGTAAGTTTATTTCGAAAACATTGGAATTTATAACAAAATGAATTTGACAGAATCAATATTATTTTTCCAGTTCAACAATGATTTCAAATTAATGGTATACTGCATGCAAGGAGTTTGTAAACTGTAATAACATGCCGCTACATAGTAATTAGCAAAGTTCAATTAAAGTTAATTATTTTTATTAAAATTTCCATAAATAGCGCTAATACCAACACTTAATAGTGCATTGTGTTCTTGTTTGAAGATTTTGTTAATGAGGCTTTATAGTCTGAAAGATTGTAAGATTATTCCGTGCAAATTCTATCAGATCAACATTACAACCAGCTTAAATCCTTTTCTACTAAGTAAATACTCTACTAGTTTCGATTTTATTAATAGTATTAGTTTTTCCTTTAGAACAGTTTTATGATTTATGAGTTAGATTTTAGTTGCCCTATCACATCTCCAATTGATTATGAGCCAATGTTCAACAGTGGACGAGAATAAATGCAATGATTATGATGAGGACTCTCTGGTCCTGTATAGTATCTAAATGTTTACCACCGCATTAAATTTTTCTGCTGCAGAGGAATTTTTTGTAGACATTACTGTGTTAACGTAACTTAACATTTCATATATGGTAAACAACCATTTAGTAACCACACTAACCATTGTTGTATAGTTAAAGAAAAAAAATATTAAAGTAAATACAAATAGTGCTAAAATTACTGAGCTATGGTATAAGAAAAATAAACTATGTTCTAATCTCAGAATCAATACAGAGTTTGAAAAAGTTAATATGTGTACATATTTTATTTCAGGTATTCACCGAATTGGACCTTCGTAATATATTAATAATAATACAGGAAATTTAATGAAGAGCAATACTAAAATTTAGATTTAAAAAAATAATCATATCTTAAAACTGTAATAAGTAATGTTGTACACATTTCAAGTTAACGAATAAAGAGATTCAGCTGCTTATTATTGATGAGAATACCAAAGGAGTGGAACAATTTGTTTTTGTCAATGTTCCCTTACAAATATGTTTGTGTCTTGAAGAGAAAAGTGAATTGTTAATAGTTTAGTATGTTATCACATCACCACGAAATGAATAAAACAAACAAACAAGTGAATGTTAATAAAAATAGCGGTAAGAGTAAAAATCCACTGTTCACATGCGACATATGCAAACAGTGTTTCAGTTTTAAATACAATCTGATAAATCATCTGAAGACGCATGACGGCAGTTACAAAACCGGACAGGAGTCCCACCAATGCAAGATATGCGACATTGAATATTGTGAGTACCGTCTCCTGTTGAAGCATATACGGAACACACATTTCAATTTCGAAGGCAAGGTGTCGTTCTACCAGGACAAGCAGGTGAACGAAACTTGGATCGAGAGGGTCAACCACAGCAACGTCTGCGTGCAAATGACAAAAATAACAGATAACGTAATAGCAATCCAGAGGTGCTCACAGATGAAATGTAATGTAGAGGTCACAGATGATAAAAACAAACAGCGTACCGTACCCGATGATTTCACCATTGGTTACACTAAAGCTGCGTGCAGCTATTGCAACAAGAAAATGCTGAGGAAGAGCATCCCGAGTCACATAAGGGAGAGGCATCTGAACATTAAGCCTTTCAACTGTCAAACCTGCGGGCACAACTTCAACAGACGTTACCAGCTGGCGAACCATGTATGTGGGAAATACAGACAGAAACCTAGAAAATATTAGCATGTATTTATTGAATATTGAAAGTAATAAAACTGATGGTCTGATCTGGTGAAGGGTTACCAGGTGGTAGGTCTCTGTTGCCGGAGACCGTCTGGATGGGCACCACCGCAGCTCCTATTGCAACCGACAAATAGTAGTGTGCGAACATTACTGTGTTCCGGTTTGAAGCGCGCTGTAACTAGTGTAATTACTGGAGTAACGAGACAACACCTTATGTCTTAAAGCGACGAGCGCAATGTGGTGCAGTGTATACCATCTTAACTAGCACCACGTTCTCATGGGCAAGCGTATCACTTACCATCAGGTGAAAGTCTTGCTCGTCTCGTCGCGAAGTAGCTTAAAAAAAAAGGTTGTGAGGAACTGATGGCTGCGGAGCCAGAGTGATCCGTGTAGAGATCTCCAGGTGAAGCATTTGTCGAAAAGTGAATGTTAGCCGATGATGTGTGATTAAATATATAAAGGTGCTATTGCATCTGTCCATGTAACACAGATCACTAATATAATAAAACCAAATGAACTGGTATGTTTGTGTGTGTGTGTTGCTCTGTTCGCTTTTTTTTTCATTCCGGCTTTGAGAATACATGTTATTAAGTGTTATTCCAATAGTTTCAAAACAGAAAAAAAATTATAGTTTAAATAAGGTCAGCTTAAAAATTTTAAAAGATAATTTGCAAATTTTTTTTTATTTGAATTAATTAAAAAAATTGTAAATAATATCTATAAATATATTTTGAACGATATTTTTTAATCTCTGAATTGACATTTAGAGATTCAAAAATATCGCTTTCAGAAAAACATGGTAATGAAAAATTTTAATGTTTTAAAAAAAAAAAAAAAACATTTTTTTGTAACATTTTGTGAAGTTCAAAAAATTTTGTTACTACTAGAAATTTGTAATACATGTATTTAGTAACAAATTTAATTGTGCAAAAAAATGGAATATACCTAACTTATAAAATTTACACAGATAATTCTGTAGCGCAATTTCTGCTCGCAGTGTCGTTAATAATATATATTAATAGAATTAATAATTTAATGTCTAAACAAAATTTACATTATTAGTATTAAGTAAAAGTGATACATTATGATTTTATTTTTTTTTTGTGTTGTCTATAAATGTATTTATGATAGAGTAATAAACCTATTGTCGATGATAAGCAATAATTTATAGTTGACTATTTATAAGTATTGTCTATGGTTCAATTATAGAACTACTCTGCATTGTATGAAATTTCCGATTAACTGCCTCTGTGGCGTAGTTGCGATCCGTTTGAGGTCCCTAGTTTGATTTCTGGCTACAATTCATTATGAAATTCGAGTTAAGTATTAGAAAGAAAACAATACGATAATTAAATTATATTAAATAAAGACTGAAAAAAATCAAATCATTTTAAATATTATATGTAATATAACAATTGTCATAATAATTATGAATATTAAACGATTGTTTAAAATGATAATATGTTATGAATATACTCGATACTAAATATAAATACTACTTAGTATATTCGTGGATTGTCTGGCTGTATCGTCTTTATATATTGAATTGGGAATATTTACACTACTTATGTTATAACGAAGTTGCTGCAGTGTATCAAGTTTACAATGAAAGCTACCTTCATAAACTAATATTATAAAACCGTCAACTGGTTCAGCTGTTTTATAGACGAAGAGTATTTTTTTTGGCTTGTGAAATAATCAATTTAAAATTGTATATTGGATAATGTGATGCAGTGTACGCCATCTTTACTAACGACGCTTTCTGTAATAAAATTGGAGGAAAACTGGAGCAGAAGGCAACAGGAAACCGGAGCTACTGTTTCTTCAGAGTTTTGGAAGTTTAAAACCAGGCTATCCACCATGAGGATCACTTCCGCCAGGAGTTATAAAACTGAAAAGGTTTAGGTTTTGGAAGCTTGGGATAGGCTTATGTCCAACAGTGGACGTCTGGTGATTTAGCGCGGTATGAAATGTGACCGGCGTTGGTTGTGCATCTAAAAAATAAGAAAATTCTAAGACTTTACAGATTTATCATCAGCGTTACAGATTTTCATTGGTCATATCTTATCTTCCATCTACTTTATTCATCCTAACAAATATCTCCATGTTGTTATTCAGAACTATATCATCACTAATTTCCCTTCTCACTTCTTCTTCTTCTACTCCATTATCAGACCTTACCGCATCATTTACGTCATGTTCCGTTTCAGAACCGTCTTCCTCGTGTGTACTTGGATTAGTGTTGGTTCTAAACGCGAGATGTTTCAGAGATAGTACACCATCCCCGCCGTTGTCTAATATTGCTTCTCGGAACTCGCGATTTTTGATTAATTCCGATTTTAAATTATCACCGATGTCTAATATAACTTTAACTAATTTCTGTTTAGTTCTCTCATCGGTTTTTAAATCGTCTCCTTCAATAACCTCGTCTAATATTGCTCTAAATTTATCCCGGATTTTTCTATTAGAATTTGTATCTTTCTCTTTCTTTGTTTCTCCTGTTGATTTTCTTTCATCAATTTCTTCAGACGCTACGCTGTTGTCGATGGCACCCGTGAAGTATGTTTCTATCTTTTTAGCACGTGCTTTCATTTTAGGTTTTGCTTTCCGTGTTGAATTGTTTTTAATGGATCCGTGTGCACATTTTTTTATCGCATTTATAATATTAACTTTTGTTGTGTCCGTGATGAAATATTCCAAGAGTGGGAGCTGCGATATCGCTTCAACTGTTGACTTTAGCTCGGTGGCCATTTCTTTAGCTTTATCACTACCACATCTGTACGATCTATCTAAAAAGTTGTACACGACTTCGGAATAACTCATGCCATTGGATCTGCGAAATGTAGAGCTGTTATTATGTGTTCCTTTATCCAAAAGCTCTCCATCTTTTTTGAGTGGGAACGCAGTTTTCAAAGCTCGCTTTAACGTCCTCGGATCTATTGGTTGTACTGAAACTAAAGAATAATTTATTTTCTTGATTTCATCTTCATCATCAAACTATAATAGTCCACTGTTAAACGTATTCACTGCTGGTGTAGTTTGATATGTAATAAGAAAATTTGTTTGGATGACACCTGTGTGATTTGTGTTAATAGTACTATTGGACAAGGTGTGTATTGACAGGTCTCCATTTCGGGGATTCTCTACGTAGTAGCCACTGAAGCGCCCATTTCTAACACCGAGCACGAGCTTAGCTAGTAAAATCACTAGAAAAATGAGATTTAACATTTTGCCTTAATTTAACGTCTTAATTCTAAGAGTATTTGAGAATTAACACATCATGTCCCAAGGCGTTGAGCGCAGTATAATGCAGTGTATATCTTAACTAGCGCTACTTACTACCAGTTGAACGCCTTCCTCGTTTCATCGCCTCGTTGAATAAAAAAAAAGTATTTTATGCAGTGTAAACATTCTATCCGGAATAAAATGTTCTCATACTTATAATGTTGTTTTAGAAAGAATAATAGATTTTCTTTAGTACTTACATATAAAACAAAGATATAAATGAAACTTCATGTCAGTGTATACATACGATGTTGAAATAATGAATATTTATATATATACACATACATATATTTTTATGGAGATTTTATTACATCTTATCGTAAATTACAAATGAGCATGTGCATTTATTTGTGAATATTTTTGATTTGGTACGGCGATTAGTTTTATTTCAGCAGTCGCGATTACGCGTTATAACTCGATTTAATTTCGAGCTGCCGGTGAAGTAAAAAATACCGACAACAAAGCTTCAGTGTATGACATCAGCCAACACACACTTGGCCTGTGCCGTGAATAAAATGATTTCGATTATATCCTTTACAGAAGGAGCCAGAGCATCCGATATAAAGTAATACTAGTTTATAAATACCACACATACATTAAGTACCACACATATTACTTAACACGTTCATCAAGCGCCGTATACCACCGGTGGTTCACATCAGTTATAGCTTTAGTTTAGATGATGAACACATAAAAGGATACTATTTTTAAGTCACAAGTATCAACAACAGTGTTTTATTTGAAGTGTTTCATTATAATAAAAAAGTACCAAGTTCTTAACGTTGCAAAGTAAGTCTAAAAAATTTTAATATTTATTATTTTCTCTGTATAAATAATGTTTTGTTATGTAATTTAATTTTTTATAAAATTTTTTGATTCGTCATTCATTTGCTGTATGCTGTTTAATACATAACAGTTTTTTTTATCTATATAAAGAAAATAAAACCTATTTTCTTGGCAGTTAATTTTTTTTATCTGTCATTTTAAATGTCAGTCGATTGAGAGATTTGTGTAAAAATCACTTTGTAAAATAGTAGATATTTCTTTCTTAGTAATTGAATATGATAAAAGAGAATCTGAATAAAAAACTTTAGATGTTGTTTCTCTGTTATCAGACGAAACTCATGGTTTTATCCAATTGGAAAATCAAATACTACGAGTATCTCTCTATATATAAGTTATGCTGTGTCTCCTTAGACTTAAGATGCACAATGTTTTCTATAACTTTTTGTTTTATTTTATGTAAGTTGTAATTTACGTACTGTGTTATCCTTTTTGGAGACTTCATAAATAAATAAACAGCAGAATACTATTTTCAGTGTCGCCAGGTGAAGCGACTTATGAGTGCGCCGTTTTTTTTATGATTGACCGCGATCCCACCTGATGTTAAGTGGTGATGCGATCTGTGGTGTTAAAGCGCATTAATTTTGTAAAAGCCTGTTCACTCTTTTTTTAAAGACACCATGAAGAGAAGACACCGTGCTTAACGTGTTAAGTAACACCACATACGTAATTAAATACTACATACACAAATTCTTAAGTACCATGTATAAGTGAGACGTTGGTTGAGTGCGGGCGCTAGAGGTCACGCTTGCGGTGCACGCGGCGCACGTGTCGCGAGAGGCAGGAGTGCCAGCTGAACCGAGCTGCGCACGCGCCGCACCGGTATGGCGCCTCGCGCGAGTGCAGCCCGGCGACGTGCCCCCGCAGCTTCGCCTGGTTCTATTATATAATATGTATAATAATAAATACTCTTTATTGCACTCAAATTAAAGTAATGAACAGACAAATTTATGAACAAAGTCAATGTACAATGGGCGGCCTTATTGCTTTAAAGCAATCTCTTCCATACAACCCATTGGAAAACAGGACATAAATAGAGAAAAAAGAGAAGACAGTGTTGCACTAGATAAATAGAACATTTGAGAATAGACAACCGCAAGAGGAAGATGCAGGTTAGATTTTAAGATAGTATTCTGTTAAGACTTTTGAAGTAAAATAATGATTTGGCAGTTCGAATGTGGACAGGTAGGTTGTTCCACAAACGAACCGCCGTAATTTTAAAGGAGTTATGATTATCGAGATTTATCGATGAGCGAAGGATAAGGCAACACACTTGAGTTTTCTACGAAATTAAGAAATGTGATTATCAAGGCACTATTAAAATATGAAACACTCGATATATGAAAATTACTTTGCATGTAGTTATCCTGATATGACAAAATGAAAGAGCATTTTTGGCGATTATACCAATATTAATAAGTCATACTGAGCAAAAATGTACTTAGCAATGTCTGATCTATGACCACAGATATATAATGTGTAATATAATATGTATGTTCATCATCAGCGCGTACATCATCAACACATGCAATTGATTTAATATTCTATTTCTTAAAACCTTCTTTTGCCATACGATCTATACCTTTACGTACTCACCTTATAAAAATAACACGTGCATATCCGTCATTGAACAAATAACGTGCATATCCGTCATATCATCATGAACTAATGACGTCTATAAACGTTATGAACAATGAGGTCTATATCTGTTATGATCTTTTAAAATCTGCTTTCATATGGTGCACACTTTTTATTGATTGCGTAAAAAGACACACCTGTCTGTCGCCATGGCGCAGTGACACTTAAACATGCGTGAGATGTGCTTGTCTCGTTAAAAAAACGTTTCACCTATTATACAGTAGACTTACCGGAAAAGCCTTTCCGCAGTGATGACACAGATGTCCAGCTTGATCCTTCTCGTGGACGTTCTGCTTGTGCAAGTATAGGGACGTGTGACTCTTGAAAGCCTGTGAAATAAACTACTTTTATATTATAAAAGTAAGGATGTGGATGGTGAAGCATTCAGAATTTTCTACGAATGCTTTTATTGCAGCAAATTGGAATATGTGAGTGAGATAGCCTGTATTAAAAAAACCCAATCTTCAAAATGTAGCCGCAGAATTAAACTTGACACCTCAGTGTAAAGAAATAGATGATGGTAGAAATATTTTAACACAGACTGTAATACTTGATCTTGACGCTAGTTAGGTTCCTAATTTAGCGTTGGTCTGATGATGATGAAGAAGCGCGTACCTTCTGACATTGGGTGCACCTGTGTATGTAATTCTTTAAGTGGTCCCATTCCACGTGGTCCCGAAGACGGGTCTTATTGGCGAACCTCTTGCCGCACTCGCTGCACATATACCTGTTGGAGATGGAGCTGATAAGTAGAAATAAAAAGAGTAACAGTTGAAAACAGGTGCAAATAATTATCACCCTCCCCACACTGAAAGTAGATTTTCTTGAATAATCTAATAGTATTATAGATTGCGAGGTTATGGTCTTTCTAACAAATGAAAGAAATCTACCATTTGTTGTTTTCCTTCACCGACGACAAAAGCGAAGAGTCCAATTCACCTCATTGTTATAAATAGGCAAATAGTGATCAAATGTCTCTGACCAGCAGATCCTCATTTATTTCTTTATAAAAAAAATTCATTCTACCCACTTGAAGTCGTTCTCAGAGACGTGCTTCATGCTGACCCTCATGTGCTGCTCGTAAGTAGCCTTTGAGGAGAAGGTGCGGTCGCACGGCTTGCACACCAAGTCGCCTTTAGCCCTGAAATATTCATCATCATGATTTTACTGTTGAACCTGCCTTTCCAAGGATAAGGATGTTGGTGATAGAGAGATGGTTGTGGTAATCACCTGGCCGCGTGGCTGTGCAGGTGCCGGGCGAGGTTCCCCCTCCACTGGAACCTCTTCTCGCACTGAGGGCACGGGAACATCTCCCTCTCACTATTCACCGAGTGCTTTATCTGCTCTATCCGGTCCCGCTGCTTTTCCGGGCTGGCGTTGTCTTCTGACGGCGAATCCTTCAGCTTTCTAGAGTAAAAGGTTTTTTTTTATAACAACAAACAAACAGTGGGAAGTTTATGTGGTGACTTTTGCGTAAATGCCTAACAATATGGCGCTGATTAAAATGTTTACATTGCACAACGCTTCGGGAAAAACTTTTAAGTTTTCATTTATGGTGTAGAAGCAGAGGAAAACGGATTTCCTGGAGTATGAATCACGATCCCGCCTGATCATACTTAAAAAGGAACATATTCCGTAGTCACTTATTATTATTATTTAACATCACGAGAAACCAAAGTCAAATATTAAAAAAAAAACAATCATGGAAGGAGTGAAGATTTTCGAGGGAGGCCTTGTCTAGCAGTGGGCGTCTATAGGCTAATGAGTCCAGGAAGTAAGTATCAATGTGGCGCTAATGAAGATATATAACTTACGACACGATTATCTCCTTTATGAATAAGATAATACATAAGTTCATAAGTAGCACATAAGTACATTCTAAGTTATGAAATACACTTACCTGAGCTTCAACTCTATCTGATGCTTCGAACTGGTCTTCACATGCTTCTGTAAATTCGAGGTCGTTGTAAACGACAACCTAGAATAAAAAACAAGTAAAAAAATAATAATCGGTGTGTCCATTGTGAAACGCGTTTTACTGCTGCAGCGCAGTAAACAAACTTTACTACACTCTAGTTAGAAGCGCGCTGTAGTTTAGTGATTTATTAACACAACGGGGCATGCTTTATGGTTACCATGGCGTATTCTAGGTGTCGCCACATTGCTATGTGTAAATTATCGCTGGAAAAAAAGTATTAATAATAATGTCTATTGGGTAGAGAAATAAAGAGAATAAAATAGATATAGATGTGATAGAAATGGAAATGGAGAGAGAGAGAAAAAGAAAGGATAGACAGAAGAGCTCAGACATTGAGAAACACAGAAAAGTGAAGTGAAGAAAGAGAGGTAGAAAGACTCACATTTACAATTGAGGCTAGTGTTTAACTTACCTGCAGGTTTCGCAGTACGGCTTCCGCTTCTGTCCAGTCTCTATGCGATGCGTCTCCAGATGCTTCCTCAGCGAGGTCTTCCATCTGAATGTCTTCGCGCACAACTCGCACGGGAATGACGGCGCATCCGCGCTGGAATATGAATTAGATGTATATTTAACCATTATCCTTAGCAGACATCTTGGACCGTCGAAATGGCTCAACCGATTCGATATAAAAAACCCTTTTTACATGAATAGTGACAGAAGTGAAGTGTGGCTAAATAATCAGGTGCAATGATGTACTATTTAGTCTTCATCATCACATTATTCAACTCATTTTGGATACTTTAAAATCGTATCCAGGCTGTTACCCCAGTAATTTAGTGAAAGGGTGCAGTGACTCAACTGTTTCAAAAGAAAACACAGTAATTATTGAATACTACTGCTCGGCAGCAGAAACTGCTGTAGTACCAGTAAATGTGAGTGTCATTACCTTGGGTTCCCCTGCAACTCTTCCTGGGCTCCGTCCAAAGCACCATTTGTTGTGGTGTTTAATTCATAATTATAATCTACGCTGTAAATAAATATTTTATTAGTTACTTATTGTAATCACAACAGATCTCAAGAAAAGTTCATCTCTGGTAGCGATAATTTAAATGCTAGACTTGATGAACTTTTTATAATTGTTAAAACTTATATCAAGTTCAGAGAATGAGGAATTCCATTTGTATGTACAAATTATTTAGAGCAAGAGATCATCGGGATGCTGTGATAGCTTGAGTAGGTCAGCTGTCATACAAAATCAGAAACAAACTTCTTAAAATATTGAGCCTTGTATATTTGACAACATATCGCCCAATCGAATAACAAAGCATGTATGTGTAATGTAAATATATTAAATAGAATAGAAGATTCATAACCTCTGACAATGGACATGTCCATAATGCTTGCTAGCTGCACGCTTACTGCCAAAGTTCTCCCCGCATATGACACACTGGAACCTCCTTTTGTGTCTCTTTGCGTGATAGTTGTAGGAAACCTCGCGTGCGAATGAGCACTCACAAATCCGACATCTGTATTTTGATGCATTCTAAGAATAATTAAAAGTTTTTTATTAGTTACAATTAAGTAAAAAAACTGATTAATTTTTTAAAAAAACTAAATAGCAGGAGAAGGGTTATTTGTGGATATAGAATTTATTGTTAGTTAAGAAATAATGTCACAAATGATATAAGTTGTGAGTGTCAACCCAATTGGGTTATAAAATCATTTGATTGTTTAAGTTAGTACAAAATCAACTGCAATAACATTTTGAAATAGTTTTTTAGTAAAAATTTGATTATGATTTTAAAGTCAATTTAATGATGACTCATAAAATTAAGGTGAAAGTTTACAGCCATCTTGGCCACATTCTGATGCGACCTAGGTAAGTGGAACCAACCAGTGACACTATGGTATCCTCAAGATGGCACAAGAAAGAGTGGTAGATCCACAGATGATAGGAAGACAGCTGTAAAACTCTGGGTCAGGACTGGTTAGCTAATGCTCAAAGACTTAGGAGCAATTTGGAGGACTATATCTCAAGACAGTCCTTAACTTAATGAGCTAATACAAAGTGGAATACTAAACTCTCATAACTCAAACAAAAAATAGACAACTGTATAAATTTTCAAACATTTAACCGACAATGTAACAACTTCTCAAGAGGTTGGTACATTCAGGTGGACAGAGCACAACTATTTTCATATAGTCAGCTCGTTCTTGTTTATACCGTCTTATGACAGTATTTCTTATGATATACAAAAACAAGCGTAAATTTAATGAATCATCTTTAAATTTAATTTAAAATCATAATTGAAGAAATTTTAACAAATATGTGATTTTACAATGTATTTGTGCTGATATTAAAAGTAAATTAAATAAGATATACTTACCAGTGTATGCTTAAGATTAAAATGGTCTTTTAGGTCATCCGTGTTTGGGAATGAAAGAATACACTTTTCACATTTAAACATTGCATTCAAATAGTCTTCTTTCAATGCCAACATTCTCCTTTCCTCTTCCAGCTCTATTTCATTCAACTCTATCTCTTTATAAATTTCTGTTATAGTCTCACTGTTAAAGTCTTCTGTTTTTGTATCACCATTTAATACTTTATCCGAGTTCTTTTTCCTCTTTGCCACTTCTATTAATACTTCATCATCATCATCATCATTATTGGAGATTACTGAAAAGTTATCTTCACATTTCACTTTTAAATCTAATATTTTATCAAATTCCCAATCTTTTTCGGTTTTGATATCTTTGTGTAATAATTTTGTATCTGATACATCAGGTGGCAATGAAATATCAACGATTTTATGGGTTTTTAATTTTGGTGCTTTTTTTATTTGGGTCAACTCTAAATTCTGAAATATAAATATTTGTTTTTGTTGCATACATTCTTTAATGTAATATAGGCATTCCTCAAACAAAATAATCAAAAAACCTTTTACCTGTTTTAGATAGTTTTGGAAAACTTTGAAGGAATCAATTACTTGCTGTTTAAATTTAGTGAATCTTGCAATTATGGCCTCACATTCCCAACAGAGGGACACAGATACTACATTTTCTGAAGATTTTGTCTAAAAGCAATAAATTAATTTAATGTTTTATGTGATAAAATTTTACATAATTTAATTATTCCAGACGGCAAATTATAAATGTTTTATTTCTTTAGGTGTGTAATAAATGAAAGTACTACTTAAAATATTTTAGTGAAACAGATGTGAAGTCGCTTTTATGTAACTTTCTTACTAAAACGTCGAATTATGTTATTTTGGCACAAATTTACCGGCATTTCGTCAATTATTTGAAGGAAACACTTCTTTTTCCAATAATCTTCGAGAATTAACATTTTACGACCAACACATAGACAACCGGCACATAAAGCATTTTCTTTCGTTTCCATCATTCACGAACTTAGCATAACTTAAATATATGTTATCAGAAAAATCTGATATATCTAAACAACAATTGTTATGAGCAAAGACAAGTTTTAGCATCTATTCGGCGTTTCTACATGACATTGTCAATAATAACCATAGACTATAAATTAAATATTTGTAGCAGCACATTATAATAGTTAAAAACTCTTTGTGTGCAACCATTGTATACAGTTTAAAGTATTGTCAAACTTATTAAAATAAACAGAAAATTGTCAACGACAATTGATATAAACAGCAATAGAATTCCGAAATGAAACTAATCTAATCGGTCTCTTCAATACGTTCAGGTTAACTAGTGTAGCAGCGTATTATAATAATTACAAACTTCTTGTATGCAGCCGTTCCATTTAGTTTAAATTACTATCAAATCTTGAAAAGTAATGAGAATATTGTTAACGTCAATGTTTATAGATAACTATCAGAATTTCGCAATAGAATTACTCATTATACTCTTCACTGCGTCCAGCCTAGTTAATTCTTTTATTTATACAACAATCTATCCGCCGAACTAGTATCCCTTCTATTTTAAACTCCTATATATTTGCCGTCAAATATTCATTCTCTGTGTTCAGGAATAAAGACAATTGAATATTGTTGCAAAAATTTTATACAATTAACTCATTATCTGAACTTAATGTCAACTGTGAGGTAGTCTAATAAAAAGATAGAATAAACAAGTGTATGCCCAGACCTTGTGTATTATAGGCGCCCGCTACAAAGCATGGCGAAGTCAGTAGGGTACGAACTTACGCTCCCATAGCGAATCTGATTACGAATCAGACATAATTCTGAAATAATTAAAAAATGTGAAAGACACACAGCATACAAAACGACGTCCGTTTAAACGCCTGTAGAATTACATAGTAATTCTTTAATTTTTTGAAACGAAATTTGACTACTCCTGTAATAGTAATAAAAAAAAATTACATTAACAATAAATTATTTAATATGCTACTTCATTACAGTGTACATAATTGATATAAAATTTGCATGCCGTTGTAAACGGTTAAGTAGGACAATGTATCTTTTAACACAAATAAAGAATTTATTTATTTATTTAAATATACGAAACATCGAAAATGTTAAAATCTTTAATTTTTTTTATAAATTTGTTATAAATGGAACTATCAAATTTAAAAATTATTAAATATTACAGATAAATTTTTATAACATAATTTTTTATAATATGGCAATGTCGAGTACGATCCCAACCTATGTCTTAATTTTTCCTAGTAGCCATTTTGATTTGTCGGTCTTTGGGTGTTGGTTGATTATAAGTATTTCTGCATACTTCCTTTTACACAATAATTTAACTGGTGAAAATTGAAATCGTTTACTTATCACAAACACTGGTCATCGTAAATTTTTGGTTGTCGGTAAAGCATTTTAATTTTCTAGAGTTTGTCAGTGATTTTGCTTTATACGTCTTATTTCGCTTTTCGAAGCTGGTAAATGTTAATTGTGGAAAAGTGGTTGTATTGTTGGGATTGGTTAAAAAGGCTTCCTGGTTAGTAAATGTTGAAAAATTCTGGTTTCGAAACATCAGCAATCGATACAAATATGGTTGTTAGTATTGATTATTTGGTACGCGTCATGGTGGTCGTTTGTTTCGTTTATAATGGTCTACAGGAAATCTTGTTGAGATTGTGGGAAATGAATATTGTTGGGATTGGTTAAAAAGGCTTACTGGTTAGTAAATGTTGAAAAATTCTGGTTTCGTAACATCGGCAATCGATACAAATATGGTTGTTAATATTGATTATTTGGTACGCGTCATGGTGGTCGTTTGTTTCGTTTATAATGGTCTACAGGAAATCTTGTTGAGATTGTGGGAAATGAATATTGTTGGGATTGGTTAAAAAGGCTTACTCATTAGTAAATGTTGAAAAAATTCTGGTTATGTAACATCAGCAATCAATATATGTTATTAATGATTTTTTGGTACTCATTCGTCGTGGTCATTTGTTTTGTTTATAATGGTCTATAGGAAAATTTGTTGAGATTGTAGAAAATGGATATTGTTGAAATTGGTTAAAAAGGCTTACTGGTTAGTAAATGTTGAAAAATTCTGGTTTCGTAACATCGGCAATCGATACAAATATGGTTGTTAATATTGATTATTTGGTACGCGTCATGGTGGTCGTTGTTTCGTTTATAATGGTCTATAGGAAAATTTGTTGAGATTGTGGGAAATGGATATTGTTGGGATGGTTAAAAAGGCTTACTGGTAGTAAATGTTGAAAAATTCTGGTTACGTAACATCAGCAATCGATACAAATATGGTTGTTAATATTGATTATTTGGTACGCGTCATGGTGGTCGCCCCCCCCCCCCCCCCCCCCCCCCCCCCCCCCCCCCCCCCCCCCCCCCCCCCCCCCCCCCCCCCCCCCCCCCCCCCCCCCCCCCCCCCCCCCCCCCCCCCCCCCCCCCCCCCCCCCCTGGTTTCGTTTATAATGGTCTACAGGAAATCTTATTGAGATTGTGGGAAATGAATATTGTTGGGATTGGTTAAAAAGGCTAACTGGTTAGTAAATGTTGAAAAATTCTGGTTTCGTAACATCAGCAATCTATACATATATGGTTGTTAGTATTGATTATTTGGTGCTCGTCATCGTGGTCGTTTGTTTCGTTTATAATGGTCTATAGGAAAATTTGTTGAGATTGTAGAAAATGGATATTGTTGGGATTGGTTAAAAAGGCTTACTCATTAGTAAATGTTGAAAAAATTCTGGTTATGTAACATCAGCAATCAATATATGTTATTAATGATTTTTTGGTACTCATTCGTCGTGGTCATTTGTTTTGTTTATAATGGTCTATAGGAAAATTTGTTGAGATTGTAGAAAATGGATATTGTTGAAATTGGTTAAAATGGCTTACTGGTTATTGTGTATAAGAATTTCATAAGGAAGATGTGTAATGATTATAAATTACTATCCGATGTGTTTTATATCTGCTTAAGTTGATTTAGTTAAATCAAGGCAAATACAGCAAATCATTTTTATGTTGTAATTATGAAGTCATTTAATTTTCTGGTATTTGTTTCTATATCTGGCATGTATTCTAAATTGTTGTATCCTGTATAATATATATTTGCTTTAAGTGGTTCTCTGACTCGAGGAAAATGTTTATGGATTCTTACAAGATATTTTTTCTTGTGAATTGTTTCCTTTCACATATAAAACATGCTATAGTTTGGAAAGCTTTCTCTAGTTGCTTCCATTATGTTATTGGTTACTGTATAATGTATTGTTATTTAAAGAACAAGTTTAACAACATGGACATATCAATTGATCGATGAAGATGTACTTTAACATTTAAAAATTTATCTTATACCAATAACTTTGATGTGTGGTGTGAATTTTTAATAACTTCCATGGTTCCATTTAACCAGAGTTTACATTTGAAAGTTATCTCAAAGTTTATTATTACAAGTTATTAGATTTTTTGTAATTAGTGAAACATATTAATAGTGAATGTGTTTTGTTCCACATAAAGTCGGTCAATAATGAATAGCTTAGTTTGCCCAAGTTTCAAGAGTTTGAAATGTGTATGTTTGTTTTCTGTAACAAAAAGAACAATTGGTATGTGTTGTATGTCTATGAAAGTTTAAATGCATAATGTTTTCTTTGTATCTCTACATACTTGAATAATATGGAGTTGTATATTAATGAAGTGTAAATAAGTGTTCGTAGGCTGTTTTTTTTTTTTGGAAATATTTCTACGGCTCTGGATACTAGTCCTTTTGAGCCTTATCGTTATAAATTATCATTGACTATTTATGACAGTTCATTTGACAAAGTTCACTGAAAATACGTTATTATCTGTCACAGTTGGTAAATCACTATTATTTATATAAAGGGTGTATTTTTTTTCGATGTATAGAACTTTAAGTTGAAATAAAACAACGATGGATTATTCGATTGACATGAATTTTATTTATCCAAAAGATAATCTTGTGGCATTACATTTTAAATATGATTTCTGGCATATGACCGCCACGGCCGGCGCGGATGTAGTCCAATTTTCGATGACTTTTTCCAACATTTGTGGCCGTATATCGGCAATAACACGGCGAATGTTTTCTTCCAAATGGTCAAGCGTTTGTGGCTTATACGCATAGACCAATGATTTTACATAGCCCAACAGAAAGTAGTCTAGCGGTGTTAAATCACAATATCTTGGAGGCCAATTCACAGGTCGAGAACGTGTCTTTCAATAAATCGATTGTGGCACGAGCTGTGTGGCATGTTGCGCCGTCTTGTTGAAACCACATCTGCTGGACATCATGGTTATTCAATTCAGGAATGAATAAGTTAGTAATCATGGCTCTATACCGATCACCATTGATTGTAACGTTCTGGCCATCATCGTTTTTGAAGAAGTACGGAACAATGATTCCACCAGCCCATAAAGCGGACCAAACAGTCAGTTTTTCTGGATGTAACGGTGTTTCGACATACACTTGAGGATTATCATCACTCCAAATGCGGCACTTTTATTTGTTGACGTAGCCATTCAACCAGAAGTGCGCTTCATCGCTAAAAAAAAATCGCTTATGAAGATCGGGAACAACAGCAATCTCGTTGTGGGCCCATTCGGCGAATCTACGCCTTACTTGATGATCGTTTGGCTTCAATTCTTGCACGAGTTGGATTTTGTAAGCACGCAAACCAAGATTCTTCCGCAAAATCTTCCATAAAGTGGATGGACACAGATCCAATTCCTGTGCTCGATGGCGATGACTCATTCGGGTCTTCCCCAATGTTACGCTCTACAGCAGCAATAGCTTCTTCTGTACGCACCGTACGGCGTCTCTGGGGATGCGAGTTATCAATAAGAGTAAACGTGGTGCGAAAACGTTCCATGGTTAATCGAATTAACTGCTCTGATGGACGATTTTGTCGACGATAAAATGGACGTAGTGCGCGATACGTATTCCGCACAGAACCATTATTTTCAAAATAAAATTTCACTATTTGCAAGCGTTGTTCGGGCGTAAGTCTATTCATGATGAATTGCCAAACCAAAACCTGAGAATAAATCACTCGACAGCTGTTAAATCGATCGCCATCTTGAACAGTAATGCCAACTTAAAGTTGTATACATCGAAAAAAAACACCCTTTATTATAAAGTTTCTACAGTATTTGTAATAAATTGAAATAGCGGGTAAAAATATTTCTCTATAGACAGCAGTGTCTGGAGATGTTGTGGCACACACCTTTGGAGACGAGGTCAAGTTCACACACAAGTATCAGTCTTTGTACTCGATATGCTGGACAATCAAAAACTATGTGCTGTAGATCACGAATCAGATAACGAAGAATCTTGAGACAATTTCACATTTTATTCGTATTTGAAATAAATGTATATGGCTGAACAACGGTACTTACGGTTAAAAAATACATCGTACCACCCGGAGAATGGGCAGACGGGAAGTCGACGACCGACGCTGTCGGTCCGTCTTCGCTTCCACTAAAATAATAAAATAATTTGTGATAGGTCGCTATCGGATTTGGACGAAACATTTGTTAAGCATTCACTCGAATGCTAGTTTTTTTTTAAACCATTTCTCTGATCTTCTTAATGGATCGCTGTACTCACTAGTTTGATCAGACGTACCAAGTTGGCATGTCGTCCGTCAAGTTCAGACGAGTTACATAATTTCCCCGCCGTTCACGAGTTTCAGCATGTAGTTTTAGAACAACCAAAAACAATTTAATGACGTCCCGTGATTCTCGACAGATTGAGAGAAATGAAGAGAAAATTTGAAAAAATGAAGGATTCACAAAAGGATGATTAGGTAGATTAATGGATGGGATCCTGTCCATGAATTTGACAGAACGAAAGCGGGTTAGAAGGGTACAAGAAGGTTTTTTGAATTTCTTTATAATTTTTAAAGGGTTTGCTTAACTTTGCCAACGATATTGGCTAAATTCTTATCCGAAAGTAAGAGTTTGTAATATCTATGTCTAAATTGGCATACTATTCAAAATGAATATAAAGTGATTCTACCTTACAGCTGATTGGTCGAGGAATTTCGCTTTTACCATTTTATCAACAGTTGTAATGGTGCCTTGCTCGTATATTACGGTCAGATGTCCGAGATATGGCGTCCAACCTCCGGACCTGACATTCCTCGTCCAACGCCCCGTGGTCCCACCGGTTCGCCTTAGCCTTACGGCAGTTCCGGCGCGTTTCCCTACTTGCCAGTCTGTGCACTCGCTCCTAAGGTGCAAGCCTACGCTTTAGCTGCACCTCTCTTCATACTGGGTGCAAAGTTGCTTGCTGTGACAGTAGTACCGAAAGCGTAAGCATTGGACCAATGCAGACTGGTCCTGCGCCCCCGCACGCGCCGTCACAGCGCACATGCAGACCCAATCGAAGTCTGGATTGTCCACACGGTTGTGGTTTTTCTGATGTTCTAAAGCTTTGAACTCTTAGGATAATAAATTCCTCAAAAGCCTTTCTAGTTTTGTCTTTCGTTGTACACAATTTCAATATTCCTGAATCAAAGATTTAGTATACGGTTGTTGATTCAATGTAAGTTAAGAGAGTGTCATTACAATCTAAATTATTAGCATAATGAGCTTTAATACCTCGTAATGCAGTAATTACTGCACCGTTAGAGATGCGTTTGTTAATGGACACTGATAGTCTGGAGTTATCAAGGAGGTTATGTCTGGTGTATATTAACACCCGTGTCAATGTCTGTCCCGCTTGCTGCCCGCCGGCGCAGTGTGTTCGGAGTGATGTCCTTGACGTCGACCACGAGCAATGGTAGCGGGGTTGAGCGAGGTAGGGTCGTGCAGCGCTAACACTTCTTAAAATCCTGAGTTACGACATCCGAAGACATTGGGTATCGTTATTACTCTTATCTGTTGTTTACTTCCAAATCGTTGGGTTACGATGTGACTTGGGCGAGAGTAATTTTTTGGGTAACTGCTGCTAATAATGCAGTATGTAAAAGTAATACAACACACGTTACTTTTTCAGGTGGAAGACTTTCCACCATTTGCCTCCCAAGAAAATATTGATTTGGCAAAACAGAAAGTTTTCTTCGTTGTAGGTTTTCAGTGTTGAAAAATACTCTTTAAAGCGGTGATAGCGCATCATATAAATTTTTACAAACATTGAACTGAAAATTTGTGAAGGAACATTTTAACAGAAATTGTTGGACGAGTGCGGTGGATTGTGATCTTCCGACTTCAAGTATTGAGAGAATCCGTCGTGGTCAGTGAATCTATATTTGGGTTAGCAGTTAAAATGCCCGGACATTTGTTAATAAACTATACGCCCCTGTTGTGTTCGGGCAAAAGAGTTGTGTTAGGAATGCTGGGGCGTACTCCCGCTGTATCGGGTACTCCTGAACTGAGGTCTATCGTTGCCAAATACGCTCGCGTGGATCTTAACCTAGAATAAAAATTCATCGTTATTGGGTTTCTAACGATGATACTAAAAACAATAGATTATACACATGTGAAACTGACAAAACGATGGCATAAAATCTTCGAGATAAACGGGCTGTTATTTAAAAATTGTGACGGTATAGTAAAAGATACAGTAAACAAAACAAACAGTTTAACCGTCGCAGCTGAAATGTCAAAACAGTATTTTAATAAATTGATATCTGTTAATTAAACAATAGTGAAATATTAATTACAAATAAACGATAATAAAATGAAATCACAACGAGGCCAAATACAGCCTACCGGAAGTGAAGGGACTATCACGAGACGCATGCGCCTAACGGCCTGGCCACGAGAGCGAAATGTCTATCAAAATGATCTTTGTATTGTTTAGGATCAGTCTATCGTCATCCTATATCAATCCACTGCTTGATGAAGGCCTCTTCCCTAATGTTCTCTGACAAATTAACGTTTTTCCCGGATTTGTCACAAAGAAATGCCAACCATAGCTCACTTCATAGCAAGCTGTGTTTAGTCGGTGGACCATCCCGATGGTCAGATGCCAAGCCTCTGCGCTGTAAGTGAGGGTGTAGGGGGCGCACCGGTTGAAGACTTTCGTCTTGTGACATTGTAATATTACTGGGGTAAGGATGTGGCAATTTTCCCAAATGCTGCCAAAGCCCTGACGAAACATACCACCGCCTGCCCGAGTAGAACTCAGAGCCAAGGCCTTCGGAGTCATACGGGGATACCGTACTATCTCAAATGAGAACGATGCTTGCAACTATAAACTCTGGGTGAGTAACTCACAACAAGAGACCGGAAGTTTGTGGAGACTCCACGCTCGGCAGTTCTTTTTGTGTTCTGCACGTATGAAAAAGGGACCATACCAGGGCAGGAAGCAGAACCGTTGACTCTATGCGTCCAGTTGTAATAGAGTGGGTGAGCCAGTGGTGAGGTTGGTGGAGGTACTGACGAGGCATGGGTGCTGTTATAGGGTGGGAGGTTAAAGTGTTGTTAAAAAAGAACTTTTATTGATATGTATGAAGAATTATATTTAGACAAAGCTCCGATTTTCGGGTTCGCAAGCCCCGCACTCAGCGAGAGATTGTATCCGGACAAGATAATATTTAAAGAATCCATTTGAAAGGGCATAATAATTGTATTTTACCATTATCAGGCGTATGTTTAATAATCGAGTGTGTATTATTGTAGAATCCAGCGGAAGTGATTCGGAGCGTATGCAAGCCAAACGGATGTCTATCAGTCTTTTGAATTTCTTTATAATTTAAAAGGTCCTCCGGACCTGACATTCCTCGTCCAACGCCCCGTGGTCCCACCGGTTCGCCTTAGCCTTACGGCAGTTCCGGCGCGTTTTCCTACTTGCCAGTCTGTGCACTCGCTCCTAAGGTGCAAGCCTACGCTGTAGCTGCACCTGTCTTCATACTGGGTGCAAAGTTGCTTGCTGTGACAGTAGTACTGGAAGCGTAAGCATTGGACCAATGCAGACTGGTCCTGCGCCCCCGCACGCGCCGCCACAGTGCACATGCAGACCCAATCGAAGTCTGGATTGTCCACACGGTTGTGGTTTTTCTGATGTTCTAAAGCTTTGAACTCTTAGGATAATATATTCCTCAAAAGCCTTTCTAGTTTTGTCTTTCGTTGTAAACAATTTCAATATTCCTGAATCAAAGATTTAGTATACGGTTGTTGATTCAATATAAGTTAAGAGAGGGTCATTAAAATCTAAATTAGTAGCATAATGAGCTTTAATACCTCGTAATGCAGTAATTACTGCACCGTTAGAGATGCGTTTGTTAATGGACACTGATAGTCTGGAGTTATCAAGGAGGTTATGTCTGGTGTATATTAACACCCGTGTCAATGTCTGTCCCGCTTGCTGCCCGCCGGCGCAGTGTGTTCGGAGTGATGTCCTTGACGTCGACCACGAGCAATGGTAGCGGGGTTGAGCGAGGTAGGGTCGTGCAGCGCTAACACTTCTTAAAATCCTGAGTTACGACATCCGAAGACATTGGGTATCGTTATTACTCTTATCTGTTGTTTACTTCCAAATCGTTGGGTTACGATAATGTGACTTGGGCGAGAGTAATTTTTGGGTTACCGCTGCTAATAATGCAGTATGTAAAAGTAATACAACACGTTACTTTTTCAGGTGGAAGACTTTCCACCATTTGCCTCCCAAGAAAATATTGATTTGGCAAAACAGAAAGTTTTCTTCGTTGTAGGTTTTCAGTGTTGAAAAATACTCTTTAAAGCGGTGATAAGGCATCATATAAATATTTACAAACATTGAACTGAAAATTTGTGAAGGAATATTTTAACAGAAATTGTTGGACATGTGCGGTAGATTGTCATCTTCCGACTTCAAGTATTGAGAGAATCCGTCGTGGTCAGTAAATCTATATTTGGGATAGCAGTTTAAATGTCCGGATATTTGTTATTAAACTATACGCCCCTGTTGCGTTCGGGGAAAAAGAGTTCTGTTAGGAATGCGAGCGTACTCTCGCTGTATCGGGTACTCCTGAACTGAGGTCTCTCGTTGCCAACGCATAACATTCGACACCAAGTTCTGGTTATATTCTGGCTTCCTTTTGCTGCTAATGACTCGTTGCCAAATACGCTCGCGTGGGTCTTAACCTAGAATAAAAATTCATCGTTATTGTAATTAAAAGCTCTGCAAATTTTCACCGACCACGTCCCTCTATTCTACCACCCTTTGGTTTCTAACGATGATACTAAAAACAATAGATTATACGTATGTGAAACTGACAGAACGATGGCATAAAGTCTTCGAAAAAAACGGGCTGTTATTTAAACAATTGTGACGGTATAGTAAAAGATACAGTAAACAAAACAAACAGTTTATCCGTCGCAGTTGAAATGTCAAAACCGTATTTTAATAAATTGATATATGTTAATTAAACAATAGTGAAATATTATTATAATTACAAATAAACGATAATAAAATGACATCACAACGAGGCCAAATACAGCCTACCGGAAGTGAAGGGACTATCACGAGACGCATGCGTCTAACGGCCTGGCCACGAGAGCGAAATGTCTATCAAAATGATCTTTGTATTGTTTAGAATCAGTCTATCATCATCCTATATCAATCCACTGCTTGATGAAGGCCTCTTCCCTAATGTTCTCTGACAAATGAACGTTTTTCCCGGATTTGTCACAAAGAAATGCCAACCATAGCTCACTTCATAGCAAGCTGTGTTTAGTCGGTGGACCATCCCGATGGTCAGATGTCAAGCCTCTGCGCTGTAAGTGAGGGTGGGTGTAGGGGGCGCACCGGTTGAAGACTTTCGTCTTGTGACATTATAATACTCGTATATCCCCGTTACATTTTTTAAACATTTGTAAAGCATTCACTCGGATGCTAGTTTTTTTTAAAACATTTCACTGATCTTCTTAATGGATCGCTGTACTCACTAGTTTGATCAGACGTACCAAGATGGCATGTCGTCGTCCGTCAAGTTCAGACGAGTTACATAATTTCCCCGCTGCTCACGAGTTTCAGCATGTAGTTTCAGAACAACCAAAAACACTTGAATGACGTCCCGTGATTCTCGATAGATGTAATATTTGAAAACAATGAAGGTTTCACAAAATGATGATTTAAGTAGATTAATAAGATGGGATCCTGTCTATGAATTTGACAGAACGGAAGCGGATTAGAAATGGTACATGAAGGTTTTTAAACGGATGTCTTATCAGTCTTTTGAATTTCTTTATAATTTTTGAAGGGTTTGCTAAACTTTGCCAACGATATTGGCTAAATTCTTATCCGAAAGTAAGAGTTTGTAATATCTATGTCTAAATTGGCATACTATTCAAAATGAATAAAAAGTGATTCTACCTTACAGCTGATTGGTCGAGGAATTTCGCTTTTACCATTTTATCAACAGTTGTAATGGTGCCTTGCTCGTATATTACGGTCAGATGCCCGAGTTATGGCGTCCCACCTCCGGACCTGACATTCCACGGCTTACGCCCCGAGGTCCCACCGGTTCGCCTTAGCCTTACGGCAGTTCCGGCGCGTTTCCCTACTTGCCAGTCTGTGCACTCGCTCCTAAGGTGCAAGCCTACGCGATAGCTGCACCTGTCTTCATACTGGGTGCAAAGTTGCTTGCTGTGACAGTAGTACCGGAAGCGTAAGCATTGGACCAATGCAGACTGGTCCTGCGCCCCCGCACGCGCCGTCACAGTGCACATGCAGACCCACGTGGATCATTGCCGCGTCACAACGAGGGTCATGAGTGGATTTCGCGTTTGCCTCTTGAATTATACTTCGGCCCGAAGGCCTCGCCCAGGTCGCCTATGATATACTTTATTTGTAAAGAGCAGTGCTTCCATCCAATATTTTCCCCGACCTACAATTCTAAATTCTTTTTGGGTCATAATGCTGTGCACTCGGGTGTCACCCGTGTCAATGTCTGTCCCGCTTGCTGCCCGCCGGCGCAGTGTGTTCGGAGTGATGTCCTTGACGTCGACCACGAGCAATGGTAGCGGGGTTGAGCGAGGTAGGGTCGTGCAGCGCTAACACTGCTTAACACTTAAATGCATGATTTTTGGTATTACTTCCCAATAAATTGAAATAGATGGGAACAGTTCCATAGATTATGGGAAAAATAAAGAAAAAAATACTATTTTATTTCGAAAAATATTGTTGATGTATTTCTACATCATTATGTGAAATAGGTTCCAATCAGCTGCTATATCAATTAAATAATAAAGGAGGTATAATATCTTGATATAACTAATATTACAGGTGAAAATCACTAAAACAGTTATTTCTTGCATTCAGACAAAGAGGCACGTTACATTTAGAACATGACCATTGTGTAGTACCTTTGCAATTGGGTATTTTGCACCTAAGACGATTAGAAAAGACAGGCCAATGATCAATACCATCTTTCCTTACATCAACACTTGGAATTGGATGACTAGGACCTTTTTGTTTCTTTGCTCGCAATTCCTCGTCAAGAGAGGCATTACTTGGCCGTCCTCTTTTGCCGCCATTGGTTGATCCCATATTGCAAAGGGCATCAGCCAATTCGTTACGAAACTGACCAAGATTTAGAATTTGGAAGGTTTTTTTGGGAATGCCCTTTGCAATGCGGTTCTTTTTGAACAACACTCAGGAATTTATAACTGCTTAAGTCTAAAAGGTGGTAAAATAGCCGAAGGTACCTTTTGCGACTCTTAACCCGGATGCGATAGCGTCCTATGAAACTATCCATAATGTCCACTCCGCCCATATGCATATTGTACTCCTGTACAATTTTGGGACAAGGCACTTCTACCTTACGTTTCTGTTTCTTGTCGAAATGCACGACTTTTCCCATTGGTTGAGAGCCTATGTAATTTGACAATAGCGTTACTACTTTATTGTCCTTCCATACAGTTGCTAAAAAATCAACACCGTCGAAGTCTGTCCTTTCCTCGTGTGTTCCTCTAGGGACTGTTGCCTTCAATAAGTCCTTCTTGTCTGGGAGACGACAGTTCGGAAGTCTGTTTTGCTGGACAGTGCCGACGCAGTGAATACCCTGTTTTGCCAGGTAATACACGAGAGGCAAGGAAGTGTAGAAATTATCAAAAAATACGATGTGGTTTCTCATCCTCGGAATCACCCTCGCCAAGCGTAAAACCACATTGTTCGTTACTCTTAAGTCCGGTTCACCTGCTAGTTTATCTTTCTTGCTATCTTGCCCAGAATAAATTTCAAAACGGTATGCGTACCCCATGAGACTGCACAAAACGAAGAGCTTGTATCCCCATTTATGTGGTTTATTTGGTAGATACTGTTTGAGGAAATGTGCAATTTTTGTAGAGCACATTTGCTCATCTATAGAGAGACGTTGGTCTATAGGTATCGATGAAAACGTTTCATTTAGGTGCTCTATTACAGGTCTGATTTTATGTAACCGGTCATGATCCGGGTGTTCTTTCGGCAAATGCTTCGTATTGTCGTTAAAATGCAGCAAACTTCGTATTTGTTCAAATTTATTGACAGGCATAACGGTTTTTACAGGGTCGTAACCGAACTTTTTGTTCCAATACGACCGCACACTCGGAAAATGTTCAACAGACATAAATAAAAGAATACCTACAATTTTTTTTATGTCGCTACATGTAATGTTGATCGGAAGAGCTGGGTTTTTTTGGCAAGAATATAGATTTGTCCCGTTAGCAATTTTTTGTAAAAAATCCGGGGTAAAATAATGACTAAAACATTTATAAGGGGTGTCCAGATCTAAAATGTTTTCATCTGTGGGGTTGGGTTCATGAGCTATTGAGGTTTTATCGTATGATAAGTTACCTATTTTCCAAATTAGTTTTCTTTTGTCAAACTCAGTTTGTTGTCAGTTCATCTTCAATAAGAGGCGGATCGCTGTCTTCTGAAACTTGTCCAACTTCAGGAGTAGGTTCATCACTAGCTTCATCGTCGTTGGCAAAGTCTTCTCCCAGCAAATCCTCCATGACTTCCCTGGCGTCATTATAAAATCCTTCCTCATCGCCATTCTCATCGTCCAACCCATCTTCAGACACATTACCATCTTCCAATGCAGCCAAGAAATCCTCGATGTCCCTCTCTTGTAATCGCTTCGCCATCCTTACAAAAAAAAACTGTATTGAAAGATATATTTATAGAAAAAAATGTGTGCGTGTACTAGCGTACACTCGTAAGAAGTGAAACTTCTTTATGACGTTATCTTTCAAAAAATAATTTACTATATGCAACTTTACAGAAATTGGTTAAATAAAGTTAAATTAGATATAGTTTAATAAAAGGCTTTTATTATCATAGATATAAATACAAATTCTACAATTATTTCATTTTAGCTTATTACTACAAAGATTATTATTGAATTTCATTAATTGTAATAGAATTATTACTATCATTGATGTCGTTATTATATATTTGTGTTATTAATGGCTAATGGTAACTGAAATACGAAATATATTGTTTACATTGCACACAATTTAGTAACCGAGCGAAAACTCCATCAATTGTAGTGCCGGATCTCGTTGTCGACGTCTGAGGATTGTTTTTCATGGATAAATTCAGTTTATCTTTCAAAAATTCAATTAGTTTCAAAGATTTTTTTGATGCAAAATTGATATTAAAATCTCCACTTAATATCATCGGTATTTTATCATTATTTTTGCCGAGTAAAGAGGCACCGCCACTTTGTATGATAACAATGAATGGTGAATAAAATCAATAATATCGTCCACCTTCTGATTAGGAGATATATATATTGCAACAATCAAAATTTTTATTCCATTTACCATTGTGCATTGAGCCATACATAAATCACCAACTGCTGAAGTTAGGGACCCATGAAAGTCAGGAGAAAGAACAGAAAAATCTATCGATGAAGTTACAATGTTAGCAACATCTTTAGAATTATGATATATTCCTACACCTCCTGCTCTTGTGTTCAGCCGTTTAAATTGTGCAATGCATTTGAAATCAGTAATGTTTATTTCACTGTCATTGTTTAGATGTGGACGTTTTTCTGCCATGATAAAATGTTTTATCATTATTGAGAGTAGTTATATACAATCCTTTAATACTCGTTACCCGGGATAAAGCAACATATAACAAGGATTGGCTGTGATGTTTCTCATATTCGTAAACAATTTCCGGAAATGTGCTACCTTGTGATTTATGAATGGTAGTAGCACAAACACAAACTAACGGAATATGAGTACGTTTATTCGACTGATATTATTTTCTGCTGCGTGACCTGCTGCTTTACATCTCAACTTTTCACCAATTCGAGGTAATTCTGGAAACTCAAGCCATGCTATTTTAACTACTCCTTCGATATCGGTTTCTGCATGAACTAACTTCCCAACAGCTCCATTTGCTAATCCGTCAGATACATCAATGTTTGTAGTAATCATGTAATAAATATTTATTACAAATGTTGTTTGGTAAGGCAACCCATTTGTATCAATCAAGGACATTTTATGTAGTTTTTGGTGCACAAAAGTCTCTTGATCCTTGGTAGTACATCCACTATAAACATTATTAGCAGTTGAAATAATTTTTTTCTGAATAAGAGTTTAATATTCGATTATACTCAGTGACTGTGTAATTTGTATTAAATAATCGAATACCTTGAGGACACTTAGTTGCAGCTTCTTCTATGGAATAAAAACGAGATTCAATGATAGATATTTCACTTTCATTAAGACGTTCATCGTTCCCGATTTTTGTAAGTATTGACGAGAACTGTTGATTTGCTTGACGCATAACTTGGTCTAGTTCATAAAATTTCAGATTTCGCCATAATATTGGTCCAACAATAGTCTGCTTAGGTTGCTTGTAAATAGGAGTAGCGCGAACGGGAGGTAATTGACGTAAGTCTCCGATGAAAATAATATCTAATCCACCAAAGTTCGATTGAAAGTTACCAGTAATTTGTTTTAATCTCGAATCAATTTTTATCAATAATTGAGCGCTGATCATGCTTATCTCATCAATAATAATAACTTTAACATATTTAAACAATGTTCTATATTGCTGCGCAGTTTCGTTACTTAAAGAAAGTAACCTTGATAATGATACTTTTAAAGCTGTATGTACAGTTGTTCCTGCAATCGCCACTGCAGCTTTACCCGTTGAAGCACAAGTTATATATGCATTACAGCATCCGTCATTATCAGTGTAACGATTATAAAGAACAATGGGCATTATTGTATGGGTTGCGTCCCAACCCTTGTAACATGTTGCGACTAGTTTAAACATGTTCACGTAAGTTTTATTTTTATAAATAATTCAAGTTTTTATTATAATTGTGTGCAGGTCAAAAGTTCTGGGGTGTAAATGAAAAAAGAGTTTTTGTATTGAATAATGCTTTAATCATATTTTTTTACATTTTGTGGTACGTACTCATATACTTTTTACGTTCATAATAATTGTAGAGTTAGTAATCGTTATTTTAGACAGTTATTAATAAACACACAGTTGAAAATAGTACAATTATAGCTGAATAATTCTCTTGTATAACTTAAAGAATCCACTTTATACACTGGTACTTGTGCTACAACAATCAGATTCTTTATCGTATCACAGTATTATATTTTATTTATGTTAATATACAGTACCTATCTTTTAATAATGGACATTATCTACAACAATGTCGTCCAAATAGGTCGCCGGTAACAATATGCTTGGCTGGTGGCTTGCCCAGCCAAGGTACCAAATGATACTCATTATGTGAGCGCAAGTACCTACTGTTCTCTTCCCAGTCAAACAAGAGCAATAATAATGGGCAATTGACTTTCTCGCTGTTTCTGCTCTATTGTTAATCAAAATGTACGAATAATAAATTCTACCAGATACGTGTCGCGATTTTATCCGCCCCCTTAAAAGAATACCATCTAAAATGTTTATATTGTATTGCACAAGGTTTGGAATAGCTCCTATGCATATTTCTATTGTGTATATGCCGTTTCTAATGTGTTCGCTCAAATAAGACCGTGCAAGTTTTATTTGATAAGTTCCTAATGAAATCAATAAAAGGTCTTCTTCTTTTAATATTGGAAATTGCAGTAATTGATTGTCATCTGCGGTGATAGCACAAAAAGATACTCGTTGTCGATTTATATTCTCTTCGATAACATAGTCACTTAGACTGTTGGCCATATGAATTCTCCTTACTCATGTCTATTTGATGTCTAATAATCTTATGCCTCTAGAGCAATCTTATCTTCGTCGCTCCCTAGAGACCGACTTCGTATGGGTGGCGCGGTTTCTAAGTACTAACGGCGAAGATTTCGTTTGCTCTACATCGGTGCTTGAGACCAGTATTCTCGAGAGTTAAAAATTTTTAAGCTAAGGTGTGGTTGAAATTTGGACATGTTACAGAAGGACTTTTGAAATTCTGGGGCCTCTGTATCGGTTCGCGGCGGATTACCTACCGCGTGGGATCATATGGTTCTGGTTCATATGCCCAATCTCTGACTTGTCTGTTATTGAAGTGAGCGTCTCGGGCTGCTCCTCGCGGTGCATCACGATTGGCGAAGTTTATGGCGACCGTGATAGTATTTTTTTTAATTTAAGGCGTGGTTGAGATTTGGACATGTCACAGGTTTCCGATATTTTTGCGACTTGTTTCGCTAGCTTACATTCGAATGCTTTTGTGTGTACTATTACATTCAACACAGTATTCTCGGACTGCAGGCGCCTTTCCTTCTTTCTTTTTAAAGTTTGGGTGTCGCCTCTACTTGGATTGTCTCCAGTTGAAGTTTCATGTACAGTGTCAGAGTATTTACCAACTGTTTCCGAAATGTTGTAATTGATATATCCCCGTTACATTTTTAAACATTTGTAAAGCATTCACTCGAATGCTAGTTTTTTTAAACCATTTCACTGATCTTCTCAATGGATCGCTGAAGAAAAGAGAAAGGGCTCGAGTTAGGTTGCGGGGGACGGTGGCAGGCTTTTTTAAAAAAGAACAAGAGGTGTTCTCAGCTTGAGAAGCTACTTTTGACTAACTTTATTTAATTCATTCTTAATATATATTATTCTATTACAATGGTTTCTTATTCTAATGATGACAATAAGGATCTCACGTTATGGTCTGATAGCGTGGACAATGGGTACTTATGTGATAATAACTGTAATGATAGGTCATGTAACGGATCTTTATTATCCATGTGACTCCGTATGTATATCGGTGTCCTAGTTATGCCGATATAACTCTCGTCAGGTTTTTATATTAATACTAGCTGAGCCGGCCACGCGTTGCTGTGGCTAAAGTTTTTGTTATATTACGTTATAGTAAACAATCTAAGAGGAACAATAAGAGAACATCAGTCACGGAGTCCACTATGCTTTTTCACACAGATGGTAATTGTAAAAAAATATGGTGATCTCCTTATTTGACTTTCTACTACAATAACCCTTTAGTACAATGAAATTATTTACGAACAAAGACGCAAAATGTTGATGTTGGTATACAAATTCACTGGATTGAGATTTGAAGGGGAAGTACGTTGAACACAATTAATTAAAATGTTCTTACACTTGATATTAAGCAGAAATCAATAGGTACAAAATAAAAAATTATCAGATTTATTATTTTCATTTAATTTTATAACAAATATAAGTATATTACAGTATAATACAGTAAATAACATGTTAGTTACGAGTCATTCGCAAGGCTTGCCGAAGCCAGGCCTGCGAGAAAGTTCGGGCCTCGGGGTTCTTCCCCATTACCCGGGCCTATCACTCAGTGAAACATGCTCACCGGTCCTTAACTGCCTTAAGACTAAATTAGGTGTGCCTATGCCTACGCATTTTTCATCTTACGTTGCATACTTGTTGAAAGATATTCTTATGATCATATTTGGCGAACATACTATAAGTCATCATAATCATACAGGTTCCGCATGAACGAGAGCCGACGGGCAGTAGCCCTCAGTCCGTCGACATGCAGCAATTCTCGCGGTAAATTACGGTGGGCGTGCATGTAGGGGAGCGAACCCATTTAGGTGGATGTGTGGTCCATTGTCTGCCCTGTCAAACATTCTCCTAGTCAGACGGATCACAAACTCAGCAGTGGACTCTGTTTTAAGATCCCTAGCGATGACATCATTGCGAACGTAACGGCCTGCCCCATCAATCTTACGAAGGGCAAGATTCTGTTGGGCTTGCAAGCGTTTGCGTTGAGAAGCAGATGTTAACGCATACCACGCCGGAGCCGCATAGGTCAGGCGAGAGCGGATATAGTTTTTATAGATACCTAGTTTGGTGCGTACCGGTAGCTTGGATGCCAAAACGGGTGCTAAGATCGCTCGCGCAGCCCTTGCCTGCCGAATCACACGATCTACTTGCGGTGTCATGCGCAGACAGCGATCGATTTGTTTGTTGAAATAACATGTGACGCTTAAACTCATGAATGAGGTAGGCAAGGCAGACAGTCTTAAACTTTTAAACATTAATATCTATTTTTTTGAATTATAAATACTTTCAATTTCACAATCGGTGCAGAATGTTTTTGGTTAACCTGTCTTTAGCTAACACAAATAGATTCGACGGTTTCCCAACACGTGAGAACACGCAACATATAGTTGCCCATGAGAAAAACATGGATTTTCCAAATCTAAACCACAAATGGACATTGTTTGATCTTGAGATTTATTTATAGACATGGCGAAAGCTAAACGAATTGGAAACTGTAGCCTTTTGAAGGGTATGGTAGAATCTGATGGTATCATCGGAATACGTGGCAGCAGGACCACTTTTCCTTTAAACTTCCCAGCCAAAATGGTTGCTTCAAGAATGTTTCCGGTGATCTTTTTGATGACCAAACGCGTACCGTTACATAATTGAGGTGGATTCAAATTACGGAGGAGAATAATAGGGGAACCAATCTTTAATCGAAGATTATGTGGTGGCACTCCAGGGATATCTAACGAATTTAAAAATTCAATCGGAAAATTTACACTTTCATTTTCATCAACAACAGTATCGATTGATTTAAAAGACATATCAGATCGCCTGGTAACAACTGTTGTATCTGGAAGTTAATTTCGTCAACATCAACGTTTTTGGCTGCCAAAATCGCCCGTTGACTAAGCCATTCATGATTCAAATAATTATTCTGTATATCCGGGAAAATACTCTGAATCAATTCATTTTTATCCAGAACAACAGTGCAAAAATTGTCTGGTAGTTTAATGCATTGCGTATTTGGTTGTAGTTCTATTTTACCGTTCCCAATATCTAGTAGTTGTTCGGAAAATATTTGTGCTGATGGATCATTTTGCAATTGTACTCGCATATTTATGGTCAATCGAAGTGTTTCAACACTTCGCCATAAGAATGATTGTTTCAAACATGCATTAATCTCATCCGCGAAAGTAGAGCGAGGTATAACCGGTAAGGTCTGCCGGAAGTCACCAGACAAAAGTAAGATAGCACCACCGAAAAGTTTTTTATTGCTGTTTAAATCATGCATAGTTCTGTTTAATGCTTCAAGTGAATATTTGTGTGCCATTGTGCACTAATCCCAAATTATTATAGAACTCTTCCGCAACACTGCAGCTATTCCACTATTCTTTTTGATGTTACACATTGCATCTGGTTTATTATGAACGTTCAATGGGAGCTTGAATGTTGAATGTGCTGTTCGCCCACCATCCAGTAAAGTAGCCGATGACATTGGCCTGACGATGCTACTGCTAATGCGATTTTTTGTTGCGACCGTATTTTGGCAAGAATCAACGATATTAAAAATGTCTTACCGGTTCCTCCGGGTGCATCCAAGAAAAAAAAATGTGAGCCGTCATGGGACGCCTGGCAGATGTGAAACATCGTGTGTGTACAAGTAATATGCATAAAAGATAATATTATTACAGGAATTAAATGTAGCCTAATGAAAAAATGAAGTATTACGAATTTCTTACAGAAAATGGTAACTTTATTTAATAAACATTTATTCACATGTGATTTAAAAATTCGATATTAATATCAAGTGGCCACAATTTAAATATTTTCATCTGTGACTTCAGTAATAGTTATATTCGAAGTTTCATCTGCCGGTATTACGGTGACGATTGGACGATGATAACTAAAGTACGTTACAAAAGTATTGGATGAAACACCATCAAGATATCTCACAAATACAGCATCTATTGTTGTTCCATATTTGGTAGTAGATTCTCTTGGATTGTTGTCGATTTGCAATTGAAATTCTTTTTGAAAAAATGTCATTAATGGCATTGATTCAGCTCTTTCTTTTCAAAATTAACATTTATTTGAAAACCTCTTTACTTATTACAATAATCAGACTTTTCTTTTCAATAATTATTAATCACAGCAACTTAAATTCTTAAACATTAATAGGAAAATCAGATCAAACAAATCTTTTTGGTGTTGGCAATATGGAGATACGGGGGCAATTTGGTGATACCATATGTGGCAATATGGTGACAAGTCTATTCAGGTGCCCAATCACTGTCATCAGTGCCTGAAAAGTCTACTTTATCACAATTATCACACAGGAACTGTGGCGACTCTGCGCCAGTACATTCTTGGTGGCTGACAGTAACGTCTAAAAGTTTTCAGGTATCGTGCTCCCCACACACGTTAAACACCTCGGACTTAAGCGTATCTCTTACCATTAAGGTGAACGCCTTCCTGTCCATGAATTTGACAGAACGAAAGAGGGTTAGGAATGGTACATGAAGGTTTTTAAACGGATATCTGTCTTTTAAATTTCTTTATAATTTATGAATCATGAAATTTAGAGAAGCAGTCGCCGGGCTGTAGTGGCACGTTGCACATATTGCACATCCATCGCACCATGTGGCGCCGACCCTCAAATGCACATTGCGCACATCGCCTTGCGATGTGAGCGTTAGTCGTGCAACTGGACAGTTCGGACAGTGCGATGGAGGTGCAGGTCAACGTGCCGCACTCTTGCAGCGTTTTCTCTCACCTCCCGTGCCTGGTCCAGGGTTCGTTTCCTACTAAGATCCCTATTGCCTGGGAACCGCTGCAAGAGGCCATCCAAAACTGCTTCTCTAAAACTTCGGTGCGTCTTCGCCTCTTGATGACCCTGCCGGCTGACGTTTGATTTATAAATTATATATTAATTTAAAAGACTTGTATTTATCATCCGTTTAAAAACCTTCATGTACCATTTTGAGCCCCTCTTTCGTTCTACCAAGTACATTGACAGCATCCCGTCCTTTTGATCTACTCCCCCCATGCACTTGTTATACTGGTCGACGACCAACGGATTAACCACCGTTTCCCCAGCACGCTGCCTGGTTACGGTTTCAATGCCATGATAGGTCGACACTGTGTATTATACCAGTTGTCCATGACCAGGCAATGCCCGCAACCTAAGTACCCTTCCATCAACTGAAGGACCACTTTGGCAGTAGTGTTACTGAAGCCGCTGAGTGGTTCTTCAGCTGATGTAGTCCCCTTCCCGCCGTACAAAATTGTGCGCAGCAGATACCCCGACACGTCACACAGCTCGAATGACTTAATGCCAAATCGAGCTGCTTTAGTGCGAATGCACTGGACAAAGCTTAGATTGCCTTTCCACAGTAGGAGAGACTCATCTAAGCTTAAAAATTGTCCAGACACAAAAAGAGCTGAAAATTTTTGGTTGCAATGGTCTATTATCGGTTGGATTTTATACATTCTGGCCTGGTACTTACTTGGAAAGGTTTGATGGTCGGTTTTGGTTATCCACGAAGTGGAGAAATCGGAAAAGGGTGCAAAACCTATTCCGGGACATAATTGCTCGAAACTTAGGAATTTCTGTAGAGCCAGTCGACCAGTACTCCTGTATACTCCCTTTCACGCAAAAGCTCATCACAATTATGTCTGCAAATACTCGGTACATTTCTTCGACGAAGGTGGCCATCCCACTGTAAAGATGGAGGAATACCACGCTCCGTCTCAGATTGAGCACTGATAATTCTTATATATTCTTCCACAATCATGCTCATCACATTCCTATCCCATATACTCAAAAATATTTCTACCGGATCAGTAGTGGCGGTCGGACCACGTAAAAGGAGACGGTTCGTTATGCTCCGACCGCGCACTACTTTCACCTTTTGCACTACGTCCTCTCGCACTACGTCCTCTCGCACTACGTCTTCTCGCACTCCCTCCTCGACCTCTTGCACTACGTCCTCTCGCACTCCCTCCTCGACCTCTTGCACTACGTCCTCTCGCACTCCCTCCTCGACCTCTTGTACTACGTCCTCTCGCACTCCCTCCTCGACCTCTTACACTCTGTCCCTCTATTCCAACTAATTCCGCGTGCCCATCCACACCATCTGAAGCTACAGCCTCCACTTCACTTATATTCACCATACATTCATCCATTCCCTCGTCAATTCTTTCTATCGTCACTTCTACATCCACATACTCACTCCTCTCTTCCACTCTTCATACACCTGACATTCATCACTCTCATCTCGCAAATACGACATCGCACTCCTGGCGTCCCTCCCCATTGATGGAAAACCCACATTATCGTCGTCCAAAACCTCCATCTCCACCTCCTCGTCGTTATAATCACTCTCGTCGTCACTACCAAACTGAAAAAAAAAAGGTACGTTGTGAGCGCTAGTTGCGAACGCAAATGGGGAACTGGAGAATCTTGAGACAATTTCACATTTTATTCGTATTTGAAATAAATGTATATGGCTGAACAACAGTACTTACGGTTACAAAAAACGTAGTATAAAGGCGCATTTACACCAAACGAACAAAGAGCCAGAACTAGAGCAAGAGCATTCTTTTCTTGATGCAAATGCTCTTTCAAGAGTTTACACCAAAATATCAAGAAGCAAGAATAAGAACCAAAAACTAGATCCTAGAATGTACTAGAATGTACAGATGTTTACATCCACCGAACGAACGCTCTTTGCTCATTTGTGTCAATTATGCGGTTGGTGATAGTGCTTCGTTATGTTCGACTCAGACAGCGATATTATAATTGCAAGTGCTGCATATTTAATTATTTCGTCTAAAACACAAAGGAAAAGAAGGAAGAGACGTTGGTGGGTGACCAATTTAATGCAACGAAGGATACTGGATAATGTAGGAGAGACAATGGTAGACATGCAAGAACAAGAAGAAAGTGGTCAGTTCCAAAATTTTTGTAGAATGGCGCCTGAAGATTTTAATCATTTATTATCTTTGATCAGCGACAGAATTCGGAAGTCAAGCACAAATTTTCGGTATCATTGGAATTCGGAATGTGTAATTGTTGACCAGTGTTTATAGTATTTTGTGAATTGTTTTCCAATGCAATTGTTGTTATCTGGTTGGATGGTGGTTGATCTGTGGTTACAAAATTCGGTAATGTGTTTTGTGAACTGTCCGAATATGAATACGTCGGAGTTGATGCAAAACTTTGCTCATAATCATATTTCCCCATATCAGCGTCAAACAGTATATTATTTATGTAATGTTCAACATATGCTTTCGTGCGTTTTGAATATTCACGATGTTTTGAAGCTACGTGATTTCCAAAAGCTTGACTCTTGTCCCTTATCTTTGATTCATATGTATCTTTTAAAATACGGTAGGCTTCGTCTGGTCGAGGATCTGTAGTTTTAGCTCTTTTTCGTAGTATGTTCGCGTGACTGTATCCCTGCGAAGTTGAAGGTTGCGATTGTGTTGTCATGTTGCTTGATCCTTCGGAAGCTGCAGTTTGCTGATGTGTTGTGTCTGACTGTGTTACACAGTCAGACACAGTCTGTGTACTTTCATTAGGGTCCTCTACCGCAGATCCTTCATGTTCATTTCGCTCATGCTCATGCCCCTGCTCATCAGCCTAAATGAAAAAACAGTTTAATTAATGTACAAGCTAAAATAACTTTTTATTAATTTCAGACACCGTCAACAGAAGATGAATGGCTATCAATTGCTCAGGAATTTGAAGAGAAGTGGAATTTTCCAAATTGTGTCGGTGCTATAGATGGGAAGCACTGCGTCATACAAGCACCTATTAATAGCGGGAGCGACTTCTTTAATTATAAATCCACATTTAGTGTGGTATTAATGGCAATTGTAGATGCTGACTACAATTTTATATTTGCCGATGTTGGTTGTCAAGGCAGAATATCAGATGGCGGAGTTTTCAGAAACACTACTTTATATCAGAAACTACAAAATAATGAATTACATTTGCCTAATGATAAAAGCCTTCCAGGAAGACAACAGAATGTGCCATTCGTATTTGTAGCAGATGACGCATTCCCATTACAAAGACACATCATGAAGCCGTATCCTGGTACTCATGCCAGGGGATCCGAAAAACGGATTTACAACTATCGTTTGTCAAGAGCAAGACGAATAGTAGAAAATGCTTTTGGCATACTTTCAGCAGTTTTTCGTATATTGCGGAAACCTATGTTACTACAACCAGATAAAGCATCTATCGTCATTATGGCTTGTGTACACCTACATAACTATTTGATGAAAAGAAAAGCTTCTAGGAAACTATATAATTCTCCGGGCATGATGGACAGAATTGAAGATGGCGTTGTTATTCCAGGCCAGTGGAGAAATTTGAACCCTTCAACATCATTTCTCCTATTTACCAACACTGGACGAAGACATACTGTGCAATGTGAAAATATACGACGAGAATTCTCAGACTATTTTAATTTCACTAATATTTTACCATGGCAAAACAATATTGCATAATTTTAATATCTATGAACACCTTTTCGCAATGTTTTAAATTTATGTAGATTCTATTTTTACGTGTCGTTTTTTGAAATAAACACGTAAATTATAGATTTTACGTGTTGAAACTCTGTTTACAATTCAGACCCACCAAATAACACTCACACAACGACAAATCTACGTCTGTGTGTATTACAAAATGACCACTGGGCAGGACCCGCAAACAGGATAACAAAAGGACCGCTAGGCCGAGCGGCAGAACGCACAAACAGGATGTTCACCTTTGTGTTTAGATTTGAGACAGAATTGAGATTTTTATATTTAAAATTTTTATTTCTAATTTTTTTTATCATTATTAGCGGCGCAGCGGCCAGTAAAGCAAAGTTGTCGAAAACAATAACTACAATACAACATCTGCGATGGAGTATCATTGTTTGAACGGGCCGTCCACTAATCCGCGCAATTTACTAAATATTTATTGTAGTAATAAAAGCCGATAAAGTAAGTATACCGCTGGGCTGTTAATTGTCCAACGGTCCACATGCGCGGGTAACGCCAGCGAACAGCGTAACAGTTTCGCTTGATGTTCTGTAGAAGGTATAGTCGACCCCGCAATCACGCATATGGAAATACCACGCTTTTTTTTTTCGAGGGGGATACTGGCGGCAAAGCGAGATCGACTAAGTCATGCGATCGCTATGCCGCCCGCGCCTGGTCCCCGGGACTCCACCTTCGCGGATAGGCTGTGGGCCAGCCATTTCCCCTGCTCCAGTGCAGCGCGGTGCTGTGAAAACGCTAGCACGCTGCTCGAACTCCGTGCTGTGATGTTACCGAGTGTCAGACTCCCCATCCAACACCGCGGCTCCACTCATAGGGGCTGGAATCAGGCGAGCAAAGTGAGCCGCTTTTAAATTGTCATGGATTTTCAAACATCTTATTGTGCAAATATCTATATAATAAAAATGAATTGCTGTTCGTTAGACTCGCTAAAACTCGAGAACGGCTGGACCGATTGGCTAAATGTGGTCTTGAATTATTCGTGGAAGTCCAGGGAAGGTGTAAAAGGTGAGAAAATATGGAAAAGTGCCCGGAATATGGTAAAAACAACAATTTCACTTTTCCATTAAGGTGACCAGATTTTAGATAGGCAAAGCAGGACAACTTTGATGGCTTAATAATAACGTCCTAACTTTTTTTTTCATAAAAATAATTAACTTAATTCTGAAAGCTCTTTATGCGGTTTGCACTCGTGACGCGGGACTAATTGTAAAAAATCGGGACTGTCCCGCTAAAAGCGAGAAGTCTGGCTCACCTTACTTTAGATACATAAAACGTCAAATATTTGAAGTTCGTCCTGTCATTTAGAAACCAAATACAATTTAAAAGAATATTTTTGATTTTGACATTTGACATTGACAACCAACAATTTCTGATTGCAATTATAATTTTTACGAGAAAAGGGAGGAACATGGCGGACGAATTTACCACGCAGACAATTTTTTAAGGATTTTTATTCTTTTATTTTATACGTGTACACATGGCCTGGCTCACGCACAAACCGTGCTCATGCCATCAATTGGGAAGAAGAAGAATATTTTACGAAAACTTTAGCGGGAATCTGGGCGTAAAGGTCGCGTTGTCTCGATTAAATTTTTATTTTTTGTGCATAATGCGGTTGAATGTACGAGTGAGTGTATCATCAGTAATACTGTGTTCGTTGCAGCGATTATAGAATCCAAAGCCGGAACACCGCTGTCCTAAGTTTCACATTGGTTCAAATAGTAGTTAAGTCTTACCTTTTACTTTGTTGATCTTTTGTGATAGTGACACTATTTACCGCTGAGTGCGCTGAATAACTATCCTTACAGTTTTGATTATCTACAATTTATAATACCAAGGGAATACCGTCCTGACTTAGGTCGTCGAGTCATCAAACGTGTGGCATTTAAATATAATAGAAAACCAAATTAATAACGGGCATTTCTTTTGTTACGAATTTTTTTTTTCTGGTTAAGTTTTCACTACATTATTACTAAAGTTGAAACAGCCTGGAATTATCAATAAGCTTTTTTATTAATTGATTTTGAGGCGAAACGAAGTTGCCGGGTCAGCTGGTATGTATATACTTTGTGTCACGATAAACGTGCATGCACTTTTTACATTTTCCTTTTGTTATTGAACAAATATTTATGTTACAGATTTTAAGCTACTTTTAGTTTCATCACTACCTTTTATCACAAACATCAAAACTCAGCACTGGCACAAAGATAACTAGTGCCATAAGTAGAGTAAAAAAAGTGAAGTTAAGTGTATTCCAGAAAGTACAATCCTAAACTTTAGCACGCTGTATAGCGGACCTCTGGTGACGTCACGCCTTGGCCCCGCCTACCCACAGCTCGGACACCCGCAGACACTTCGATGTCGTCAAAACCGCCAAAGATAAGTTTGTGCGTAGTATCAAATTTCAAGTGCGTGAATGAGTGGTTTATGTTTACAATTTCAATTGTTATGATACAGTGTCGTGTAAGAATTTATTACTCGAGCGATTATAGTAATTCTAGATCGCGTAGGTTGTGATGTGGTATCCCTACAGAAGCCTAAAACCGAACGTCTTCAATTGTACGAACGAATGGCCCGCGTCGGATATTTTTCCTCAACCAAGGTGTCTGATACCTTTATTATAGGCTAAATTGTACAATGTGTATGTGAATAAATTATCTTTTTAGTGGTTATATAACAATCATACAAAGGTGCTATCGTTTCAAAACCACATTGCGACTTTCAATTCTCGGAGATAGCCGCCGCGTACTTAAAACGACCGCGCCACTTAAGCGGTTGGCCGTCTTGTAGAGTCCGGGTGTGGGGCAACAACGTACTTTTAACGCCCGGGCTTTGACAGGTAATACGCGCGGATCCGATGACACTGTTTGATGTCGGCAAATGCCGTTTCACTCTAGTCGCGCCAAAGGTGCCGCGGTGTTCAGACGTTTCTTCTTAGTGCGACATAGTGAACTTTATTTTTTGGTAAGTTGATATTTTTGGATTCGTAATGAAATTTAGAACAAACTGAGCGCAAAATCATGATGCCACAATAGAAAAAATACTAATTGTACAGTCTGAAATTTCGGTCTGTCACGGTAACTCGTCGTGTTCATTGTCAACTAATTTTGTAATTTATCAAGCAAAATCTATGAAAATTTTGAGAGAAATGGTAAATCAGTGTTTTTATTAGCGAAATTGTGGAATTTTTTTAGATAAAATATAATGTTTCGTGCCATTATCTCCCGAAATTACCACGTGCACCTAAACCTAGTTCGCGCGTAAAATTGTTCAAGACTCGTTTTTCTCTAATTGTATTATTATATTCATAGAGGAATACACATTATCTTATTGTAAATTTATAGTAGATTCTATTTTTACGTGTCTTTTTATGGAAAACATACGTAAAATTACAGATTTTACATGTTGAAGCGGTGTAAACGATTCAAACCCACAAAAAAACACCCATACAACGAAAAACCCACTTTTGTATCTGTGTGCTACAAAGGGATACCGCCAATCAAAGAGGCCGCCGCGGCACGTGTACGGCAGACGCACAAACAGGATGTTTGTGTTTTGATCTGAGACATAGTTGAGATTTTTCATTTTTTTATTTATTAAGCTGGGTTCAGTTGTTGTTTATAAATCGGTTATCTGACATACTGCGAGTTAAATTTCCAGGTCAGTCATCGTACTATTTGAAGACATGATTTTGTTGACGAAGACGCTGTGGACGTTTGTTTGAATAATCATTAAAAAAAGTTGGCTTTTCTGATGTCTTTGAAAAATTGTTATTGATGTATCTGGTAATAACTGGCCCATAACTTGTTGTTTCAATATGATGTCTATGTCACCGTTTTCTCTAAAGCCACATTCCATATGGTGCTAGAAGTAAAGAGAAATTCTTAAGTGCTAGGACATCTCTGCTTCGCCTTAATTTTAATGCATATGGAAAAGGGATGACCTAGTACCTCATAATATTTTAAAGAGGTTGTAGTGAATAAAAGTCTACTCACAACACTTGTAATCCAAGAATCTACACAGAAGACGAGATATTCACAATTCTTAATCGTGAACACATCTGTACAAGGTGTCCAGAAAGGGTATCGATTATTTGTAAGTTCAATGAAACAAAAATTATTTGTATGCAATAAAAAAGTTTATTGTTTATTATTAGCATATGAATTGGAGAATTATTTGGAAAAGATGATGTTATCCAAATGATGACCGTTACGTTGCTGGCACTCTTCTAAATGGAAACGAAGATTGGCGATAACACGTTGACACATAGCTATCGATATTGCTGTCATTTCTGACCTGATGTTTTGCTTTAACTGGGTTAGATTCGTCGGATTGTTTTGATAAACCTTACTTTTAAGGTATCCCCATGCAAAATAGTCAAGCGGGCTAAGGTCGGGGCTTCTGGGAGGCCAGTTGATGTTACCCCTTCGCGAAATGACTTTATTAGGGAATAGTTCGTTAACAACTTCCATTGAGTCATTTGAGGTATGGCAAGTGGCCCCATCTTGCTGGAACCACGTTCTTGAGTTGAAACCTGCAAACTCCTGCAACTCTGGGACCAAAAAATTTCGCAACATATCGCAATAACGGTCACTATTCACATTAATTGCTCGGCCTCGTTGATCTTCATGAAAATAAGGACCAATTATGCCTTTAGCAGACATAGCGGCCCAAACAACAACCTTTGGGCTATGCAGGGGTCGTTCATGCTTTCGTCTCGGATTCTCCACTGCCCAGTACCGACAATTCTGCTTATTAACATGACCATTCAGGTGAAAATTTGCTTCGTCACTGAACAGTATGTTGTTAAAGTTGTTAAAACGCTACAGCGTTTCGTTCGCAAAATTCAATCGATTAGCATAGTCCGTATCCTTCAATTCTTGAACCAATTGAATTTTATAGGCTTTTAGATGTAAGTCTTTCTTAATCGAATGTAAAGACGATTTTTTGATGTTCAACGCTTGGCTTCGCTTTCGGATGGATAAAGACGGATTTTGACGAACCGACGCCTCCACTTCTTCAATTGTTTCTTCCACGCGAACTGAACGAGGACGACCAGAGTTTTGAATTTTAACTGTCGCACCTGTATTCTCGAACATCCTGATCCATTTCCTAATGCTATCGTCACTTGGCGCGTGGCGGTATGATAATCCGCACGATAGGAGACTTGAGCAGTCCACTATTGAATCACCAATAAGATAATACGCTCGTACGCAATGCGCGATGCGTCCCCGAGTACTGTTCCATCGTGACTAAAACTTCCACAAAATGACTGGGATGGGAGAAATATACATCTGATAGCGAACGTAAGGCCTCTTGCATCCTGACTGATAGTGTCGGAAGTCGCGTTCGAAGATAAGAAGAGTAGCAATGTAAATCCTGAAACTTTTCTTGTTTGATGGACCGAGTGTAAATTTAATTAGTTCGTGGGTGCAGAGATTCGAGCAACTGCTGCGGTGAAGAATATAGTAACAGGCTTCATAAAATCGAACCTTGGAAAAAAGAGACAGTTGTTGTTCATAGAGGGGGCTTTTGACTCTGTATGGTGACCAGCCATACGCTTCTATATGGCAGGAAGAGTAGTAGAAACGAATTTGCATACATGAATAAACAATGTACAAAAAAGGCGGGGACTAATGCCTCACTTCTCTCCCAGTCAACCTCGGCAGTGGGCAATTGCAGTGGTAGGTGGTGGGTATAAACCCATAAGAGAAGTTTGTTTTAAAAAATAAAACATAACCACGAACACCGTAAAATTATAAATTATTCGCTAGAACTAATTTGTTTATGCAAACATATCATAGAGTGTTGAATCAGAAAAAACGAAGTTAGTGTTACATAAAGCCTAGTTAGGTTGGTTAGGTATCTCACTTATGATCACCCGCTTCTAGCATGGGAGCTATCAAACTGAGAGACAAATACTTGGTCTATAGATGCACGCGGGCTCTCCCAAAAGATCTAGGGACAGCTAATACGAGAAGTTGGACACTCCATAGAATAGTTATAATGAGGAATTGAAGAGGCAGCAATTTACAAACCCCATTCTGCGTAATAAAATAGGACTGCAGTACCTTGGCTCAATGGAGATGATAAGCCTCGAGGAAACGCCTAGATCAATCTGATAATTACTCTCGGAGTAGGGATGTGACGACCCCACCGCCCACTGGATGGGAACGAGATCTTTGAGAGGGGGGGAGCTCCCCTTTAGGTGCCACCAACCGAGTCGCGCTGTTATAGAGGAGTTTGTGGTAGTGAGGGCAGGGTTGGTCTTACTCAATCGCGAGACGGGACACGCACGACAAACACGTGCGTGCGGCAACAGGGCGCTCCATAGTGGACGTCACGTCACGTTCGCGGGAGACTTGTGGCCGCCGCATCAGAGAGTGGAAGGTCCTCGAAGACTTGGAGACTCTTATTGTCTGTTTGAACGTCCGACACGTGTCTCAGCGGGCTCAGGAACTCGGAGCGACCGTAGCCGACCCTTAGTTGGCGACGGCCTTCGGTGGGCATTGAAGCGGATAAATCGCGACCTCCTCGTAGAGGCGCCTTGATAGACGACACGGTCGACGTGAGGAGAAAGCGAGGAGGATAGTGGAAGCCCATGGTCACGGTGCAACGCGAGCATGCGGGTACGATATTCGTTCAGGCGTGCGTGCACTAGTGGTCGGCTGAACACAGGCGGCGTCTTGGCGCGTGCGTGGCGAGCCGACGGAGTACCACAAAGGTGTGGACGGAGGCGGGACACCGGGCCGAGGAAAATCGGTGAAGGGACGGATAACAGGGCCAACGTGAAGGAGATAGTGGTCGCGATCGCGAGGTGAAGAGGGCCGCCGGAAAGAAGATGCTGGAGTGTCTGCACGGTGATCCTTTCGGGAAACCGTACAAAAGGGTGCGGCAGAAGTTGCGCCCCAGGAGACCTCCTCTGACTCGCAGTCTCCAACCGGAACTGCTCGATCGGACGATTTGCACCCTGTTTCTTTTATAAAACTTTTGTAAAAATCACCTATTCCAGCCCATTTACATCGGAAAAATGACAGGCCAGAGGCCTTCACTTTTCAATATAAGATATAAAGAAATGGTGTTTCTAAAGGATACACGGAGCGTTTACTAAATACAAAAATCACAAAAAGATACACACGGCCTCCAAGGTGTTAACGATCACTATGTAGCCAATACCTGATGGTGAAAATAATAAACGTAAATCATAGCAGTTCTAGAGATACAAGGATTCACTATTTAAAATTGCGTTTCTGGAATAGATTTTATAAGGAATATATTTCAGAACTACAGAAACGCACATAATGGCAACAACAGCAGATGGCTCTTCAGCTCGGACGCATCACGTCTCCATCCAGGCTCCGACGTCGTCGCATGAATCACAGAAGTGCTCATTTCGCCGGGGACGATCAGGAGAGCTTTTAACCGACTCATCCCACAAACATCATTGGAACAGAGTGTTCCAAAGCGGTCAGTGTTTTGAGTATGCGTGCTATGGTCACGCATACACTTACAGACAGCAGGTGCATCGGGCAGACAGACAGGCTTCGTTCGTACATTGTACATTTTTAATACAATTTTAAAAGTAATTGTAGTGAAACGCCATTTTGGTAACTAACGTTTTTATTCATCATTCAACTTGACACATATAATTTATAACCAGCCAGCAACTAAACAATTATAACCAGCCAGCATCATATATACTACAGTAATCTTGAGTCGTTACTGGAATATAGCGCAGCGCTTACACTATACAAAATCGAAATTCTGTCATGTTATGCCAGACTGATCAACAAATTATAAAACTTTAGGCACAACTTAATAGTGTACCTTTTCACTTGTAGACTCACAACTTTCAACTTTCTTAGAATTTATTCAAAACTGGTTGTTGGCGACGCAATAACATAGTATGTAGGTAATTTAAGTTAATTGTTAGTTTGTAATAAATAATGTTAGTAGGTAGTTGTGAGAGAACGCGTTGACGAGGTCAGTCCGGTCACAGCGCCCAACAGCCGAACACACGTTTTGTTGTATTTTTACGCACTTTGAAACCTATTGTCTTTTTATTGTTCATCTGTGTACATTAAAGTGTTCGACCACATCGCGCGTGTTATATGCGTACCCGTAGTCTTCTATTTCATTAATAAGCGTCACTACAAAACTATCTCCTCCTTGTTGCGTAATTTGGGTGAAAATGCAAACAAAACCTCTGTATATCATAATCCCACTAAATCTAGCAATGGCAGGTCTTCCCGCTCACCAAACGACTCCACCGCCGCAGTTTCACAAACTGTTTTCTCTCAGTAAAATCGGTTGACTACTTGCTTCAAAATATTATTAGCACATCATCTCTCCATAGACAAACGATTCATTAAATCATTGGATCAACACATTTTATCCATCGTTAGAAATGATTCGAGTCACGAATTAGCAAATTTGGCTCCTATAAACGGAATAATACTTAACAGTATAACTGACCCCGCAGCGAGGACTCATAAATTCAAACGGACCACTTTTGTTGACACAATTATCTGTAACGCAGCAACGTCTGCAGGGGCTTGCAAGAAGAACGGATTCAGGTGGTAGGAGTACTGTTACTTGGCTGAATGACGCGACCAACACTGACCAAGAACACTACAAGGAGCGGAGCGAGAGTTAAGGTAAGTAACACGTAGTTTCAAGTGACACTGTGCCGCGAGCTCTCGAGGGCGCGTTTGTTCGGCACAGTTATATTTATATTTACGGCTCAACAACTAAACACCTTGAGTACACGGAGCTATTAAGATAAGGGATAAGTGTCCTCATCACGTAATCGCACAAGCTAAAGAAGACATACAGTCATTGCAAGGACACCATGTCCCTTGTTGGCAATAAATGTAGCTCTGTGAGCTGAATGTAGCTTTGTATTCGTTTTAAAAAGCCTCTTGCATCCTGACTGATGGTGTCGGTTGGTGTCTGTAGCAATGTAAATCCTGAAACTTTTCTTGTTTGATGGACCGAGTGTAAATTTAATTAGTTCGTGGGTGCAGAGATTCCGCGTAACTGCTGCGGCTGAAGAATATAGTAACGGGCTTCATAAAATCTAACCTTGGAAAAAGATGACAGTTGTTGCTCATAGAGGGGTCTTTTGACTTTGTATGGTGACCAGTCAATAAAAAAATTGAAGTTATTTCTACTTTTTTTAGATTCTTTGCTATTTATTATAGCTCTCACCATGCGATGGTTAGTATTTCATTTCTGTATACTCCGTCCGGAGACAGCCAAGTCGACCTTTTTCTCGTATTTTTTTTTTTTTTGAAGAAACTGTTCATAAACGTAATATTATTTTCGCAGGCCATTTTCATCATTCTTTCACCATTTTTACTCCTTTTACCTATACCAAATTTGCCTATTTTCTTCTCCTGTTCTTAGAAAGCGTATTCTACCATTGAAATCCCTCATAATCAGGACGTTCTTTTGTTCACCTATGTGGACGGAACATACACGATCGCTTGCCTGAGTAGACCTCACAGAGGCGTTACTTTGGGAATCATACGGGCATACCGCATTATCTCACATGAGAACGATTCTTGCAACTATAAACTCTGGGTGAGCAACTCGCACCAAGAGACCGAAGTTTGTAGAGACTCCACGCTCGGCAGTTCTTGTTGTCTGCGGGTACAAAGTATAGTCCATACCAGGGCAGGAAGCAGAAACGTTGGCAATCTTATGGAGGACGCCTGCAGTACCAGAGGCGTCACATGACCGTTCCCGAAAAAACCTTACTACGCACTTTTTGAAGACATTGATTATCCCACTTCAGACGTTAGAAATGATAAATATTGTACTAGATCCATCGGTTATTTAATTAAATGAACTGAACGAGAATCCGGACGCCATTTTACTTAGACTATAAATGTTCACATATATTTAATCGTGGTGTGTGGAATAGGGTCGACTTTTGCTTGAGTAGTTTGCGAGTGAATTATAGACGTCCGCTTATGACCAATGTTTTATTACGACTGACTTACGTATTACGTTTTGTTTCACACTCGACAAATCGAATAGCACGAATTGTGGCGAGGACATGATTTCTGCGTAGCAAACACCTGAGAAAAATGGTCCGCGGGTTAAGATCGGGCAAGACTTTCTCTACCGGCGGCGGTTGCGGCTGAACTGACTGAGAAAAGCGCACGGCTGGCGTTGGTCTCCTGAGAAACCGCCATGATGCAGGAAGGCCGCTCAAAGACGAAGATGTTGAGGCGAAGGCATCGGACGTCACATCCAGTCGGTTCCTGTAGTCTCGGGCAGTGACTTAGGTAAAGCCTTAGTTTTCGGTTTCACGGGGCCTCATAGCACGAACGGCAAAGGCAATTTAGTCGTCTTGGATTTGCCATAGCGTACTAAGAAGATCATGGATGGGATTTCAGTGGGAACGATTCCCTCATAATCTTCTTGACTTCTGCCCAGAAGCGCGGTGTCTTAAGAGTTTCCCCATCAAACAGAAAAGCCACTGGCAATTGCAGGCTGATGATTTGAGAACCCGACTCACCATTATCATAATCATCGAGTATGTATTCTTCCGTTGGATGCGACTATCCAGCGGAAGTGACTCGTAGCATATGCAGGCCAACAATTATGATAATGAAAATTTGGCATTACTCATGTCTATTCGAAATCTAATAATGTTATGCGTCTAGAGCAATCTCATCTTCGTTATCATTTAATGCTCCGAGAATTCTACATGGACTGAAAACGCGATGTGGTGTTTAATAATCGATCGACTGTTTGTTTATCTTTTAAGGTTATTCCTGCCTCAGCGTACCCGTAACCCACTATTGTCTGATTTACAATTAACAGCTATCATTACACACAACTGTTATCTATGTACCTTTTAGAATCTCATCTCCGTAAGTCAATTGATCGCAAAAGTCAACAAGGTCCTGTTTAAAGATGATGGCTGTCAAATATTTAATAAGTGTAATGAGCTAGTTGCTACAGCTTGCTTATTAAATGGAGTTTATAAGTTGAGAATGCCTGAAAGGCAGGCTGCAGTGGTGACCTCAAGTGAAATTTTGCATCGCCGGCTTGGTCATGTCAACAGTAACTATTTGAGTAAAATGCAGAAAACTGTGGAAGGTCTTACACTTGATAAAAGACAGAAATATCGAAGTCATCATGTATAGTGTGTTGCGAAAGGAAACAAAATCGTTTACTCTTTTCACATAATGGAAATGGAAGTGGTGTCACTTGGTGGTTCCAGATATTTTATTTTATTCATTGATTACTATAATGATGACATTTATATTTATTTTTTGAAAAACAAAAATGAAGCTTTTGATTGTTGTTAACGCTGATAATTAGGCCTCATTGTAAAAACTTCTCGGAGAGGAATAAAATTAAACCACACAGTTCAACGTAACGATTGGAGAATGAATGACATGAAGGTATATATTAAAATATGAAAAAAAAAACACTAGTGACAGAGCTGAGATGATGCAGTGGTAATTTGCAGTGTTGAAATATTAGGCGCTTGGTCGTTGTTTAAAACTATTCTGAACATGTCCCCGCGCGTTGAAAGCCTGGCTTTCAACCCAAATCTTCAAATGCGGGAAGAGGACAAATCTTGCTAAACGATCGTCGAAGAAGGCCGCTAGAAGTATTGACATCCGCGACTCTCGTGACGCCATCCGTGCTAACAATAATTGTGGTCCAGCATGCAATAAACGTCGGTGTTCATTGTCAAATAATGATTTAGTAATAAGTAAAATATTATATAATAATATATGTCAAATAATAATCTAGAACTTTGTGGTAAAGAAATCAGCAGTAACGGGCAGATATGAATTTTATAGGTACGCAAGAGCTCGGACAAAGCATAAATGACTTCCTCGTTCAAATAAAAAGAAAGGCTGCCGAATGTGAATTTGGAAATTTATAAAAGAGACTTTGCGTAATCGATTTGTGTGTGGGCTAATAAATAACCAGTTAGTTAAGAGATTGCCCACAGAAGGAGATTCACATAAAACAAGTGATGTGCTCGTAAAGAAATTATCTCTAGTGACGCTTCTTCCCCTTCCTCTGTACGATTCCATTAGCTTGAGAACAACAAATTCCCCGGAGTTCAAGCTCCTCTCGTTTTCTTCCATTCCCAAACACGGAAATACGTTTATCACTTGGTGCTAACATCACATGCTGGCCAGAATTTGATACCAAACCTGACCCTTCGTTAATGTCCTGCCCATTTTCATTGTATTTGTAGAATATCGTCTTTAGCTCTCGTTAGTTCTTTAATTTTACTGTTTCTAATTTTATCTTTTAGTTTAAGTCCCATGTAACGTCTTTCCATAGACCTTTAGACAAACTCTTAGTTTATTTATTGAAATTTTTGTAAGTGGCCAGGTTTGGCAGGCGTATGTTTTTTTTTAGGAGTTGAAAGCCCGGTTATTTGATACGGGGCTATCCGACTTGTCTAACTTAGACAAGCTTTGAGTTATTCTAAGTCTGTCCGAAGGTTTATTTAAGTAGTGTATTTGAATTTGGACGTTTTGTATTATAAACCTGGATGGTAGAAGGTTAACGATTGGTTAAGATTAGTTTGTATATGGATGTTTAATATGATCGTTTAAATAAATAATGTTGATATATTTATAGTTGTGGTGCTTTCAATTTAAGTATTTGGATGTCAATATTGGATGTCTTTAGACGCCATAATCAGTCCTTGCATTGAGTTGGTCAAAGGCCGCCTTGTAGGCATGTGGTTGAAGTTGCGGAGTGGTGGTTGGCCTTGGTCGAAATAGCTCTTGAAGCACAATTGAAGCATCTGATGACTTCTTTCGCAGCTTTTTTGGGGCAGTCTTTAAAGACGTGACGTTGGGAGCATGCTGCAGACTCGGCTCGACAGTGCTTCTTTGTGTGCCCAAACTTGAGACACTTGAAGCACTGGAGTAGAGGTGTAAATGTCTCCACATGTACTTGCTGGTGGTCGGCATTGAGTCGAGTTTTGGCTGTAGCGAGTCTCCATATAAGCGGGGTTGTGGGCAGGCGTATGTTAAGCATGGTAACAAGCAAGCATCCTCCATAACCTTTGTCTTTAGTTTAGTGAGAAGATTGCTCTTAAAGATTTCTTTCATAGCCTAGTATTTATTCCATGTACTTTTTATTCTACGATCTATTTCGTTCTTTGTGCAATCTTTGAATGAGATTTGATGTCCCAAATACACATATTCTTTTACCTGTTTGAATTTTGTTGAGTTTATCGTTACTTCGTATTCCGTACTATTCGTCATCACTTTAGTTTTGCTCTGATTCACTTCTAATCCTACTGTCACATTTTGGTCATGGAGTGAATCTACCATATACTGTAAATCTGAAGGATCTTCTGAAAGCAGCATACTATGTCGTCCGCAAATCTTAGTCTAGTCAACCCTCCAAAACATCAAAATCAAATATGCATTTTCATTTGTAACAAAAGTTATGTTCGGACTAATCCTATGCTCGTTCATGTACTTCTACACTGCGGATTTGCTGAGTATTTACTGCCCTATACACTTTAGTAAAAGAAAAGATCCTGAAGTAGAAATACGTACAAAATAATTGTAGATAAAATAAGTGAATTAATGGTAAGCAAGAGTAAGAGACAAGTTTTTAAGACATTGTAAATATGTAGCAAAAAAGTATTTATATTAGGCACAAGTAAGCAAATATCTTATATATGCTTAGTTTTCGTGGGAGTTGGTCCGTAATATATTTATTAAAGCTTCTTGAATTCCATATTGTATTAAAGAGTACGAAAGAGACGAGAGACATTTCCACAGATACGTATATAGCTAATATACAACAACGTGGATCGCTACAATTTAATTCGATAGACATTTACATAGTAAATATGCAGTGGTGTGTTTAGTTTTTGCAATAATCGTGACAACCTCGATGATACGTTCCTTATTTTCGGATGGTAAAACGAATGATTCTGCACCACACAAGTAGCTCCATTCCCACCTATAAATATACCTCATTTAATGTTAGATTTCTTGACAGATTCAAAGCTTGTTTTTGCATATCAGCATCCAACCTAATATGGTTTCACAGACATGAAATCGACCAAGGCTCTAGTAGAAAAAGAGAAATTGGTGTTATTAAGAAATTTAAATAGCTAGTACCCACCAAGCACAACCATTCGATGAAATGAGTGATAAAATAAGACCACCATCTTACAATCAAACTAGTTTAACATCAAGTGCAAGGAATCATTAGACGAATACTTGACATTGTTGAATAATTTAGCAAGTAATTGTAAATTTGGTCAATTAAAAGAAGAGCTCATCACAGACATGCTAGTCATTGGAATCAACAATACAAAAATAAAAGAAAGAATACTTCAACAACCAAGCATTACAACAAAAATTGCCATGAACATTGCAAAAACCCTAGAGAGTGTCCAAGGGAGAAGAGAGTCTATCCATAGACACGGGCATAGATGACAAGTAGGGACATAGACAATATACAACATAAACAATGCTAAGCTTCACCACCCACTATGTAATCCCTATTACTATTGTTAGTGATATAGGACCTGCTCACTAAGTATCATATGTACCACGTAGTAGCACGCGCGAATGAAAAATACTGTCATCACACCATGTCTCTTGTTGACAATAAATGTAGCTATGTGTACTAAATATATATTTCTTAAAACCAGCCGAGACGCTTTTACAGGAGCTCACGAGCCTGTGCAACCCGATGCTCTAATATACGGTGCCAACCTCTGCGCTCTGAAGAGGAGAGAAGGTGGCATTCACCCGATTGCTGTTGGCTCAACATAGCGGCGCCTCTCAGCTAAATTAGCTTCTAAAGCAATTAATTATCTGTCATGTGACTCTGTATGGTGACCAGCCATACGCTCTAGATTGGCAGAGACGAACTACCCCGAAAACCTGACAGATATTTTAACAATCGGAAGAGTACACAGATAATAGAGGGTCCAATTTAATGGAATTCACTGCTTGATCCATTACTCAAGGAGATCGAAGTCAAAAAAGATTATGCACAAGCCTTTGCAAACGACGCGGTTCTGATGTTTTCTTTTCGGCATACACAAGGACGCAGATACTAGAAATAATTCGCATATGCAATGTATTAAGGAGTGTGGAATCAGGACCTTGGTTAGGATACTCCCATAGAATAGTGAGATACCGAGGAATTTAAGAGACAGCGGATTTCAAACTGTCTCCCCAGCCTGCGAAATAAACAGGACTGCAGTACATTGGCTCAATGGAGATCACACAAGTGACCAGCATCGCGATCTCCGACGAGACAAACACCGGGCATTATCCGTAAAAAGCTAAACGAGATTGTGGTCCCTTGAAGATCGTTAATTTCCCAGACGCTACAAAGACTTGATCAGTTTTAAGAAAACCCTATAGCGATCCAAGTCATGATAAGACACGGCGAATTCTTGAAGGAGCAAATACTCAATTTTAAGTGCAAAGAGAATCCGGCGTGTGCCTGTTACCCTGAAAAATCTGAGAATATAATACATCTGATAGCCGAACGTAAAGCCTCTTGCATCCTGACTGATAGTGTCGGAAGTCGCGTTCGAAGATAAGAAGAGTAGCAATGTAAATCCTGAAACTTTTCTTGTTTGATGGACCGAGTGTAAATTTAATTAGTTCGTGGGTGCAGAGATTCCGCGCAACTGCTGCGGCTGAAGAATATAGTAACAGGCTTCATAAAATCGAACCTTGGAAAAAAGATGACAGTTGTTGTTCATAGAGGGGGCTTTTGACTCTGTATGGTGACCAGCCATACGCTCTATATTGGCAGGAACGTACGTATAACGTATTTTGCATACATGAATAAACAATGTACAAAAAAGGCGGACTTAATGCCATAAGGCATTCTCTCCCAGTCAACCTCGGCAGTGGGCAATTGCAGTGGTAGGTGGTGGGTATAAACCCATAAGAGAAGTTTGTTTTAAAAAATAAAACAGTAACCACGAACACCGTAAAATTATAAATTATTCGCTAGAACTAATTTGTTTATGCAACATATCATAGAGTGTTGAATCAGAAAAAACGAATTTAGTGTTACACTAAAGCCTAGTTAGGTTGGTTAGGTATCTCACTTATGATCACCCGCTTCTATGCATGGGAGCTATCAAACGAGAGACAAATACTTGGTCTCATAGTTGCACGCGGGCTCTCCCAAAAGATCTAGGGACAGCTAATACGAGAAGTTGGACACTCCATAGAATAGTTATATACTGAGGAATTGCAGAGGCAGCAATTTACAAACCCCATTCTGCGTAATAAATAGGACTGCAGTACCTTGGCTCAATGGAGATGATAAGCCTCGAGAAACGCCTAGATCAATCTGATAATTACTCTCGGCGTAGGGATGTGACGACCCCACCGCCCACTGGATTGGGAACTAGACTCTTTTTGAGAGCGGGGGGAGCTCCCCTTTAGGTGCCACCAGCCGAGTCGCGCTGTTACAGAGGAGTCTGTGATAGGGGCAGGGTTGGTCGTACTCAATCGCGAGACGACACGCACGACAAACACGTGCGTGCGGCAACAGGGCGGCTCCATAGTGGACGTCACGTCACGTTCGCGGGAGACGTTGTGGCCCGCCGCATCAGAGAGTGGAAGGTCCTCGAAGACTTGGAGACTCTTATTGTCTGTTTGAACGTCCGACACAGTGTCTCCGCGGGCTCAGGAACTCGGAGCGACCGTAGCCGACCCTTAGTTGGCGACGGCCTTCGGTGGGCATTGAAGCGGATAAATCGCGACCTCCTCGTAGAGGCGGCCTTGATAGACGACACGGTCGACGTTGAGGAGAAAGCGAGGATAGTGGAAGCCATGGTGCACGTGTGCAACGCGAGCATGCGGGTACGCTCCATTCCTTCCAGGCGTGCTGTGCACTGGTGGTCGGCTGAACACAGGCGGCTTCTTGGCGCGTGCGTGGCGAGCCGACGGAAGTACCACAGGTGTCGACGGAGGCGGGACACGGCCGAGGAAAATCGGCTGAAGGCGGATCACAGGGCCAACGTGAAGGAGATAGTGGTCGCGATCGCCGAGGTGAAGAGGGCCGCCGGAAAGAAGATGCTGGAGTGTCTGCACGGTGATCCTTTCGGGAAACCGTACAAAAGGGTGCGGCAGAAGTTGCGCCCCAGGAGACCTCCTCTGACTCGCAGTCTCCAACCGGAACTGCTCGATCGGACGATTTGCACCCTGTTTCTTTTATAAAACTTTTGTAAAATCACCGATTCCCAGACCATTTACATCGGAAAAATGACAGGCCAGAGCCTTCACTTTTCAATATAAGATATAAAGAAATGGTGTTTCTAAAGGATACACGGAGCGTTTACTAAATACAAAAATCACAAAAAGATACACACGGCCTCCAAGGTGTTAACGATCACTATGTAGCCAATACCTGATGTTGAAAATACTGAAACGTAAATTCATAGCATTTCTAGATATACAAGGATTCACTATTTAAAATTGCGTTTCTGGAATAGATTTTATAAGGAATATATTTCAGAACTACAGAAACGCACATAATGGCAACAACTGTTGGATTTTGTAAATTATACAATCTATGATTGAGTTATCCCATAGACAAAGTATATATTCTATAATCTATGGTGTGGTACATGTCGGCCAAGTGTGATTAAATGTGTTCGTGTGTAAAAGATGGTTTTTCAATTCATTCAACATTATTAATTCTCAACATGGTAGCAGAGCGTGGTTAGATGTTTTTAAAAGGAAAAGAAAAGAGAAGAAAAGAAAAATACAGTGCAAGAAATAACGAATATAAAGTGTAACGAAAAAAAAAGACACGAGGTCTTTTGAGGTTATGCAGAGTAGAACGAATTACAAAAAATTAAAATATTATTTTCTATATAACAATGCAAGCAAGGGTTGAAGATATAATGATACCTATTTTCGATGGGACAAATTATTCAAGCTGGAAATTACGGCTGACAACGTTGTTACAGTACAAAGAATGCCACGAGGCCTTAAAAAATGAAGACAAAGAAACAGGATCAAAAAAGGACTTAAAAGCAAGGACAATTATAATGAGTACAATCACGGATAAACAATTGGAATATGTAAGTGAATGCAAAACAGCATACGAAATGATGAAGAAGTTTGACAAGATGTATATGACACAGTCTACCGCCATGCAAATAATTTGTAGGGGAAAAATTGAAGATGTTAAATTAAAAGATTATAATAAAGTAGAAGATTTCTTTGTTGATTTTGAGAAAACTACAAATGAATTCAAAGTGGCCGGAGGAAAGTTAAGTGAACAAGAGAAATTAGGATACCTACTCAGAGCGCTTCCACCAAGCTATAGTTACATTGGAGATTTTCTAGATGTTATCCCAGAAGAACAAAAAACAGTTGATTATGTATGTTCTAAAATAAAAGAAAAAAATATGGTCACTAGCAGCTCTGACAATAAAAACAATATGAGTACATTTACAACCAAAACTGTAGCCCAATGCTTTATCTGTGGAAAACCTGGTCATCTTCAGAAGAAATGCTGGTACGGTCAGAGATATAATCAAGGACAACAAAGTGTTAAAGGTCAGCGAGGACTACAGGGAGGTTACAACAGAGGTCATAGTCAAGGCAGAGGTCAAAATCAATTAAGTAGCCAAAATAATTTCAGAGGTCAATACAATTTCAGAAATCAAAATCATTTCAGAAGTCAAAATCATTTCACAGGTCAAAATAATTTCAGAGGTCAAAATAATTTCAGAGGTCAAAATAATTTCAGAAGTCAAAATAATTTCAGAGGTCAAAATAATTTCAGAGGTCAAAATCATTTCACAGGTCAAAATAATTTCAGAGGTCAAAATAATTTCAGAGGTCAAAATAATTCAGAGGTCAAAATATTTCAGAGGTCAAAATCATTTCACAGGTCAAAATAATTTCAGAGGTCAAAATATTTCAGAGGTCAAAATAATTTCAGAGGTCAAAATAATTCAGAGGTCAAAATAATTTCAGAGGTCAACATAATTTCAGAGGTCAAAATCATTTCAGAAGTCAAAATCATTTCACAGGTCAAAATAATTTCAGAGGTCAATACAATTTCAGAAATCAAAATCATTTCACAGGTCAAAATAATTCAGAGGTCAAAATAATTTCAGAGGTCAAAATCATTTCACAGGTCAAAATAATTTCAGAGGTCAACATAATTTCAGAGGTCAACATAATTTCAGAGGTCAATACAATTTCAGAAATCAAAATCATTTCACAGGTCAAAATAATTCAGAGGTCAAAATAATTCAGAGGTCAAAATCATTTCACAGGTCAAAATAATTTCAGAGGTCAATACAATTTCAGAAATCAAAATCATTTCACAGGTCAAAATAATTTCAGAGGTCAAAATAATTTCAGAGGTCAAAATAATTTCAGAGGTCAACATAATTTCAGAGGTCAAAATAATTTCAGAGGTCAAAATCATTTCACAGGTCAAAATAATTTCAGAGGTCAAAATCATTTCAGAAGTCAAAATCATTTCAGAAGTCAAAATCATTTCACAGGTCAAAATAATTTCAGAGGTCAAAATCATTTCAGAAGTCAAAATCATTTCAGAAGTCAAAATCATTTCAGAAGTCAAAATCATTTCAGAAGTCAAAATCATTTCACAGGTCAAAATAATTTCAGAGGTCAAAATAATTTCAGAGGTCAAAATAATTTCAGAGGTCAACATAATTTCAGAGGTCAATACAATTTCAGAAATCAAAATCATTTCACAGGTCAAAATAATTTCAGAGGTCAACATAATTTCAGAGGTCAACATAATTTCAGAGGTCAAAATAATTTCAGAGGTCAAAATAATTCAGAGGTCAAAATAATTTCAGAGGTCAACATAATTTCAGAGGTCAACATAATTTCAGAGGTCAACATAATTTCAGAGGTCAATACAATTTCAGAAATCAAAATCATTTCAGAAGTCAAAATCATTTCACAGGTCAAAATAATTTCAGAGGTCAATACAATTTCAGAAATCAAAATCATTTCAGAAGTCAAAATCATTTCAGAAGTCAAAATCATTTCAGAAGTCAAAATCATTTCAGAAGTCAAAATCATTTCACAGGTCAAAATAATTTCAGAGGTCAACATAATTTCAGAGGTCAACATAATTTCAGAGGTCAACATAATTTCAGAGGTCAACATAATTTCAGAGGTCAAAATCATTTCACAGGTCAAAATAATTTCAGAGGTCAACATAATTTCAGAGGTCAACATAATTTCAGAGGTCAACATAATTTCAGAGGTCAAAATAATTTCAGAGGTCAACATAATTTCAGAGGTCAAAATCATTTCAGAAGTCAAAATCATTTCACAGGTCAAAATAATTTCAGAGGTCAACATAATTTCAGAGGTCAAAATCATTTCAGAAGTCAAAATCATTTCAGAAGTCAAAATCATTTCACAGGTCAAAATAATTTCAGAGGTCAAAATAATTTCAGAGGTCAAAATCATTTCAGAAGTCAAAATCATTTCAGAAGTCAAAATCATTTCAGAAGTCAAAATCATTTCAGAAGTCAAAATCATTTCACAGGTCAAAATAATTTCAGAGGTCAACATAATTTCAGAGGTCAACATAATTTCATTTTTACATGAAAGGTTATTTCCTTATAGTCAAAGAGGTTCAATAATTTTTAAAACGAATAAATTTTTTTTTTTTTTTTTTTTTTTTTTTTTTTTTTTTTTTTTTTTTTTTTTTTTTTTTTTTTTTTTTTTTTTTTTTTTTTTTTTTTTTTTTTTTTTTTTTTTTTTTTTTTTTTTTTTTTTTTTTTTTTTTTTTTTTTTTTTTTTTTTTTTTTTTTTTTTTTTTTTTTTTTTTTTTTTTTTTTTTTTTTTTTTTTTTTTTTTTTTTTTTTTTTTTTTTTTTTTTTTTTTTTTTTTTTTTTTTTTTTTTTTTTTTTTTTTTTTTTTTTTTTTTTTTTTTTTTTTTTTTTTTTTTTTTTTTTTTTTTTTTTTTTTTTTTTTTTTTTTTTTTTTTTTTTTTTTTTTTTTTTTTTTTTTTTTTTTTTTTTTTTTTTTTTTTTTTTTTTTTTTTTTTTTTTTTTTTTTTTTTTTTTTTTTTTTTTTTTTTTTTTTTTTTTTTTTTTTTTTTTTTTTTTTTTTTTTTTTTTTTTTTTTTTTTTTTTTTTTTTTTTTTTTTTTTTTTTTTTTTTTTTTTTTTTTTTTTTTTTTTTTTTTTTTTTTTTTTTTTTTTTTTTTTTTTTTTTTTTTTTTTTTTTTTTTTTTTTTTTTTTTTTTTTTTTTTTTTTTTTTTTTTTTTTTTTTTTTTTTTTTTTTTTTTTTTTTTTTTTTTTTTTTTTTTTTTTTTTTTTTTTTTTTTTTTTTTTTTTTTTTTTTTTTTTTTTTTTTTTTTTTTTTTTTTTTTTTTTTTTTTTTTTTTTTTTTTTTTTTTTTTTTTTTTTTTTTTTTTTTTTTTTTTTTTTTTTTTTTTTTTTTTTTTTTTTTTTTTTTTTTTTTTTTTTTTTTTTTTTTTTTTTTTTTTTTTTTTTTTTTTTTTTTTTTTTTTTTTTTTTTTTTTTTTTTTTTTTTTTTTTTTTTTTTTTTTTTTTTTTTTTTTTTTTTTTTTTTTTTTTTTTTTTTTTTTTTTTTTTTTTTTTTTTTTTTTTTTTTTTTTTTTTTTTTTTTTTTTTTTTTTTTTTTTTTTTTTTTTTTTTTTTTTTTTTTTTTTTTTTTTTTTTTTTTTTTTTTTTTTTTTTTTTTTTTTTTTTTTTTTTTTTTTTTTTTTTTTTTTTTTTTTTTTTTTTTTTTTTTTTTTTTTTTTTTTTTTTTTTTTTTTTTTTTTTTTTTTTTTTTTTTTTTTTTTTTTTTTTTTTTTTTTTTTTTTTTTTTTTTTTTTTTTTTTTTTTTTTTTTTTTTTTTTTTTTTTTTTTTTTTTTTTTTTTTTTTTTTTTTTTTTTTTTTTTTTTTTTTTTTTTTTTTTTTTTTTTTTTTTTTTTTTTTTTTTTTTTTTTTTTTTTTTTTTTTTTTTTTTTTTTTTTTTTTTTTTTTTTTTTTTTTTTTTTTTTTTTTTTTTTTTTTTTTTTTTTTTTTTTTTTTTTTTTTTTTTTTTTTTTTTTTTTTTTTTTTTTTTTTTTTTTTTTTTTTTTTTTTTTTTTTTTTTTTTTTTTTTTTTTTTTTTTTTTTTTTTTTTTTTTTTTTTTTTTTTTTTTTTTTTTTTTTTTTTTTTTTTTTTTTTTTTTTTTTTTTTTTTTTTTTTTTTTTTTTTTTTTTTTTTTTTTTTTTTTTTTTTTTTTTTTTTTTTTTTTTTTTTTTTTTTTTTTTTTTTTTTTTTTTTTTTTTTTTTTTTTTTTTTTTTTTTTTTTTTTTTTTTTTTTTTTTTTTTTTTTTTTTTTTTTTTTTTTTTTTTTTTTTTTTTTTTTTTTTTTTTTTTTTTTTTTTTTTTTTTTTTTTTTTTTTTTTTTTTTTTTTTTTTTTTTTTTTTTTTTTTTTTTTTTTTTTTTTTTTTTTTTTTTTTTTTTTTTTTTTTTTTTTTTTTTTTTTTTTTTTTTTTTTTTTTTTTTTTTTTTTTTTTTTTTTTTTTTTTTTTTTTTTTTTTTTTTTTTTTTTTTTTTTTTTTTTTTTTTTTTTTTTTTTTTTTTTTTTTTTTTTTTTTTTTTTTTTTTTTTTTTTTTTTTTTTTTTTTTTTTAGCTGGAGATTTTAATGTAAATGTTGGCAAGAGCTGAATCAATGCCATTAATGACATTTCTTCAAAAAGAATTTCAATTGCAAATCAACAACAATCCACGAGAATCTACTACCAAATATGGAACAACAATAGATGCTGTATTTGTGAGATATCTTGATGGTGTTTTATCCAATACTTTTGTAACGTACTTTAGTTATCATCGACCAATCGTCACCGTAATACCGGCAGAGGAAACTTCGAATATAACTATTACTGAAGTCGCAGATGAAAATCTCGTATTTAAATTGTGGCCACTTGATATTAATATCGAATTTTTAAATCACATGTGAATAAATGTTTATTAAATAAAGTTACCATTTTCTGTAAGAAATTCGTAATACTTCAGTTTTTCATTAGGCTATATTTAATTCCTATAATAATAATATCTTCTTTTACGCATATTACTTGTACACACACGATGTTTCACATCTGCCAGGCGTCCCATTTTTTCAACTAGTGCTTATTTCGTGAATGGTAACACTTAGCTCATGTCTGATTTGACAGATAATTAGTTTTATCCTTCCGCTGAACGAATATGGTTGTGTATACGCTTAAACAACGCCGGGAAATATTCCGACATTACTTTGAAAATCATGGTAATGTTGCAGAATGTGTGCGAAAATTGCGTACGGATTTTGGAAGAAGAGAAGCGCCGTCAGCTCCGTATGTTCGTTATCTTGTGAAAAAAGTGAAAGAAACTGGCATCCTCATCGATAAACCAACATATATGTAGGTCTGTGGTTAGTGAATGAAGATGAATGTTAGACGAATCAGATTGAGATGCATGAACGATTGATTTGATAGAAAGGGATGGATGCATGGGGGGAAAGGAATGGATGCGAGAGGTAGAACGTAAGGAAGGACGGCGAGTAAAGACGTGCGCTAGCGGATGTTTTTTCTTGTTTTTTTTTTTTTTTTTTTTTTTTTTTTTTTTTTTTTTTTTTTTTTTTTTTTTTTTTTTTTTTTTTTTTTTTTTTTTTTTTTTTTTTTTTTTTTGGGTTTTCCCTTGCGGGCTGGGTTTTTCTTTTTTGTTCTGTTTTGTTTTTTGTTGGGCTTTTTGGGTTTCTGGGTTCGGGGTGATTAAAAAATTAAAAAGGGAATAAAGGATTTGAGTCGGCAAGAAATATTTATTATTTCACCACGGAACCACAATTTTGGGGGCTCGTCCGGGATAGGCGAAGAAAGACGTAAGAAGACGGAAATTCATAAGACGACTTTGCACGACACGTGGTGAAAATAAAGATGCCGAAAGATAGGGGGGAAGTTGTGGACAGAGCTGAGGGTACCTTGCAATACTCCGAAGAGCTTATACCGAAGTTCACCGGTACAGATAATTGCTTACCCGGTGTCACGTTGGATCCAGGATATTGAAGATAACAGCGAGATCTTCGAGTGGAGTCTGCTGCAACAGCTTATAGTGGCGAGAAGATCCCTGGAAGGTACAGCAGCACTTGGATAAAGAGTGAGCGACCTTTTAAAACGTGGGCTGAGCTCAAGCAAGCAGTGTCGAAGGAGTTCCCAGACGCGCTCGACCAGAAAACGGTGCATGAGATGATGTGTAGTCGGCATAATTATCAAACGAAACATGCTTAGATTATATGCTGACGATGAAGGAAATGGAAAGAGGGGTAAGTTGCCAGACTATGTGGCCATTAAGTACATAATAGACGGCATAAAGGACGTAGAGATGAACAAGATTATGTTGCACGGAGTAACTACCTACTCTGAGCTAAAAGATAAAATTAAGATTTATGAAAATGTTAAGTCGAAAATGAAGCAGGAGCGTAATCGTCATAAACAGTCGCGGTGTTATAACTGTGGTGAAATGGGGCATACGTCGTCGGCATGTCCAAATAAAGTGCATGGGTTAAAGTGTTTTAAATGTAATGAGTTCGGCCATATTGCATCGCACTGTAGAAAAGGTAATTATAACCAAAGGAACAGCTTCGGAACGGATCGGTCGAGTCATCGCCTAAACGAAAACACACGAGAGCGATCGACCAATGAGGAGCGACAAGCGCGGGAGTACCGATCACGACACAGCGGAACGACCGACCAAGCAAAAGCTATGTTCGCTTCGAGCAACTTCACACCGGAGCGGCTCGCGCGGTTTGACCTACGAACTGACAGCGCGAACGTGACGACGCATACAGTGACAGACGGCCCAAACGAGAGTGACATGACACTGACAGCCGATGTCATGTTGACCGGAAGATTGGCGGAGAGACGAGTCGGCGCAGATTTAAACAAACTGGAACTTGAGAAGATCGATAAATCGAATTATTCAAAACCTGTAGTGGAGATTATGTTGCACAATTTCAAAGTGAACGCGTTGGTTGATACGGGAAGCGACATAAACTTAATAGATGAACGTATCTATAAGGACTATCTTACTAGCTTTAGTTGTATTAGTGAATGTTTATTGCTAACTGGATTAGGTAACCGGTCTATCCAATCACTCGGAAAGTGTTCCCTACCTACGCGTATAGGTGATAGGTGTTTAACTGTTACCTTCCATATTATACCGTGTAATAAAATGCCGTATTCTGTAGTATTGGGACAGGAATTGTTGTCTGACTACACCGTAGTGTTCGGAGAGCGATCTGTACATCTGTTAGACAAAGGAGAGGATTGGTTCAGGGGTATAAATTGTGTGGCAAATTGCGACGTTGTTTTAGGTGACACTTGCAGCTCTTCAGTGCGACGAGAAGTTTTGCAGTGTATAGATGAGTATAAACCTGTTCAAACCAAGGAGGTTCCATTGGAGTTGAAGATCATACTGAAAGATGACATCCCTGTTGCACATCGTCCAAGAAGAATATCTCTGAAGGAACGTGAGATTGTCGAACAACAGGTAAAGCAGTGGCTGGACAACAACATAATTCGGGTGAGTTATTCTGAATATGCTAGCCCTATCGTGTTAGTTAGGAAAAAAGATGGATCTACAAGAGTTTGTGTTGATTACAGAGATATTAACAAGAAGATGGTTAAAGATGAATATCCTTTGCCGATAATAGAGGATTTAATAGACAAGTTGAGCGGTGCTAAATATTTTAGTGTTCTAGACTTAGAAAATGGATTTTTCCATTTGAAAGTTAGTGAGGAATCTGTCAAATACACAGCCTTGTTACTCACCATGGGCAATGGGAATTTCTTAGAGCTCCATTTGGCATTTCAGTCTGCCCTAAGTATTTCACTAGGTTTATATCAATAATTTTCAGGGAGCTGGTATCACAGAATATAATGGCAACATTTATAGACGATATTATTGTGTATGCTGAGGATGAAATTCAGGCATTGAAGAGATTAAAATGTGTTCTAGAAGTTGCAGCCATGCATGGGTTACAGATCAATTGGAAGAAAGCAAACCTGATTTCACAGCGAGTGGAATATCTTGGACATATGGTGGAAGATGGAAAGGTGAGACCATCACCTGATAAGACTGAGGCTGTTAGGAAATATCCGGAACCAAGGACGTTGAAGCAATTGCACAGCTTCATTGGACTGACATCTTACTTCCGCAAGTACATTCCAAATTATGCTTTATTGGCCAAACCACTTACCGACCTCTTGAGAAGAGATACCAGTTTTTCTTTTGATGATATACAAAGACAGGCATTCAATGTGTTAAAGCAAAAATTGGCGAGTGGCCCAGTTTTATCTTTGTTTGATCCTCAACTTGAGACCGAGCTACACACGGACGCATCTAGTGTGGCTTATGCGGCTATAATGCTGCAGAGGGCACCAACTGGTGAGTTACATCCTATTCACTACATGAGTAAGAGAACAACTGATGCTGAAAGCAAGTACAGTAGTTATGAGCTGGAGGCATTAGCCGTAGTCCAGGGTGTTAAAAAATTTCATCATTACCTATTCGGGATCAAATTTAAAATCGTCACAGATTGTCAAGCTTTTAGTATGACCTTAAAAAAACGGGATTTGACACCTAAAGTGGCTAGATGGGTGCTTTTACTTGACCAGTATGAATATGTAATAGAACATAGGTCTGGTAGTCAGATGAGACACACAGACGCTTTAAGTAGGAACTGTTATGATGCTGGCATGGTGGTGACTTTGCATGATCAAATACAACAAGCACAGGATTGTGACGAGGGATTAAAGGCTATAAAGGAGATTTTGCGGGAAAGACCTTTTGCAGATTACCATTTGGAAAGAGGATTACTTTACAAAGGTATGAGTAAACAATTAGTTATACCTAAAAGCATGGAAACAGAAATAATAAGAAGAGTTCATGAGCGGGGTCATTTTTCTAAGAAAAAAATGATAGAGTTAATTGGTAAAGATTACTTCATTAAAAATTTAAACAATAAAATTGAAGAATTTCTTGTAACTTGTATACCTTGTCTACTAGCTACAAGAAAGGAGGGACATCAAGAGGGATTTTTACACTCAATTGATAAACACAATATACCATTGCATACCCTGCATTGTGACCATATTGGACCTTTATCGCAGACAAAGAAACAGTATAATTATATTTTCACTGTGGTAGATGGTTTCTCAAAATTTGTTTGGATTTTTCCTACCAAGGGTACAACCTCAAAAGAAACTTTAAGTAAACTTTCAATCCATCAGCAGACATTTGGCAACCCTACGAGGATTATCACAGACAGAGGTACGGCCTTCACCAGTTTGGAATTTAAAGATTATTGTGAAAGAGAAAAAATTGAACATGTGACTATCACAACTGGGGTACCACGTGGTAACGGTCAAGTGGAGAGGATACATAGGATTATAATATCAATTCTAACCAAACTTTGCATTTCAGATCAATCACTTTGGTATAGGCATGTAAGCCGCCTTCAGCAAGCCTTAAATAGTACTTTTCAGAGAAGCATCAATACTACCACCATTTCAGTTAATGACCGGAGTCAAGATGAAAACACATGAAGATATAGAAATCTACAATTTGTTACAACAAGAGAGTATAGATTGTTTTATGCAGGAAAGGGAAGAGTTAAGATGTTCGGCTAAGGCACAGATAGGAAAAGTTCAGGCAGAAAATGCACAGTCATTTAATAAGAAGAGAAAGGAAAGCACTAAGTATAATGAAGGGGATAGAGTTGTCATCAAAAGGACCCAATTTGGTTCTGGTCTCAAACTAAAGGAGAAGTTTTTAGGACCATATGTAGTAACAAAGGTCAAGGGAAACGACCGTTATGGCCTAGAAAAGGTGCATAGCTATAGAGAGGGACCTACCAAAACGAGTAGTTCTGCAGACCAAATGAAACCGTGGCCTGGGTTTCATGACACTTAAGGTAATTAGATACCTTAATTTTTTTGTTTTGTTGTTTTTTTTTGTGTGATAATTTTAAATAACCAGAGCAGATCTCTCTCCAGATACATGGTGTAAGACTAAAGTAGTCAGATAACAGTTACAATAATTATCAAAATTTGTCCTGTATTTGTAGTCATCTTATGCAGAAATAAAGAGGTTTTTGTATAGTTATGATATTGTAAGAATAAAGGGATGTTAAGAATAACTAGGGAAAGACAAACTTTGTGTATTCGGTATTTTAGTCTTTAATGTTTTCTTTGTTTTTTTTTTCCAAGAATGTAATGGTTGTAATTTGTTGTAGTGAACTATTATTGTTAAGGATAATGTGTTATGTAATAAGATAGGTTAACTTAATTTCTAAGATTCAAATATTGTTATTCTGGTATGTTTGTGTGAACGAAGAAGTCTCGGTTTTAATTTTGTATAATGTAGTGGTAGTATGTCAGAGAAGAGTATGGTGTGGCTAGAGGCAGCCAAACCCGCAGGATGGCCGAGATGTAGGTCTGTGGTTAGTGAATGAAGATGAATGTTAGACGAATCAGATTGAGATGCATGAACGATTGATTTGATAGAAAGGGATGGATGCATGGGGGGAAAGGAATGGATGCGAGAGGTAGAACGTAAGGAAGGACGGCGAGTAAAGACGTGCGCTAGCGGATTAAAAAATTAAAAAGGGAATAAAGGATTTGAGTCGGCAAGAAATATTTTATTTATTTCACCACGGAACCACATATATAAACACTTACTCGTCTAAGTAAAATGGCGTTCAGATCGATGAGAAGATTTAGTACAATATTTATATTTGTTAACGAATTTCTTTTATCCTTTCTAACATCTGAAGCGGGATAATCAATATCTTCAAAAAGTGCGTAGTAAGTTTTTTCGGATGCGGTAACGCGTGTGCGTCTGGTACTGCAGGCGTCCATAACTGCTTACCATCAGGCGGGCCGTATGCTTGTTTGCCTCTGTGTGGTACCAGAAAAATCCTTTTCGTTATATCTTTGCTCGAGCATCTCTTCCCTTGTCATGTTAAGTCTACGGACAACGGTCTCTCGTACCAGTGCTTCTCCAGCCCGCACGATTTCGGCACTGCGTAGTAAAAAACGCTTCAATTAAGGAACCATACTTCGTAGAATATTCAGAGTTTTTGAATCAGAGTCAATAACTGTTATGTTATGCACGCCGACGTTAGTGTTTGAATTACCTTTATCATTTATCATGTCCCTAAATAACATTAATAATACGTTGTATGCTGCGACCGGTCCTCGTCTTTACCGCAATTGGTTCTCTTATACAGTGCTATGCTTTCCAAAGCGGACTGTTATAACATAACATACCACGAACTTCACACAAATTAAACTGCTTAGTTGTCTCCATGTGACAATGACAAAGTTCTCGGGTCGCATTCCTTTAACTGTTTACTCCAACTGTTCATTACATTTTCGTAAAACTTAAAACTTAGTTCGGACTCAGACTTCGAAGTGGACAGACACACTTTAAAATTATATCTTTATTATAATTCTTCATCCATATTAATAAAAGTTCTTTTTTAACAACACTTTAACCTCCCACCCTATAACAGCACCCATGCCTCGTCAGTACCTCCACCAACCTCACCACTGGCTCACCCACTCTATTACAACTGGACGCATAGAGTCAACGGTTCTGCTTCCTGCCCTGGTATGGTCCATTTTTTATCCGTGCAGAACAAAAAGAACTGCCGAGCGTGGAGTCTCCACAAACTTCCGGTCTCTTGTTGTGAGTTACTCACCCAGAGTTTATAGTTGCAAGCATCGTTCTCATTTGACATAGTACGGTATCCCCGTATGACTCCGAAGGCCTTGGCTCTGAGTTCTACTCGGGCAGGCGGTGGTATGTTTCGTCAGGGCTTTGGCAGCATTTGGGAAAATTGCCACATCCTTACCCCAGTAATATTACAATGTCACAAGACGAAAGTCTTCAACCGGTGCGCCCCCTACACTCTCACTAACAGCGCAGAGGCTTAGCATCTGACCATCGGGATGGTCCACCGACTAAACACAGCTTGCTATGAAGTGAGCTATGGTTGGCATTTCTTTGTCACAAATCCGGGAAAACGTTCATTTGTCCAGAGAACATTAGGGAAAAGGCCTTCATCAAGCAGTGGATTGATATAGAATGATGATAGACTGATCCTAAACAATACAAAGATCATTTTCATAGACATTTCAGTCTCGTGATAGTCCCTTCACTTCCGGTAGGCTGTATTGGGCCTCGTTGTGATTTCATTTTATTATCGTTTATTTGTAAATAATTTTTCACTATTATTTAATTAACAGATATCAATTTATTAAAATACTGTTTTGACATTTCAACTGCGGCGGATAAACTGTTTGTTTTGTTTACTGTATCTTTTACTATACCGTCACAATTTTTAAATAACAGCCCGTTTATCTCGAAGACTTTATGCCATCGTTCTGTCAGTTTCACATGTTCATAATCTATTGTTTTTAGTATCATCGTTAGAAGCCCAATAACGATGAATTTTTATTCTAGGTTAAGACCCACGCGAGCGTATTTGGCAACGAGTCATTAGCAGCAGAAGGAAGCCAGATTATAACCAGATCCTGGTATCGTATGTTAAGCATTGGCAACGAGAGACCTCAGTTCAGGAGTACCCGATACAGCGGGAGTACGCCCCAGCATTCCTAACACAACTCTTTTGCCCGAACACAACAGGGGCGTATAGTTTATTAACAAATGTCCGGACATTTTAACTGCTAACCCAAATATAGATTCACTGACCACGACGGATTCTCTCAATACTTGAAGTCGGAAGATCACAATCCACCGCACTCGTCCAACAATTTCTGTTAAAATGTTCCTTCACAAATTTTCAGTTCAATGTTTGTAAAAATTTATATGATGCGCTATCACCGCTTTAAAGAGTATTTTTCAACACTGAAAACCTACAACGAAGAAAACTTTCTGTTTTGCCAAATCAATATTTTCTTGGGAGGCAAATGGTGGAAAGTCTTCCACCTGAAAAAGTAACGTGTGTTGTATTACTTTTACATACTGCATTATTAGCAGCAGTAACCCAAAAAATTACTCTCGCCCAAGTCACATTATCGTAACCCAACGATTTGGAAGTAAACAACAGATAAGAGTAATAATAACGATACCCAATGTCTTCGGATGTCGTAACTCAGGATTTTAAGAAGTGTTAGCGCTGCACGACCCTACCTCGCTCAACCCCGCTACCATTGCTCGTGGTCGACGTCAAGGACATCACTCCGAACACACTGCGCCGGCGGGCAGCAAGCGGGACAGACATTGACACGGGTGACACCCGAGTGCACAGCATTATGAGCCAAAAAGAATTTAGAATTGTAGGTCGGGGCAAATATTGGATGGAAGCACTGCTCTTTACAAAGCGAATAGGAAACATTTTATTTTTAAAATGAACCTAATAAAAGATTTTTCATGTATTTTTTTCACTAAAATGTCGCTATAATTTAAGGTTATATATAAGACACCTTATAATTAATAAAGGGTCCACCGTCTAACTTTTTTTTTCAACTAGTGCTTATTTCTTGAATGGTAACACTTAGCTCATGTCTGATCTGACAGATAATTAGTTTTATCCTTCCGCTGAACGAATATGGTTGTGTATACGCTTGAACAACGCTGGGAAATATTGCGACATTACTTCGAAAATGAAGTAATATTTTCTGTATGCGAAAACTTTTTTGGTGGTACAATTTTCGTTATTTAAGCGTTATCATAAAAAATAATTAAAAAATATTGTATTTTATATTATTGGCAACACTAGTGTGGCGCTAGTGAGCAACACGTCACCGCGCTCCCTATTCAAAGTTGATATATAAATAGCCGCGAGTCGCTACGCGGTTCTCTTTCGTTTCGACCGTCGCGCCGACCACTGCTGCGACGTTGTTTGTGAAGGCTATTTAATGTAAAGTATAAGTATAATCTCTGTTCACCGGTCCAAGTTAATATTTACTTTTAAACCTCTATAAAGTATATCATAGGCGATCTGGGCGAGACCTTCGGGCCGAAGTACAATTCAAGAGGCAAACGCGAAATCCACTCATGACCCACGTTGTGACGCGGCAATGATCCACGTAGGTCTGCATGTGCGCTGTGACGGCGCGTGCGGGGGCGCAGGACCAGTCTGCATTGGTCCAATGCTTACGCTTCCGGTACTACTGTCACAGCAAGCAACTTTGCACCCAGTATGAAGGCAGGTGCAGCTATCGCGTAGGCTTGCACCTTAGGAGCGAGTGCACAGACTGGCAAGTAGGGAAACGCGCCGGAACTGCCGTAAGGCTAAGGCCAATCGGTGGGACCACGGAGCGTTGGACGAGGAATGTCAGGTCCGGAGGTGGGACGCCATGTCTCGGGCATCTGACCGTAATATACGAGCAAGGCACCATTACAACTGTTGATAAAATGGTAAAAGCGAAATTCCTCGACCAATCAGCTGTAAGGTAGAATCACTTTATATTCATTTTGAATAGTATGCCAATTTAGACATACTCGTAACTATCTAAAATAACGATTACTGACTACAATTATTATGAACGTAAAAAGTACATGAGTACGTACCACAAAATGTAAAAAAACATGATTAAAGCATTATTCAATACAAAAACTCTTTTTTCATTTACACCCCAGAACTTTTGACCTGCACACAATTATAATAAAAACTTGAATTATTTATAAAAATAAAACTTAAGTGAACATGTTTAAAATAGTCGCAACATGTTACAAGGGTTGGGACGCAACCCATACAATAATGCCCATTGTTCTTTAATTAGTTCGTGGGTGCAGAGATTCCGCGCAACTGCTTCGGCTATAGTATATAGTAACGGGCCTCAAAAAATCGAACCTTGGAAAAAAGATGACAGTTGTTGTTCATAGAGGAGGCTTTTGACTTTGTATGGTGACCAGCCATACGCTCTATATTGGCAGGAACGCACGTATAACGTATTTTGCATACATGAATAAACAATGTACAAAAAAGGCGGACTTAATGCCATAAGGCATTCTCTCCCAGTCAACCTCGGCAGTGGGCAATTGCAGTGGTAGGTGGTTATACCCATAAGAGAAGTTTGTTTTAAAAAATAAAACAGTAACCACGAACACCGTAAAATTATAAATTATTCGCTAGAACTAATTTGTTTATGCAACATATCATAGAGTGTTGAATCAGAAAAAACGAATTTAGTGTTACACTAAACCCTAGTTAGGTTGGTTAGGTATCTCGCTTATGATCCCCCGCTTCTATGCATGGGAGCTATCAAACGAGAGACAAATACTTGGTCTCATAGTTGCACGCGGGCTCTCCCAAAAGATCTAGGGACAGCTAATACGAGAAGTTGGACACTCCATAGAATAGTTATATACTGAGGAATTGCAGAGGCAGCAGATTACAAACTCTTACCCCACCCTGCGTAATAAATAGGACTGCAGAATCTTGGCTCAATGGAGATGATAAGCCTCGAGAAACGCCTAGATCAATCTGATAATTACTCTCGGCGTAGGGATGTGACGACCCCACCGCCCACTGGATTGGGAACTAGACTCTTTTTGAGAGCGGGGGGAGCTCCCCTTTAGGTGCCACCAGCCGAGTCGCGCTGTTACAGAGGAGTTTGTGATAGGGGCAGGGTTGGTCGTACTCAATCGCGAGACGACACGCACGACAAACACGTGCGTGCGGCAACAGGGCGGCTCCATAGTGGACGTCACGTCACGTTCGCGGGAGACGTTGTGGCCTGCCGCATCAGAGTGGAAGGTCCTCGAAGACTTGGAGACTCTTATTGTCTGTTTGAACGTCCGACACAGTGTCTCCGCGGGCTCAGGAACTCGGAGCGACCGCAGCCGACCCTTAGTTGGCGACGGCCTTCGGAGGGCATTGAAGCGGATAAATCGCGACCGCCTCGTAGAGGCGGCCTTGATAGACGACACGGTCGACGTTGAGGAGAAAGCGAGGAGGATAGTGGAAGCCATGGTGCACGTGTGCAACGCGAGCATGCGGGTACGCTCCATTCCTTCCAGGCGTGCTGTGCACTGGTGGTCGGCTGAACACAGGCGGCTTCTTGGCGCGTGCGTGGCGAGTCGACGGAAGTACCACAGGTGTCGACGGAGGCGGGACACGGCCGAGGAAAATCGGCTGAAGGCGGATCACAGGGCCAACGTGAAGGAGATAGTGGTCGCGATCGCCGAGGTGAAGAGGGCCGCCGGAAAGAAGATGCTGGAGTGTCTGCACGGTGATCCTTTCGGGAAACCGTACAAAAGGGTGCGGCAGAAGTTGCGCCCCAGGAGACCTCCTCTGACTCGCAGTCTCCAACCGGAACTGCTCGATCGGACGATTTTGCACCCTGTTTCTTTTATAAAACTTTTGTAAAATCACCGATTCCCAGACCATTTACATCGGAAAAATGACAGGCCAGAGCCTTCACTTTTCAATATAAGATATAAAGAAATGGTGTTTCTAAAGGATACACGGAGCGTTTACTAAATACAAAAATCACAAAAAGATACACACGGCGTCCAAGGTGTTAACGATCACTATGTAGCCAATACCTGATGTTGAAAATACTGAAACGTAAATTAATAGCATTTCTAGATATACAAGGATTCACTATTTAAAATCGCGTTTCTGGAATAGATTTTAAGGAATATATTTCAGAACTACAGAAACGCATATAATGGCAACAACGACGTGACTCTTCAGCTCGGACGCATCACGTCTCCAGCCAGGCTCCGACGTACTTCAAACTTAGATATGAACATAGACAAAATCGAAATTATATCATATTATGCCAGACTGATCAATAGAATATAAAACTTTAGGCACAACTTAATAGGGTACCTTTTCACTTGTAGACTTACAACTTTCAACTTTCTTAGAATTCATTTAAAACTGGTACTTCAAACTTCGATGTGAACATAGACAAAATCGAAATTCTGTCATATTATGCCAGACTGATCAATAGAATATAAAACTTTAGGCACAACTTAATAGGGTACCTTTTCACTTGTAGACTTACAACTTTCAACTTTCTTAGAATTTATTCAAAACTGGTACTTCAAACTTTGATGTGAACATAGACAAAATCGAAATTCTATCATATTATGCCAGACTGATCAACAAAATATAAACCTTTAGGCACAACTTAATAGGGTACATTTTCACTCGTAGACTTACAACTTTCAATTCTTAGAATTTATTCAAAACTGGTACTTCAAACTTCGATGTGAACATAGACAAAATCGAAATTCTGTCATATTATGCCAGACTGATCAATAGAATATAAAACTTTAGGCACAACTTAATAGGGTACATTTTCACTCGTAGACTTACAACTTTCAATTCTTAGAATTTATTCAAAACTGGTACTTCAAACTTCGATGTGAACATAGACAAAATCGAAATTCTGTCATATTATGCCAGACTGATCAATAGAATATAAAACTTTAGGCACAACTTAATAGGGTACCTTTTCACTTGTAGACTTACAACTTTCAACTTTCTTAGAATTATTCAAAATGGTACTTCAAACTTCGATGTGAACATAGACAAAATCGAAATTCTATCATATTATGCCAGACTGATCAACAAAATATAAAACTTTAGGCACAACTTAATAGGGTACCTTTTCACTTGTAGACTTACAACTTTCAACTCTTAGAATTTATTCAAAACTGGTACTTCAAACTTCGATGTGAACATAGACAAAATCGAAATTCTGTCATATTATGCCAGACTGATCAATAGAATATAAAACTTTAAGCACAACTTAATAGGGTACATTTTCACTCGTAGACTTACAACTTTCAACTCTTAGAATTTATTCAAAACTGGTACTTCAAACTTCGATGTGAACATAGACAAAATCGAAATTCTATCATATTATGCCAGACTGATCAACAAAATATAAACCTTTAGGCACAACTTAATAGGGTACATTTTCACTCGTAGACTTACAACTTTCAACTCTTAGAATTTATTCAAAACTGGTACTTCAAACTTCGATGTGAACATAGACAAAATCGAAATTCTGTCATATTATGCCAGACTGATCAATAGAATATAAAACTTTAGGCACAACTTAATAGGGTACATTTTCACTCGTAGACTTACAACTTTCAACTCTTAGAATTTATTCAAAACTGGTACTTCCAACTTCGATGTGAACATAGACAAAATCGAAATTCTGTCATATTATGCCAGACTGATCAACAAAATATAAAACTTTAAGCACAACTTAATAGGGTACATTTTCACTCGTAGACTTACAACTTTCAACTCTTAGAATTTATTCAAAACTGGTACTTCAAACTTCGATGTGAACATAGACAAAATCGAAATTCTGTCATATTATGCCAGACTGATCAATAGAATATAAAACTTTAGGCACAACTTAATAGGGTACATTTTCACTCGTAGACTTACAACTTTCAACTCTTAGAATTTATTCAAAACTGGTACTTCAAACTTCGATGTGAACATAGACAAAATCGAAATTCTGTCATATTATGCCAGACTGATCAACAAAATATAAACCTTTAGGCACAACTTAATAGGGTACATTTTCACTCGTAGACTTACAACTTTCAACTCTTAGAATTTATTCAAAACTGGTACTTCCAACTTCGATGTGAACATAGACAAAATCGAAATTCTGTCATATTATGCCAGACTGATCAACAAAATATAAAACTTTAGGCACAACTTAATAGGGTACCTTTTCACTTGTAGACTTACAACTTTCAACTCTTAGAATTTATTCAAAACTGGTACTTCAAACTTCGATGTGAACATAGACAAAATCGAAATTCTGTCATATTATGCCAGACTGATCAATAGAATATAAAACTTTAGGCACAACTTAAAAGGGTACCTTTTCACTTGTAGACTTACAATTTTCAACTTTCTTAGAATTTATTCAAAACTGGTACTTCAAACTTCGATGTGAACATAGACAAAATCGAAATTCTATCATATTATGGCCAGACTGATCAACAAAATATAAAACTTAGGCACAACTTAATAGGGTACATTTTCACTCGTAGACTTACAACTTTCAACTCTTAGAATTTATTCAAAACTGGTACTTCAAACTTCGATGTGAACATAGACAAAATCGAAATTCTGTCATATTATGCCAGACTGATCAATAGAATATAAAACTTTAGGCACAACTTAAAAGGGTACCTTTTCACTTGTAGACTTACAATTTTCAACTTTCTTAGAATTTATTCAAAACTGGTACTTCAAACTTCGATGTGAACATAGACAAAATCGAAATTCTATCATATTATGCCAGACTGATCAACAAAATATAAACCTTTAGGCACAACTTAAAAGGGTACATTTTCACTCGTAGAACTACAACTTTCAACTCTTAGATTTTATTCAAAACTGGAACTTCAAACTTCGATGTGAACATAGACAAAATCGAAATTCTGTCATATTATGCCAGACTGATCAATAGAATATAAAACTTTAGGCACAACTTAATAGGGTACCTTTTCACTTGTAGACTTACAACTTTCAACTTTCTTAGAATTCATTTAAAACTGGTACTTCAAACTTCGATGTGAACATAGAACAAAATCGAAATTCTATCATATTATGCCAGACGATCAACAAAATATAAAACTTAGGCACAACTTAATAGGGTACATTTTCACTCGTAGACTTACAACTTTCAACTCTTAGAATTTATTCAAAACTGGTACTTCAACTTCGATGTGAACATAGACAAAATCGAATTCTATCATATTATGCCAGGACTGATCAACAAAATATAAAACTTAGGCACAACTTAATAGGGTACATTTTCACTCGTAGACTTACAACTTCAACTCTTAGAATTTATTCAAAACTGGTACTTCAAACTTCGATGTGAACATAGACAAAATCGAAATTCTGTCATATTATGCCAGACTGATCAACAAAATATAAAACTTTAGGCACAACTTAATAGGGTACCTTTTCACTTGTAGACTTACAACTTTCAACTCTTAGAATTTATTCAAAACTGGTACTTCAAACTTCGATGTGACATAGACAAAATCGAAATTCTGTCATATTATGCCAGGACTGATCAATAGAATATAAAACTTTAGGCACAACTTAATAGGGTACATTTTCATTCGTAGACTTACAACTTTCAACTTCTTAGAATTTATTCAAAACTGGTACTTCTAACTTCGATGTGAACATAGACAAAATCGAAATTCTATCATATTATGCCAGGACTGATCAATAGAATATAAAACTTTAGGCACACTTAATAGGGTACCTTTTCACTTGTAGACTTACAACTTTCAACTCTTAGAATTATTCAAAACTGGTACTTCAACTTCGATGTGACATAGACAAAATCGAAATTCTGTCATATTATGCCAGACTGATCAATAGATTATAAAACTTTAGGCACAACTTAATAGGGTACATTTTCACTCGTAGACTTAAAACTTTCAACTCTTAGAATTCATTTAAAACTGGTACTTCAAACTTCGATGTGAACATAGACAAAATCGAAATTCTATCATATTATGCCAGACTGATCAACAAAATATAAAACTTTAGGCACAACTTAATAGGGTACCTTTTCACTTGTAGACTTACAACTTTCAACTCTTAGAATTTATTCAAAACTGGTACTTCAAACTTCGATGTGAACATAGACAAAATCGAAATTCTGTCATATTATGCCAGACTGATCAATAGAATATAAAACTTTAGGCACAACTTAAAAGGGTACCTTTTCACTTGTAGACTTACAATTTTCAACTTTCTTAGAATTTATTCAAAACTGTACTTCAAACTTCGATTGTGAACATAGACAAAATCGAAATTCTATCATATTATGCCAGACTGATCATAGAATATAAAACTTTAGGCACAACTTAATAGGGTACATTTTCACTCGTAGACTTACAACTTTCAACTCTTAGAATTTATTCAAAACTGGTACTTCAACTCTTAGAATTTATTCAAAACTGGTACTTCAAACTTCGATGTGAACATAGACAAAATCGAAATTCTGTCATATTATGCCAGACTGATCAATAGAATATAAAACTTTAGGCACAACTTAATAGGGTACATTTTCACTCGTAGACTTAAAACTTTCAACTCGTAGACTTACAACTGTCAACTCTTAGAATTTATTCAAAACTGGTACTTCAAACTTCGATGTGAACATAGACAAAATCGAAATTCTATCATATTATGCCAGACTGATCAACAAAATATAAAACTTTAGGCACAACTTAATAGGGTACCTTTTCACTTGTAGACTTACAACTTTCAACTTTCTTAGAATTCATTTAAAACTGGTACTTCAAACTTCGATGTGAACATAGACAAAATCGAAATTCTATCATATTATGCCAGACTGATCAACAAAATATAAACCTTTAGGCACAACTTAAAAGGGTACATTTTCACTCGTAGAACTACAACTTTCAACTCTTAGAATTTATTCAAAACTGGTACTTCAAACTTCGATGTGAACATAGACAAAATCGAAATTCTATCATATTATGCCAGACTGATCAACAAAATATAAAACTTAGGCACAACTTAATAGGGTACATTTTCACTCGTAGACTTACAACTTTCAACTCTTAGAATTATTCAAAACTGGTACTTCCAACTTCGATGTGAACATAGACAAAATCGAATTCTGTCATATTATGCCAGACTGATCAATAGAATATAAAACTTAGGCACAACTTAATAGGGTACATTTTCACTCGTAGACTTACAACTTTCAACTTCTTAGAATTTATTCAAAACTGGTACTTCTAATTTCGATGTGAACATAGACAAAATCGAAATTCTATCATATTATGCCAGACTGATCAACAAAATATAAAACTTTAGGCACAACTTAATAGGGTACATTTTCACTCGTAGACTTAAAACTTTCAACTTTCTTAGAATTCATTTAAAACTGGTACTTCAAACTTCGATTGTGAACATAGACAAAATCGAAATTCTATCATATTATGCCAGGACTGATCAACAAAATATAAACCTTTAGGCACAACTAATAGGGTACCTTTTCACTTGTAGACTTACAACTTTCAACTCTTAGAATTTATTCAAAACTGGTACTTCTAACTTCGATGTGAACAAGACAAAAATCGAAATTCTATCATATTATGCCAGACTGATCAACAAAATATAAAACTTTAGCACAACTTAATAGGGTACCTTTTCACTTGTAGACTTACAATTTTCAACTTCTTAGAATTTATTCAAAACTGGTACTTCTAACTTCGATGTGAACATAGACAAAATCGAAATTCTATCATATTATGCCAGACTGATCAACAAAATATAAAACTTAGGCACAACTTAAAAGGGTACCTTTTCACTTGTAGACTTACAATTTTCAACTTTCTTAGAATTTATTCAAAACTGGTACTTCAAACTTCGATGTGACATAGACAAAATCGAAATTCTATCATATTATGCCAGGACTGATCAATAGAATATAAAACTTTAGGCACAACTTAATAGGGTACATTTTCACTCGTAGACTTACAACTTTCAACTTTCTTAGAATTTATTCAAAATGGTACTTCAAACTTCGATTGTGAACATAGACCAAAATCGAAATTCTATCATATTATGCCAGGACTGATCAATAGAATATAAAACTTTAGGCACAACTTAATAGGGTACATTTTCACTCGTAGACTTACAACTTTCAACTCTTAGAATTTATTCAAAACTGGTACTTCAAACTTCGATGTGAACATAGACAAAATCGAAATTCTGTCATATTATGCCAGGACTGATCAACAAAATATAAAACTTAGGCACAACTTAAAAGGGTACCTTTTCACTTGTAGACTTACAATTTTCAACTTCTTAGAATTTATTCAAAACTGGTACTTCAAACTTCGATTGTGAACATAGACAAAATCGAAATTCTATCATATTATGCCAGATGATCAACAAAATATAAACCTTTAGGCACAACTTAATAGGGTACATTTTCACTCGTAGACTTACAACTTTCAACTTTCTTAGAATTTATTCAAAACTGGTACTTCAAACTTCGATGTGAACATAGACAAAATCGAAATTCTGTCATATTATGCCAGACTGATCAATAGAATATAAAACTTTAGGCACAACTAATAGGGTACCTTTTCACTTGTAGACTTACAACTTTCAACTCTTAGAATTTATTCAAAACTGGTACTTCAAACTTCGATGTGAACATAGGACAAAATCGAAATTCTGTCATATTATGCCAGGACTGATCAACAAAATATAAAACTTTAGGCTTAACTTAAAAGGGTACCTTTTCACTTGTAGACTTACAATTTTCAACTTTCTTAGAATTTATTCAAAACTGGTACTTCTAACTTCGATGTGAACATAGACAAAATCGAAATTCTATCATATTATGCCAGACTGATCACAAAATATAAAACTTTAGGCACAACTTAAAAGGGTACCTTTTCACTTGTAGACTTACAATTTTCAACTTTCTTAGAATTTATCAAAACTGGTACTTCAAACTTCGATGTGAACATAGACAAAATCGAAATTCTATCATATTATGCAGACTGATCAATAGAATATAAAACTTTAGGCACAACTTAATAGGGTACATTTTCACTCGTAGACTTACAACTTTCAACTCTTAGAATTATTCAAAACTGGTACTTCAACTTCGATGTGAACATAGACAAAATCGAAATTCTGTCATATTATGCCAGACTGATCAATAGAATATAAAACTTTAGGCACAACTTAATAGGGTACATTTTCACTCGTAGACTTACAACTTTCAACTCTTAGAATTATTCAAAACTGGTACTTCTAACTCGATGTGAACATAGACAAAATCGAAATTCTGTCATATATGCCAGACTGATCAACAAAATATAAAACTTTAGGCACAACTTAAAAGGGTACCTTTTCACTTGTAGACTTACAATTTTCAACTTTCTTAGAATTTATTCAAAACTGGTACTTCAAACTTCGATGTGAACATAGACAAAATCGAAATTCTATCATATTATGCCAGACTGATCAACAAAATATAAAACTTTAGGCACAACTTAATAGGGTACATTTTCACTCGTAGACTTACAACTTTCAATTCTTAGAATTTATTCAAAACTGGTACTTCAAACTTCGATGTGAACATAGACAAAATCGAAATTCTGTCAATTTATGCCAGACTGATCAATAGAATATAAAACTTTAGGCACAACTTATAGGGTACATTTTCACTCGTAGACTTACAACTTCAACTCTTAGAATTATTCAAAACTGGTACTTCAAACTTCGATGTGAACATAGACAAAATCGAAATTCTGTCATATTATGCCAGACTGATCAATAGAATATAAAACTTTAGGCACAACTTAATAGGGTACATTTTCACTCGTAGACTTAAAACTTTCAACTCTTAGAATTCATTTAAAACTGGTACTTCAAACTTCGATGTGAACATAGACAAAATCGAAATTCTATCATATTATGCCAGACTGATCAACAAAATATAAAACTTTAGGCACAACTTAATAGGGTACCTTTTCACTTGTAGACTTACAACTTTCAACTTTCTTAGAATTCATTTAAAATTGGTACTTCAAACTTCGATGTGAACATAGACAAAATCGAAATTCTATCATATTATGCCAGACTGATCAACAAAATATAAAACTTTAGGCACAACTTAATAGGGTACCTTTTCACTTGTAGACTTACAACTTTCAACTCTTAGAATTTATTCAAAACTGGTACTTCTAATTTCGATGTGAACATAGGACAAAATCGAAATCTATCATATTATGCCAGACTGATCAATAGAATATAAAACTTAGGCACAACTTAAAAGGGTACCTTTTCACTTGTAGACTTACAATTTTCAACTTTCTTAGAATTTATTCAAAACTGGTACTTCAAACTTCGATGTGAACATAACAAAATCGAAATTCTATCATATTATGCCAGACTGATCAACAAAATATAAAACTTAGGCACAACTTAAAAGGGTACCTTTTCACTTGTAGACTTACAATTTTCAACTTTCTTAGAATTTATCAAAACTGGTACTTCAAACTTCGATGTGAACATAGACAAAATCGAAATTCTGTCATATTATGCCAGACTGATCAATAGAATATAAAACTTTAGGCACAACTTAATAGGGTACCTTTTCACTGTAGACTTACAATTTTCAACTTTCTTAGAATTTATTCAAAACTGGTACTTCTAACTTCGATTGTGAACATAGACAAAATCGAAATTCTATCATATTATGCCAGAATGATCAACAAAATATAAAACTTTAGGCAAACTTAATAGGGTACATTTTCACTCGTAGACTTACAACTTTCAACTCTTAGAATTATTCAAAACTGGTACTTCTAACTTCGATGTGAACATAGACAAAATCGAAATTCTATCATATTATGCCAGACTGATCAACAAAATATAAACCTTTAGGCACAACTTAATAGGGTACATTTTCACTCGTAGACTTACAACTTTCAATTCTTAGAATTTATTCAAAACTGGTACTTCAAACTTCGATGTGAACATAGACAAAATCGAAATTCTGTCATATTATGCCAGACTGATCAATAGAATATAAAACTTTAGGCACAACTTAATAGGGTACATTTTCACTCGTAGACTTACAACTTTCAACTCTTAGAATTTATTCAAAACTGGTACTTCTAACTTCGATGTGAACATAGACAAAATCGACATTCTATCATATTATGCCAGACTGATCAACAAAATATAAACCTTTAGGCACAACTTAATAGGGTACATTTTCACTCGTAGACTTACAACTTTCAACTCTTAGAATTTATTCAAAACTGGTACTTCCAACTTCGATGTGAACATAGACAAAATCGAAATTCTGTCATATTATGCCAGACTGATCAACAAAATATAAAACTTTAGGCACAACTTAATAGGGTACATTTTCACTCGTAGACTTACAACTTTCAACTCTTAGAATTTATTCAAAACTGGTACTTCCAACTTCGATGTGAACATAGACAAAATCGAAATTCTGTCATATTATGCCAGACTGATCAACAAAATATAAAACTTTAGGCACAACTTAATAGGGTACCTTTTCACTTGTAGACTTACAACTTTCAACTCTTAGAATTTATTCAAAACTGGTACTTCTAACTTCGATGTGAACATAGACAAAATCGACATTCTATCATATTATGCCAGACTGATCAACAAAATATAAACCTTTAGGCACAACTTAATAGGGTACATTTTCACTCGTAGACTTACAACTTTCAACTCTTAGAATTTATTCAAAACTGGTACTTCTAACTTCGATGTGAACATAGACAAAATCGACATTCTATCATATTATGCCAGACTGATCACAAAATATAAAACTTAGGCACAACTTAATAGGGTACATTTTCACTCGTAGACTTACAACTTTCAACTCTTAGAATTATTCAAAACTGGTACTTCTAACTTCGATGTGAACATAGACAAAATCGAAATTCATCATATTATGCCAGACTGATCACAAAATATAAAACTTAGGCATAACTTAATAGGGTACATTTTCACTCGTAGACTTACAACTTTCAATTCTTAGAATTTATTCAAAACTGGTACTTCAAACTTCGATGTGAACATAGACAAAATCGAAATTCTGTCAAATTATGCCAGACTGATCAATAGAATATAAAACTTTAGCACAACTTAATAGGGTACATTTTCACTCGTAGACTTACAACTTTCAACTCTTAGAATTTATTCAAAACTGGTACTTCAAACTTCGATGTGAACATAGACAAAATCGAAATTCTATCATATTATGCCAGACTGATCAACAAAATATAAAACTTTAGGCACAACTTAATAGGGTACCTTTTCACTTGTAGACTTACAATTTTCAACTTTCTTAGAATTTATTCAAAACTGGTACTTCAAACTTCGATGTGAACATAGACAAAATCGAAATTCTATCATATTATGCCAGACTGATCAATAGAATATAAAACTTTAGGCACAACTTAATAGGGTACATTTTCACTCGTAGACTTACAACTTTCAACTCTTAGAATTTATTTAAAACTGGTACTTCTAACTTCGATGTGAACATAGACAAAATCGACATTCTATCATATTATGCCAGACTGATCAACAAAATATAAACCTTTAGGCACAACTTAATAGGGTACATTTTCACTCGTAGACTTACAACTTTCAACTCTTAGAATTTATTCAAAACTGGTACTTCAAACTTCGATGTGAACATAGACAAAATCGAAATTCTATCATATTATGCCAGACTGATCAACAAAATATAAAACTTTAGGCACAACTTAATAGGGTACCTTTTCACTTGTAGACTTACAACTTTCAACTTTCTTAGAATTCATTTAAAACTGGTACTTCAAACTTCGATGTGAACATAGACAAAATAGATATTCAATACAAAAATTGTACTTTGACTTTCAATATGAATGTAGACCAAATCAAAATTCTTCCATATTGTCTATCTGATCAACTAAATATAATAAACTATTGTAGGACTGTCAGAATACCTTTTTAGTTACATAATATTCAAACCAAAAATCATTCTTCAACCTTTTTCTTTTAAGCTGTATTTCTTCATGTCTGAGGGTCGTGGTCATCATGTGTAATGGAACACACGACTACCTTTGGCAGTTATAATGGAGTGGTTTGCCTTTACCTTCTCCATTGCACATACTAGTCGGAACATTGATGGTCATGACATAGATATGCAGGTTTCCTCACGATGTTTTCCTTCACCGTCAAATCACGTGATATTAGTTGGTATCATACTAACTGCACATAAATTGAAAAATTCATTGGTGCAGGCCGGATTCGAAACCGGTACCTTCGGAGTGAAAGGCCGGCGTTCAAACCAGTAGGCTATCACGGCGATATGTACAATCAATATAGACCAAATAGAAGTTCCATATTGTTATGCCAGTCTAATCAACAGAATATAATAATAACCCTGCGATAAAGAATGTTTTCATATAACTAATAACTGTAGGATTGGAACTGTATGGAATGTAAGCAGGTTGTAAGGAGATAGTGTGAAGCAAGAAGGATGGAAGGGGATTAAAAAGTAAAGGGAAAAACAATCGAAGGACAGAGTGTCAGAGAGACAACGTGAACGAGAGGATATAGAAAAGCGTGGTGGTGATTGCGTGGATTGCTGGTTTAGATCACGACGCCTAAATCCCACATAATTTCGGGCGCTCGTCCGGGATTGGGCGAAGATTTTAAGAAGAATTTCTAACGAAGATTTTACGAAGAATTTCTAACGAAGATTACGAGTTTATACACCGGCACGAAACCGCATCATCATCAACATGAGCGACAACGAAGAGGTACCAGCACGCGGCATGCTGCAGTATAGTGAGTCTTTGATACCAAAGTTCAGCGGGCAAGATAAGATTTACACGGTTTCTACGTGGCTGAGAGACATCGACGACAACGGGGAAATATTTGGCTGGACTTCAACACAGCGACTTTTAATAGCGCGGCGTTCTTTGATCGGCACTGCTGCGTTATGGCTACGATCTGAGGATGTATTCGCTAAATGGGACGACTTAAAAGGGGCTATAAAGAAGGAATTTTCTGACTCCATCGACAGCAAGACGATACACGAAATGATGGGTGCGAGACATAAACAAAAAAACGAATCTTGCATTGACTACATGTTTATAATGAAGGCGCTAGGCAAGCAAGGCAAGATTGCAGACTATGTGGCGATTAAGTATATTGTCGACGGAATCCAGGATGATGAGCAGTATAAAGTGATTCTTTATGGCATCAAAACCTATGCGGACCTTAAGGAAAAACTGCTTATATACGAAGAGATGAGAACGAAGCAAAATGCTAAGTCATATACACCGAACACAAAGTGTTTTAGTTGCAACCATTTTGGCCATTTATCGGCTGAGTGCAAAATGCGGAAGATGGCGGAATCAAAACAGCAGACGCCTACAGCGGAATGTCAACGACGTGAAAATTACGGAAACAGGCGTTATGGTGGCAGCACTGCAAGAGAGGAACTTAACCCGAAGAAAGTTTACATCAACGCGGTGGCAGGTAGCAGCACTTTGTATGGCGGCGAAGACACGGAACGCGAACGAGAAGATATAGAAAAGCGTGGTGGTGATTGCGTGGATTGCTGGTTTAGATCACGACGCCTAATTCTCACATAACCTTGCAGAAATTTTAATGTAATGATTAGTTTAAAATTTTACTTGTTCTTTATAAACATTAATATTACTGGTGAGTGGTGGTGACTTGCGTCAGTAGTAGTATCAATAAAACAAACACCGGTGGCACATCTGCGGGGATCAATTAGTAAAAAACCTATATAAATGAAACATTGTTTTTCACTTGTTATTTGTGTGCAAGAGTTTAGTGTGTGTGTAACGTGCGGCGGGGTGCGCGAACGTGGCGGTGCAGTGGGCGCAGCGCAGGGGCCGCTCGCCCGTGTGGGTGCGAACGTGCGCGCGCAGGATCGACAGCGTCTGAAAACAAACAGCCATTAGACCCTACTCAAAATCGGACTTAATGACATGACAAAGATTTAATAAGTTCAAAATTACAAACCACTGGAGCTGAATATAGGACATCGAATTTTTTCAGCAGTGGTCAGCGATAGGATATTGCTGAAGGCTGTATCATTCAAACTGCTGTGTAAGCAATTGTATACAAATATTACTGTTTAGGTATGACGGGCGGTGTTGCTTACTTCTTTTGCTTCTAAGCATCCAATGACATGTTGTAGTGTATAAAATCCTCAATCGCCTCTGTGGTTAACTTTTTGTTTAAAACGATCTTAAACTGAAGGCTACATGTGTTAATGTCACTATGAAACTAAGGTCAAAGACTCGAAAGAAGATAATAAATTTTCTTGAAGTGAAAAGACAAACCGACGCACAGTGAAACCCCGCCCGCAGTGATCGCAGATCTTGTTCCGCGGCGGTCGCTTCTTCTCGTGTACGTAATTTATATGCTTCTGTAAGCCCGAGTTGTTTTTGAACACCTTCAAAGAAATATACGTTGAGATTAGAAAGGGATGAGGACAGTTGGTATGTCAGAAAAAAAAATCCATTGCTTTTAAAGTAAAATTTTTCATTAGTAATAGTATAATTGTTGAAATAATAACCTTGGGACATTTGCTGCACTCGTATTTTGCTTTCTTCAAGTGGACCCAGTCAATATGCTCCTGCAGCGGACCCTTTGTCAAGAACTTCAATCCACAGTCATCGCAAGTGTATCTATGAAAATTACATTCAGGATATAAAGTAAACCCCTAGTTCTAACCTTCACAAATTACACAACTTAACAACATGCTCATTTATTTTTTATTTTACGAAACGATGGGACGAGCGCGACGTTCACCTGATGGTAAGTTAGACGCTTGACCATAGCGCGGTGGTAATTAACATGGTATACACTGCACCACATTACGCAGGTCGCCTTGACACAAAGTTTTATCTTGTTGCCCTAATAATTTCACTAGCTAACAGCGCCCCTCAAACCGGAACACAGTAACGTTTGCATTCTACTGTTCAGCGGCCGAAATAGGACCTAGACGGTCACCAGTGACTTAAACCATTTCGGTGATAGCTATCAGTGTATGTAGCGAGGCAAACTAGGCATCGACGTGATGGTAAGTGATACACGCCTGCTTATAACGTGGCGCTAGTGAGGACGATATACACTGCACCACATTGTACTTGACTCTTTGAAACAGTTCTATTACAGTACAGTAATTGTTCCAGTAATTTCACCAAATGGTGGTAATCTCTGCTGTATACCGTCTAGGTAGGACTATTTCTGCCGCCAAACAATAGTGAGCAAACGTTACTGTTCCAGTTTGAAGGGCGCTGTAAACTAGTGAAATTAATGGGGTAACGAGACAACAACTTATGTCTCAAGACGACGAGCGCTATGTGGTGCAGTGTATACCATCTTAATTAGCGGCGCGTTATAAACAAGCGTATCACTTATCATCAGGTGAACGCCATGCTCTTGTCGCTTCGTAGAATAAAAGGAGCTATACTAACCTTTTATCGGAGTCCTGTATGTGTTTGGAATGCGTCTTCAGATGATGCTTCAGACCGAGCTGGGATCGGAACTGGGTGCCGCACACTGCGCAGAACGTCTCGCTCGCCGACGAGCCGTCGTGCCTGGCCTTATGCGCCACGAGGCTTGACTTGGCGTGATACCGCTTGCCGCACACATCGCACGAGTACACCCGGTCCGACTGCCGGTGGACAGTGCTGTTGGGTGGTAAGTTAACAGTAAGATAACCATTGAATCAGAAAAAGACTTTGTTATAATGGTGACACTACTAATAGTAAGTAGTTCTTTATAAAATACATATACATCATTATCATGAAGTGCCCCTTCAAACTCAAGTTTATCAGTGCAGATTGAGAAAACTTACAGTTTGGATAGTGTTCTTGTATCTCTAAGCTTACTAGGTTTCATGGGCTTCACAGCAGCACTATCCACGAACTCACGACTATTTTACACAAGTTTGTAATGCAGAGTTTGTTTGTAGATAAAATAATTACTCACAACATATGCACCCGCAGTACCGTTGAATTGACAAAAGTGTTGCCACAATCGTTACATTGCACTTTCGCTTTATGTTTATCCCTGTGATAGCGGAGGCTTCTTTGTGATCTGTAATAAAAAAATTACATCAAACTCCTCGCAAATTAACCGATAAAACGATTCAGCAATTTTAAAGAAATTATGGTTAAGAACTGTGCTGCCATTAGAAAAACAAGTTTTTAGATAATCTCCACATTCTCCACCATTGAGAGCTGAAGTACGGAAAGGATAGAATCCGCGCTTTTACAAGACGTATATACTTAAAAAATATCGTTAAAAAACGTCAAACGAGTAACGTCTGTTTTTTTAAAAATCACGCTTTGAAACATTTTGAAAAACTTACACAAATAAATTATTTAAAAAAATACCTTTTTGTTAAATTTTGTCGCGTTCAAAAATTAGTAATACATTAATATTTCCACAAACAAAACTGTAGCGCTTTTTAGTCGTTTATTGCTTAAATAAAATATAAAATACTTACTCGGTAGTGAAATCACAATCACTGCACGAGTATAAGAAGTTTATGGTGCCGTGTTGCTCCTTGTAGTGTTTGACCACTGAATACACATTGTTGTACCGTTTGCCACACTCGACACACACATACCTGGTGATAAAAAAAAACATACACAAACAGATCTTTATCATACTTACAACCCCTATAGCAAAAGGTTTTTTTTATACTACTATGCGACGAGACGTGCAAGACATTCACCTGATGGTAAGTGATACGCTTGCCCATGACAACGTGGTGCTAGTTAAGATGGTACACACTGCACCACATTGCGCTCGTCGCCTTGAGACATAAGGTGTTAAGTCTCGTTACACCAGTAATTACACTAGCTACAGCGCCCTTCAACCGGAACACAGTAATGTTTGCACACTACTATTTGGCGGTTAAAATAAGAGCTGCGGTGGTACCCATCCAGATGGTCTGCGGCAACAGAGACCTACCACCAGTAATATTCCTATAGTTTGGTAGAAAATTACTTACAAATCTACAAATAGCCTATTTACTCACCTCTTAAATATTCTAATATCATATCAGGTGATATTAAGAAGGAAGCATAATAAATTTTGTAAAATAGTTGAGCCCCAAAGAAAGTTAACGCTACATTGTTAAGGGCAAGCATTTACTAACAGATGAACAATCAGGTCGTTTCTTCGTGAAATAGAAAATGTTATGAAGATGACCTATAGAATATGTCTGCATAGATAGTTCATCATTATAGATAACTGTACAGTAAACATGCTTTATAATAATACTAGATATGTCTTATCTAAATGACTGTATCTTGAGAACATATACAGTTGTATAAACATACAGGTGGACCGTCACCAGCCATCGCGAGAATTTTACTGGTGGTAGGTCTCTGTTGCCGGAGACCGTCTGAATGGGTACCACCGCAGCTCCTATTTCAACCGCCAAATGGTAGTGTGCAAACATTACTGTATTCCGGTTTGAAGCGCGCTGTAGCTAGTTTAATTACTGCGGTAACGAGACTTAACACCTTATGTCTCAAGGCGACGGGCGCAATGTGGTGCAGTGTGTACCATCTTAACTAGCGCCGCGTTGGCATGGGCAAGCGTGTCACTTACCATCAGGTGAACGTCTTGCTCGTCTCATCACATAGTAGTATAAAAAAAACCATTGACGTCACTTACCGCCGTAAATGACGCTGCTGGTGAGCCTTGAACGACGTCTCCGAGCTCAACACGGACTTGCATATGTCGCACACGAAACCGCCATTTTTCTAAACAATATGAATGCGTTGAAACAAAAAACTATTGCTAATAAATGAGAATTTTTCCTGTTGATCTTAACATAAAATCAATATTCGAAAAAATATTCAAAAAAGAAATTTATTTCTGAAAATTTAAAATATATTTACCGTATTTTTTTAACATGTTACTCTAACCACAGTATTTTAACATGGAACTTTAAACTCGGTATTTTAACACATAACTTTAAATACTGTATTTTATAGTATTACTTATAAAAACATTATGCTGAAAGTAATTAAAAAAAACTATTTCAACGTTTCTGTTAAGGATTTTGAGTATTTCTTTTTCTGTATTTATTTTGGAAACTTTAATATCAATATTTAAATACCTTTATACTAAAACAAATTATTTTAAAAACCCGAGAAATACTCCGGAAGAATACTGTAGATATATAATAATCAGCCTATTAATATACATACAGCATTTAAAGTTCATTTCATTTATTAATTTTGTGCACAGGAAAAAGTATGTGATCTTGAAATACACAAAGGCAAGCTAAAGTCTGATAGTAGTTTTATTTCAGCAATTCAAATGGTGAGGATTTTGAATGTCCCATGCAAAACATGTGAACACTACAAATGCAATAATCCTCACTCATTGTTCTCAGCATTTAGAAAGGATGAGGTATACCCCATTATGAAGTTAAAAATCTATAAAACTCCATTTAAAATTACTCCATATTTAATTTGTGAAGGAGATAGTACCAATAAGCGACAAACAATAAGTGATAGTTTTCATCGGAATTATTTGTACAGATGTTACCAAAATAAATAGCCGTTCAGTAGCAGCATCAAATCAGCTTTTAGAATATTAACACAGAAGCACAATGAGCACAAAAAAATTAATCAAAATATTACCTACAATGTACTAATTTCAATACCAACAAACTTCAAATTAATTGTTAACTGATATTTGTGTGGGATATAAACCTCTCCGAATAACTTCCATACACTGGTCAGTCCTGCACTACTATTTCTATCCTCACCAGATTGTTCCACATTGTCCAGCAGTGGACGTATATCTGCTGTTGATGATTTTTTGAAGCCAGACCAGCCTAGACCGATCCTAACAAGTAAGTTAACACCAGTTGGTCTAACCTGTGCATTTCTCCACACATCAACATGTAGTATGAAAAAAGTACTTACATCTGCATGTCTTTGTTCCATATGTAGATTCAATGTCATTTTATGATCAAATGCGGTGATGCAGCTTTCACATTTGTAAGGTAGGTTAACATAAGATGACTTCAAAGATTCGAGTCTACGTTCTTCGAGCATCTCATCGCGACTTATTGTTACAATTTTTATCTTCCCATCGTATACTTTTGGGCCCAGTCTCAATGGTAATGACTTTTTGATTTTCTTTCTTTCCCTCTTAATCCGTTTCACATTTAACTTCTTAGGTTTCAACGAAGGTAACTTTAACTCTTCATCTGAATAACTGCAGTCTTCCTGCTTCACTTCTGCTGTTATCTCTAGTCTAAGATCAACGTCTGATGTTACATGTTCTACACTCTCATATTCTATTGGTTGATTGTTGATTGTGGAGTAAATGTTAGTTTTAGATACTTTTAACTTTTTTTTAACTTGGTCAGTCTTAAGTGCTTTGGACTGGAAAATAAAAGTTATGTATTAATCAAGAATAATATTATGAATAAGACAATTTTTATTTCCTAGACTTGAGCTCAATTTGGACATCTTCAATGATAAAAGGTGTGAATAATTCAAAATTAATCAAAACTATTTTTACATTGGATAATTCGTATTAAAAATTGTTAATACCAATTTTAGACATTCTCTTTAGATTATTATACTTTTAGTATTATATATTAATATAAGTAAGTAATTACTAATTATTAATTAAAAATATCTGATATAATAGGCTTTTTCTTTTACAATTATTCTGGTTAATAATAATTGGTTATTTAAAACAAGTCATATGTTACTATCCAAATTTATTATTATATCCTTTAAATTAAGTTACATAGCTTACTTATAACACTGAACAGACTTTCTCACAGATAAGTATTTCTGTTATTTATGCCAAAGTTAAATATTAAAAAATATAATATTACTCACATTTTTTTGTAAACAATAACATTCTTCAACTTGTCGTTTAAAGTCATCTATCTTGCATATCATAAAGTGACACGAGACGCAAACAAACATACCCTGAATGTTGACCTGAAATTTATTTAAATATTTAACAATTGTAACATGTTTCATAAATAGACAGTGGATTTAAATGCAGTAATCTAAATATACTGTTATTTATCTAGTACCCAAAAAAGATAATGTAAATAATAAAACAAAATTTAAATTTTTTTTTAAATTTTAAATATTTCATTACAACAGATAAGTTTGTTGAGATTTATGGATATTACAGATAATTTAGTTATTTTATTTATATTAATAAATTTTATTTATTTAATGGAGGGGAAGTAGGTTTGTCAATAAGAATCTGTGAAGAAAGTTTATTAACATGAAGAGGCTTTTAAATTTCATGCTAGAAAATTAAGCTAGCTAAAGATGAATGAATGACTTGCAGAACAGGCGACATACACAAGAAAATCAATATGTTACAATTAGACGTTATCTTAACGACTAATGTAAAATATTTCTTATTACATTTATATAATATTGAGAGTATATATTATGATAGAATATTAAAAATCTTTGATTTTATTGTAACTATGAAGGACCTACTGTTATACTACCTACCTATTAATAAATTGTCCGTTAGTGTCATATTAAAATGAATAATATTCTCGTCTGTTATATGCCGTAAAATTATTTAACTTGCCTTATTCTGAAATAAATTATTAAAAAATCCGGCATGACTACACCCATTGAGATTAATCAATAGCACTTTTTCAACCAGACAGCACATACATTTTAATCGAGTTACTGGATTATCACGTTCATCACTCATTTTAACGGCGTATTATAACGTTAATTTAATAATTGTTACACCTTAAATCAAAGTTAATACGTTTCTATTAATAGAAGATGCAGTAAGATAACGATTAAATGGTTCTCATCACAGACAACAGATGCAAGAGACGTATAACGCGACCAAGTTCTAATACCTGATATTTGTATCGAAGTACGCATACTAAGTGCCGGTGAAAATACTTTCTAGTATACTTAAATATACGTTAGTTTTTAATATCATTTTATTATACACGACCGTTTGTAGTTTAGTTTTTTGTATTCTTTACTATCTACGGACTAGCGGCTTCAGCAAATAATTAAAACGTGAATAATACTTGAAAACATTGTGTATACTCGTATACGAGAAAATATATATTTTTTTATACTACTATGCGACGAGACGAGCAAGACGTTCACATGATGGTAAGTGACACGCTTGCCCGTGACAACGTGGTGCTAGTTAAGATGGTATACACTGCACCACATTGCGCTCATCGCGTTGAGACATAAAGTGTTAAGTCTCAATATAGTGTTGGAAGGTCGTGATGCTGTCCACGTATACTTATCTATGATGCACTGCATTTTGAATTTGATTTATGTTTTTGTACTTTTGATGTCTGGTGTCATTATGTTTTGATGTCAGTATAATAAACTAAATTACTTTACTATATTATTTATTTATATTTAATTTACTGGTGGTATTGCAACCGGCAAATAGTAGTGTGCGAACATTACTGTGTTCCGGTTTGAAGCGCGCTGTAGCTAGTGTAATTACTGGGGTAACGAGACTTCACACCTTATGTCTCAAGGCGACGAGCGCAATGTGGTGCAGTGTGTACCATCTTAACTAACACCACGTTGTCATGGGCATGTGTCTCACTTACCATCAGGTGAACGTCTTGCTCGTCTCGTCGCATAGTAGTATAAAAAAAAATTAAACGGCTGTGGTGACCTACCATCAATAAACGTGTTAAAGTTTATTACAAATTGTACGGTGTTACTTACAGACTAAAATAAAAATCTAACGCGATGAATGATAGATTTGTGTATGACATTTAGATATATTTATTTGTCTTATCACATATGAAAATTAACTTAACTGCAATAATTTTAAATGAAAAGTATATTATGAGGGAAACATTTTAAAGTTATTTTTTTGTTCTTACTACAAACTTTTTTAAAACTTTTTTGTGCCATGCCTCATCTTAGCCTTTCTAAAATTCTTATGTCCCCCCTATGTACACACTTAACTTTTAATATTAAAAATATATTGTTTTAGAAAGAAATCGCTAGGAATATGTTAACGAAGCACAAAGAAAAACTGAAATTACAAATAAGTTTAATTTCTTAATGATTTTTTTTATTCATTTATAATTTGTAATTTAGTGAGGTACTTGCGCTCGTTACGAGTCTAAATATATATATTATTCTCTATAGAGAATAAAAAAAACAGGAGGGCGTGTGGGGCGAGGGCCCCACGTCGCAAAACACTGTTCTAAAATGAAAAGAAATTGACCAGCCCCCAAAAATTTTCAGTCTTTTGTTCTGAATGAAGTTTAGTTTGTGACGTCAATTAATTTATGATGATGATGTCAAATTGCAACTGAAGGAATGCCTTGTTATTTTACTACTGTCATTTCTTTATTTTAATTCGTACTACCCGCATTTAAAACTTTAGAGTTGCGGGATCCGTTTCGCGAACACCTCCAGTAAGATCTGTGCTCTTGGGAAGTGATCCCACTTTAAAATGCAAACAGGATTTTCGATATGAACACAAAAATTATATGAGAATCACCAAGTTAGTCAAATATCCATCGGCTAAGTGTTCGGTATCTCACTCTCCATCAACTCCACTTGCTTCCTCATCGGGTATATTTTGTGGACTCTCTTCTTGTGTGTGTACAGGGTAGCGTTTTGCCTGAACGTGCAGCCGCAGATCTCACATGAGAGCGGCCTCTCTCCCGTATGGATTAATTCGTGCTCCCGTAAACCTTTCTTATCCTGAAAAAAAAAAAACTTGCAAAACTGAAACGGAAAACGATCACTAGAAATAGTTACTGCGGTAGGTAGTTACTATTTCTAACGACAACCAGTAATGTGCAAACGTTGCTATATTACGGTTCGGAGGGCGTTGTGAGCTAGTGAAATTAATGAGGTAACGAGACAATACCTTGTCTCAAGGCGACGAGCGCAATGTGGTGCAGTGTATACCATCTTAACTAGTGCCGCCTTGTTAGCAAGCGTATCACTTACCATCCGGCGAACGTCTCGCTAGTCTCGTTGTACCGTCGCCTCGCCGAATTAGAAGCTATGGTGGTATCTAGACCGTACAACGGAGACCTACCACCAGTAAATAAAAAGATAAAGTAAAAGAAAAATATAATTATCTTATTACAATCACAAAGTATAAATTCTGTTAGTTTTAATTTGCGCTGTTGCTTGATGTTTCCATCAAATGTTTTAAGTCTCTTATTATTAATGCACCGCCATATTAACTTTGCTTACAATTTATTAAGAGAGCAATATGAAGATGATGAAGTGATCAAAAGATCAGAAACAATAGAGGGTATAAAATATTACCCGGAAAGCTTTCCCGCACTGTTGGCATATTTTGTCCCTTTCGCTCTCCTTGATGCCGTCGTGCGCCCGTTTCACGTGTCGCGTTACGCAACGACGGGTCGCAAGCGCCTGCGCATATAAAGCCATTAACCGACGACATTAAAATGTAGTCACAATTCGTAGCTTAAATTTTATTTGTAACTATCTCCGTACACGGAGGTCCCTTATTCGATTCCATGGCTACGTGTTTGAGGTGAGGTTTCATTGAAGTATATGGAAACTGGAGGATTCTGGACGAGCACGCTTTCACCATTCACAGATTCATTGCTACTTAATACCACGCGAAAGTAAGAACGATTGTAGTGCTTGGTATACAAAAGACAATTTAGTGTCTAGTTTGCTATGCTTTCAGATTTGGATTCGGATTGGACAGGTCCTGCAGGAATTTGAATGGGGAGGCCGTTCAGCATTAAAACATAATAGGCTGAAATGATACTGATGGTGATATGTAAGTAATAAGACTTTACTGACCTTCCCACATACAGGACACTTGTGCTGGGTCTTCCCCATGTGCTGATAGTTTATGTGGTCCCTCAGCTCACCTTTGGACTTGTAACCCTTATCGCAAACTGAGCATTTGTACCTGGCAGAAAACAAAAATAAATCTAGTGAAAAATTTATATACCCCACTACAACGCGAATTCCGTACCCCCATAACGCGTGTGAACAAGTGAAATATGCTACTTATTGTGGTGATCACTGTTTTGTAAATGAGTCAAATACGCAACTTGTGTTGTGGTGCTTACGATGCATAATGTATTATACTTAGAGTGAGATACCACTAGGATAGCCTAATCGGAATAGGGTCACTCCGTTATCAGGACGGCCGTCTGTTAGCGTTATCACAAATAATAGTGAAATATATTATATTTTATATTATTGGCAACACTACGATACGCAGGTGCACGCACCCGTCACCGCTCCACCAAGCGTCCCTTCCCAAAAATTACTATATAAAATGGCCGCTGGTCGTTACGTGGGGTCTGTAACTCTCAGACCGCCGCGCCGACTACTGCTATGTTATATATTGAAGGCTATTTTTTTTTATTTTTCTTCTACTATGCGACGAGACGAGCAAGACGTTCACCTGATGGTAAGTGATACGCTCGCCCATGACAACGTGGTGCTAGTTAAGATGGTACACACTGCACCACATTGCGCTCGTCGCCTTGAGACATAAAGTGTTAAGTCTCGTTACCCCAGTAATTACACTAGCTACAGCGCCCTTCAAACCGGAACACAGTAATATTCGCATACTACTATTTGGCGGTTGAAATAGGAGCTGCGGTGGTACCCAACCAGACGGTCTCCGGCAACAGAGACCTACCACCAGTAAAAGTACCAGTTTGTTTTATAACAATGTATGCTCACTTTAATATATCATTGACCGCGTGAACCCTGGTGTACTTCAGATGGTGCTCGTAGGAGGCGCGGCTGGCGAAGCTCTTCTCGCACTGCGCGCACGTGTGCCGCTCGCGTTCGCCGTGTATGCGCGAGTGCGCGCGCATCAGGTCGGCGCGCACGCGCTTGTGGCACGTAGTGCACTCAACGCGCGGCGGGGCCGGAGCGTGCGTTCTACAAAAATAACAACAAATTTATTTTTGTTTTTTATTTTATACTACTTTGCGACGAGACGAGCAAGACGTTCACCTGATCGTAAGTGATACGCTTGCCCATGACAACGTGGTGCTAGTTACGATGGTACACACTGCACCACATTGCGCTCGTCGCCTGAGACATAAGGTGTTAAGTCTCGTTACCCCAGTAATTACACTAGCTACAGCGCGCTTCAAACCGGAACACAGTAATATTCGCATACTACTATTTGGCGGTTGAAATAGGAGCTGCGGTGGTACCCATCCAGACGGTCTCCGGCAACAGAGACCTACCTCCAGTAAAAGTACCTGTTTGTTTTATAACAATGTATGCTCACTTTAATATATCATTGACCGCGTGAACCCTGGTGTACTTCAGATGGTGCTCGTAGGAGGCGCGGCTGGCGAAGCTCTTCTCGCACTGCGCGCACGTGTGCCGCTCGCGTTCGCCGTGTATGCGCGAGTGCGCGCGCATCAGGTCGGCGCGCACGCGCTTGTGGCACGTAGTGCACTCAACGCGCGGCGGGGCCGGAGCGTGCGTTCTACAAAAATAACAACAAATTTATTTTTGTAATTATCTAGATAAGTCTTCGTTGTTAAACAATCTGGGTACTTACCATCACTGCTTCTGTTTCTTCCTCGAACAGCAGTAATTATGCAAATATTACTACAGTTAATGAAGTCGCTGAGGTAACGAGATGTGACATAGGTGGGTTTAACAGAATGCGGTGCTGTGTGTATTATTCTAATAAACACCACGTTGTTATAATTGTTCACTTACCATTAGGTGAACGCCTAACTCGTACTATTGCTTCATCAAATAAAGCTTTAATGTTAAATTTATTGGCTATATAATATGAGCAGAATCCCAACAGTGGGTATATTAATTGGGCATGTTGAGGCTGTTTTTTACAAGCTGTTTTTATTTTGTATCTATAGCTTAGTGCCAGCCTATAACAACGTGGCGCTAGTTAAGATGATATACACAGCACCACATTGCACTCATCGCCTTCAGACATTAATTCACCAGCTACAGCGCAATTCAAACTGAAACAACAGTACTACTTTTGCAATGTATAAAAGGTTAGATGTAACAATACTAACTGTTCGTGCCTGGTGAGGTTGTTCTTGAACGGGAACCTCTTGCCGCAAGTGGCGCACCCGAAGCCCTCGCGATGTACCCGCTGCACGTGTATCCACCTCAGTTTCTTCGTACTGTGCCAATCGAATAATTATCAAATGTCTTCGTAAAACCAGGAACGAGACAATAAAACTAAAAGATCTCCTATCGTACAATACGTTAACATTTAACCTTTCATAATATAACCTAAACTAACATTGAATAGTATCTGATACTTACATTGACATTCAATAAAAAAAGTTTCCATGACCACAGATCACATCACCACTTAACATCAGGTGATATCGCGGTCAAGCATTATTTTTTCTATAAAAAACAAAGTTTTAATTCTTCAAATGAAATTAGAATATATACACTACATCGCGTTGTATTAATCCAGTAATTTAACTACAGCGTTCTTCAAGCTGGAATACTGTAATGTTTGCTTACTACCATATGGTTTTATATCTTAACTATCCTACTTTATGTCTCCGGTATGTATAAATAGATACTCACTCGAAATATTTGTCGCACTCTTTACATATAAAGCCGTGCGGTGTCCGTTTGTCGTTCATCGTCTTGTTGCGCCGCGGCCTCGAACCCGGGTTCTTTATAATTTGAGACTTATAATTCTGCGGACATAAACATTTCAATATCAATGAAGTAATCTATGGCTTACTTAAGTAATCTTTAACTTACTCCGTCTTGGTGGTAGGTCTCTATTGCAAACCGATGTAGGTAGCACCGCAGTGACTATTTCAATTTCAGTATGCAAACATTACTGTGTTTCAGTTAGAAGGGTGCTGTAAGCCAGTGAAATTATTGTGGTAACGAGACTTAAAATCTAATGTCTTACGACGAGCGCAACGCGGTGCAGTGTATACTATGTTGACCAGCGCCTCTACCATATCGTATCAGTTACTATCAGGTGAACATCGCTTGTCTCGTACAAAAAATAATTATAAAAAAAAACAAAAACAAAGTAAAACGCAATGCAGTGTGTATCATGTTAAGCAGCACCACATTGTTACATACAGATGTGTTTCTTATCATTAGTTAAAAGTCGCACTGGTTTCGATGATATGTCTAATAAAACCAGCGCCTAAAAAATAAAATAAATATTAACCTTTTTGTTTGTTGCTATAACGGGATCCTTCACATCATGAGCTTCGATCAGGTGATCCAATAACGCAGCTGCATCGCACGTCACTAGTTCACAGATACGGCATACGTATTTCGTGTAGTGTCCACTTCTATGCGTATTTAGGCGACTTATTTTGACGTACGACTTGCATATACCACATTCGGTGTATTGGTCCCTCTGTGAACAACATTTCAAAATATTTTAGAATTGTTAGCGTTATCATAAAGAATAGTAAAATACAAAGAAGGCCAAAAGAAATCACCCTATTGGAAGCCCAAAATTAATCACCAAATTGTGGCGGCGCCCATTTGGCCGATATCATCTTCTCAACTTGACCAATAAAATTCTAAAGGTTTAAATAAACATAATCAAAGTTTTTCATTTAGAAAAAAAATTAAAGCCGAACATCATCAGATTACTTCTTTTGGCACACCTTGTACAAGAAAAAAGTCAAAACATAACCAACCTTTTCATGGAATTCCATGTTATGTTTATCCAGTTCAGCCTGCACTTCAAATCTAACTACACAAGATTCACATTTGTATGTTGCTTCTAAATAACTAGGAGCAGATTTCTTTGAAATTATCCTCTCCAGCATTTCATCTTCACTCATTTCCAACATTGAATAATATAGTTTAATGGAAGTGTCTGAAGCACCATTTTCTTTTACACTACTATCAACATTAAATTTCTTTCTTAATCTTCTTTTCGCCAACTCTGGGCTCTTTCTAGATAATTTAAAGGTAGATTTAACATTATCTAAAACTTCATAATTTATAAAGTTATTATGTAGCTCTGCCAATGGTACGTCATCTAAGTCACTCTCTGCTTTAACATCCATTATTGGTCCACAGTCTATGAAATTGTCTATGACTCCTTCATAAGTATCGGTGTAGACATATGTATGATCATAAGTATCTTTCAATGAATGTGTTAACTTTGACAAGATTTTTATAGCTTTCTGAAACAAGAGATGCAATTAGTCTTCTCATACAGAAAGCCATTAAGTTAAGCTAAAGCTTTTTATTTTTACCAGGGAATGGGTGTGCCAATATTATGTTATAAATGTGCAATCATGACAGATAATATCAGCAGGCAATGAATACAGAGTACTCTGGAAAAGTATTACCAGCCACACCATTTTGAGTCACATTAATTTGTGATTCGATTGAAAATAAATCACAAAACTTATATATTATACATTCAATTTAAAAAAATTAAATATGACAATACAAAATGTTTACCAACATCACATCTTCCTTCTGCAACATTAGTAAGGTATTTCTGTGCAGTACACACTTGGCTCCTGAATCCACATATTCTCGATATAACTGCTTTACACTCCCAACATATATACAAATTTGCTGTATCCATATGAAAACCTTCCTGTTAAACGGAACATTCATTTAAATATCATAACACAAGCTGCCTACTTTTTTTCTCTGCTGTTGGAGCATAGAACCTCATAATGAGAAAGTTAAGGGCAATTGTTTAAATACATATTAGTTATTATAGTGTGTGTAAAAAATTCTCAGCAATTAAAAGTAAGTTCTCTGTATTAATGGTTTACTTTCTAAAATTTACTGCATTGCATTCATGTATTAGCAATGAATATAAGTTAGTTAACAGTGCTGAAATTGTTTATTCATTTATCTACAAAGGTTGTTGTAAAATTTGGGTAGAGGTAGGATTTTTGCCAACCTACCTGACTAGTTAAGACCCTCATATTGTTAATCTGCTCGTCATACTGAACAGAGTAATACTTCAGTATTACTCTGTTCTGAATGTCAACATATAGAAGCCTAGTTATTCTGTGTGAGCATGTTTTACTTTCCATACCCATATACCATGTGAAATCACATTGAATTGACAATTACTGACACCAGTAGAATAAGTATCAAGATATGTAATTCAATTGTAGTCCATATGGTTCTGATTGTTCATAAAGAAATATGATCACTTACCATCAGGTGAGTTGTTTGTTCATTTGTGTGCAATTGCTGTATAAAAATAATACTAAAAATTTACCCTAAACGCTTCAGTATCATATGATAGCAACCAATATAAATTATTCACACCATCTAAGATTCTACACAGTTGAAAAAGTTTTCTCTTGGTACTTAGACAGGTGCAGCACATATTTTTTAATAAGAATCCAGTATCATCATCCATTTTTATACAAGCAACAGTTCTTCTAAGTATACAATTTTATTTAATATATTTCAACGTATGTATACAAAACAATTTATTTACAATCTCTGACAGCATATTGATTTGATACCCCATCTGTTAAATAGTGTTTCAAATAATACTTTTTTTCTAACGATTGAGTAAATTTTAGCGAGTTTCAGTTTATAAATTATTTAAAATAATGTCGTTAAGGTCATTACCAATATGTTACAGCGTTTTACTAAACTACTTTTAGATGTTGTAGAAGTATATTTTCAAGGAGTTTAAGACAATCGCCTAATATCCTATTTGTTGTTATATCATATTACGGCAAATTTGATATAAAACATTTTTGTTTATTCATGTATTAATTTAACTAAAGGAAAACAACGTATGTAAAAAAAATTGGTTGATAAAATCTTAATTCATTTGAAAAACGTTGAAAGTTTAAATGAAGAACGGTCTTGCATAATGCACATCACTAACTGTCTCTATACACAAATGGCGGCTCCTTTTCTTGCCAAGCCATTATTATTGTATTCAAATAAAAATATTTGTAATGATTGATAACCGCGTAAATATTAACTAAATGTTTAATAAACGGAACAGTAGTGCGTTTGTGTTATAGTTTTAATTGTAGTTTGTACTAAAATAATGGAGAATCATTTGCACGAAGTGCCAATTTTGAATCAGCACGACGTACCGATGTTAAATCAGCACGAAGTACCGATATTAAATCAACATTTGAATTCCATTTCAATGCCCCAGCAACAATCAACACAACAACAACAGCAACAACAACAACAGCAGCAGCAGCAGCAACAACAACAACAAAACCATCAACAACAGCAGCCTATATCCAATCAAATAAATCTTCAAACAAACCCAGTTGATACGACGGCAACTCCTCTAGAGGAGCTAAAGCTAAAACCGGAAAAGAAGAAAAAGGAGGCTATAGATGGACAGGCGAGGGAGATAATATTTAAAGTGATAAAATTTTTCGAAAGCGAAAAACAAAACAGGGGTTACGCATATCCAGTTGATAACGTCGTCAAACGGGCTTGTGCTGCGACAGGGCTGTCTGAGAGTACGATTAAAAGGATAAAAAGGGACGGTTTGCGTGCGGAGGCTACTCACACTAAAATGACAGGTCCCAAAAAGAAAAGAGTGAGAAAAACAAAGGTGCAGTTAGATTATTATCAACTGTGCGCCTTAAGAGGCATCGTTAACAGTTACGGAAACAGGAAAGAGGTGCCGACGCTCGGAAAGATATTGGCGGCTGCGAAACATGAATTAAATTATAGAGGAGGTAAGGAATCACTTAGGTTAATATTACTTAATAAGTTAGGTATAAAGTTTAAGAAGTGTGAGAAAAAGAATAAAAAGCCACCGGAACCCATACCACCGGTTCAGCCGATAGCAAATGTTATCACACATCCACCTATACAGCAAGTCAAACCTGAGAGCCAGTATATATACAGTAACATGATGCCGCAAGTACCACCGGTGTCATACTAGTGTTTAAACACTCTGCGTACAGTTTACTGCAGTGTGTGACAGTGACAAAAAAAACAATGCATTACTTATAAGGAGTGTTTAAATTGTAGGTAGCACTATGGGCTGTTTCTTGCTTCTAGAAGATATTTTAAAGAAATGGACCTATTTTTATTGAATCATTGTATCTGGTATATTTGAAACTTAATTATTCCAAATCGGCAACAAGCATTCACCTCCAATATTATAAGCATCTATTAGTTAACCTGTTCTGTAAAAGTGTTATATAGAAAATGTTTAGAACAATTTTGGTTTTTAATTGGGAACAAGTCCAGCTTTAATAATTTTGAGAGACAATAAGCCGTAACTGATGTACATACTCAATTTATTTAGTTTTATTATACTTACCGTTAGTATTATTGAAAAAAAGTTTGAAAGGTGATTGTACACACTATACAATTCGTCAAGGTCAGAGCTTGAGCTTCCCAAAAGGAAAACACTGTCACTGATGGATTCCAAAAATAACATCATTTGTAGATATGAGATATTGTTATGGCCTGTATAGTGGATAAATGATCTTCGCTGTCTCCATATCATAAAAAGAGACCCTAATCTAAGAGACATCTCATCCATCATTTAATTTCATTGGTATTAAATGAAGGATATGTAAGTATGAATGTATCTGAAAGGGCCTTACAAGACTTCAACCTTTGCAGACCATATGAAAGGATAGCTTGATGCCACTGAAAGATAAGTCAGTGGTTAGTTGTGTATTGTTACGTGATGTAAGGGATGAATATGTGTTTTTCGTGCATTAGTTTAAAATGCACCTGCAATAATTTAATGAATAAGGTTTATCAATCTTGATTTTTTTTGTACTTTAATGTAACAAACTAAAATGTGTATACTAAATACTATATCGTCGATATAGAAGTTTTCCCGTTTTATATAGTAAGACTATATTACAGATTAGGTTGGCTTTACGATTTTAAAGCGACATGACATAGCGAAGTGTTAAAGTTTACTCATGATTTTAATATTGTTTAACTATGGGATAGTTACAGTTTTATTTCAGTGTGCACAATGTGTTGACTTTAGGATGTGTATGAAAGAATGATGTTGGATGTTTACTATGAAAGAGAGGGCAGATATAAAGCAGGATAGCAGAATGTGGGAATGGAACTGTATGGAGTGTAAGCAGGTTGTAGGGAGATAGCGAGGAGCAAGAAGGATGAAGGCAATTAAAAGCAAAGGTAAAAACAACGGAAGGATGGGGTGTCAGAGTGACAAGGAGAACTATTTGGAACGGTAAAACGATGTGGGGGTGGTGTTGATCGCTGGTTTAGATCACGAGGCCTGAATCCCACATCTAATACATAGATTGGTCAAAAATCAAAGATGTCTTCTAGAAGCAAAACAACAGACCATAGTGCAACGGTACAAATTGATTTATCCCAAAAAATTATAAAACTTTATGTTATGTTGAGGCCAAATGCAGTATAGATTATTTTCTAACAAAGTACCAACAGATAACTGATATCTGGCTCTTCAGTCCTTCCTTGACTGCTGGTCAGGTTTTAATATAAAAAAAATTAGAACCTTATTTACCTTAAATCTTATCATATTCCATTCCATATTGCATTTGGTCAAAGCATAGTTACTATTTACAAATCCCGTTTATGGACTCTAAGTAAACAATTGTTAAAATCTACTATCTCCTTGTGGGAGGAGGCCTTGAATCCCAGTTGTGGGAACATTAACACATTGTTGCCTGGTTGTGAGTTAATTGATGTTCTCCGAGCCAGTATAACTCATGCTGTCTTGTGCTAAAACTCACCAAGTTGTGCGTTTAAAAACATTTTGTTTTCTAGGTAATTTGGGATATAATGATTTGTATGTAATGTGGAGGTGGTGAACAGAGAGAGAGAGTGAGATTAATCGACAACTTATTTATTAAATGTTGTAGGAAAGTATAAAAGTGAGAGGAGTAATATAATGTACTAAAGATTTCAATGTTTCTCTCCATCTTTTTTATATAATCAGAGTGTAGTATGGAGACTAGTCTTGCATGGTGTGCAGAGTGCGCAAGCGCAGGCCGTATACGGCGGCGAAGTAGAGGGCGGGCACAGCGATAGGGAAATTATATAGAAACTTGTTTCATTTCACTCCCTCACAGCCTAAACAGTATAAATACAGTTACAGTTGTCTCTCTTTTTCACAAAAATCAATTCATCGTCCCAAGAAGAGTTTTACTTTAAAAATATACTATTGAACTATCTGGTGGTAAACATTGAATCGGAGACCAGCCAACAATGTGTTAAGGGCTCCATAGTATAATAGTAACCGCTGCCATTGGTGATTTGAGATCCTGTACATCTTCAAAATATACGTTTATAATTTTGAGTGGTAAACTGCAATATATACAATGTATAATAAAAAGGTATTCCTAAGCTTTAGTATAATGTGAATGTTCCTGACAACCACTCACCAGTGTTGAACCGTGCAACATGTATAGTTTTATCAATGATAAATTATGTAAAGTGGAATTAATTGTAAATATTGATTAGTGAGGGAAGGAAGATTTTTCATTTGTCTGGAACCAGTATGTTTTAATTTAGTATTCTGGTGGATATACAATAAAGAGTGTGTTTTTTTTGGGTAATATCCAGCAGTGGATGACTTCCAACTCATGATCATGAAATATATTTAATTACAACAGTAGGAAATTATTAACCTGAATGCATTTTCTTCTTGACATTGATGATTTCTAGACGGTGTGCTCCTTTCTTATTTTCTACTTCCACTTCGATTCTATTCAAGATCATGGCTGACTCATCATTGTCTTGCAATAATAAATTGTTGCATTGATCCTCCATTTTGTTGAGTTTGATTCGAGTTCATAGCATAGACTGTGATGTACAAACAAAGCTTTATTACACTAAATCCTTCTTTTAGTGTGGAGGGGGGTAGAGGGATATAAAAGATAGTGCTTTTATAGTATTTAAGGACACTCCGAAAATTAATCCAGTGAATGCAAATACAATTACAAATGTCTGAGATTTTTTACTGAAAACATTTTGTAATGAATACGATGGAAATTTAAAAAGAAAATATTTATTTGGGTTATTATGTATATTTCGTATTGTTTATTATATATGGGAGGAAGGAAGAGAGAACTTACCTTAATTCATTTGGAAGTATGGAATAGGAGAGGTTACTTCAACGAAATGAACTAATAAACACCTTAGCATATAAAATCTGGATTTTAACTTCTTTTTGTACTGAAAAGGAATTTGTAATCATTATTTTCAAAGATATAAAAGTATTATTCAAATTGTATGTATATAACTTATTTGTTTTTTTATTATAATACATGTATGTTCGGAGTATATTATTGCATTATAAAAATTCTCTACAACGAACCGGTTGGTGAGAATGTTGAATTAATAATAATGAGATATTTAATTATAATTGTGTATATATATATTAGTGAATAATTTACAGAATGTATGAATAAGGCTGAACATGTATTATTGTTTATTTTCATTTGAATAAAACTATGTTTTAATTTTTAAATTGGTTTATTTTTTTTTTTTTCTTTCTTCTTGACATTGATGATTTCTAGACGGTGTGCTCCTTTCTTATTTTCTACTTCCACTTCGATTCTATTCAAGATCATGGCTGACTCATCATTGTCTTGCAATAATAAATTGTTGCATTGATCCTCCATTTTGTTGAGTTTGATTCGAGTTCATAGCATAGACTGTGATGTACAAACGAAGCTTTATTACACTAAATCCTTTTTTTAGTGTGGAGGGGGGTAGAGGGATATAAAAGATAGTGCTTTTATAGTATTTAAGGACACTCCGAAAATTAATCCAGTGAATGCAAATACAATTACAAATGTCTGAGATTTTTTACTGAAAACATTTTGTAATGAATACGATGGAGATTTAAAAAGAAAATATTTATTTGGGTTATTATGTATATTTCGTATTGTTTATTATATATGGGAGGAAGGAAGAGAGAACTTACCTCAATTCATTTGGAAGTATGGAATAGGAGAGGTTACTTCAACGAAATGAACTAATAAACACCTTAGCATATAAAATCTGGATTTTAACTTCTTTTTGTACTGAAAAGGAATTTGTAATCATTATTTTCAAAGATATAAAAGTATTATTCAAATTGTATGTATATAACTTATTTGTTTTTTTTTCTTTGACCAAGCGACGAGACGAGCGAGACGTTCACCTGATGGTAAGTGATACGCTTGCTTGTTAAGATGGTGTACACTGCACCACATTACGCTCGCAGCCTTGAGACAAAGTTTTAAGTCTCGTTACCCCAGTAATTTCACTAGCTTACAGCAGCCTTTTAACAGTAATGTTATCACACTACTGTTTTGCAGTTGAAATACCAGCTGTGGTGGTACCCACTTAGACGGCATGCAATAGTGACCTCTTATTCTAAGTCGTATATCCTCATGAATGAGGGTCGTGGTCATCATGTGTGATGAAACGCTCGACGACTTACTTGTCAGTTATAATGGAGTGGTTTGCCTTTGCCTTATCCATTTCACATACTAGTCCGAACAAGGATGGTCATGACTTACATATGTAGGTTTCCTCACGATGTTTTCCTTCACCGTCAAATCCCGTGATATTGGTTGGTGTTTTATACTAACTGCACATAAATTAAAAAATTCATTGGTGCAGGCCGGATTCGAACCCGATACCTTCGCATTGGAAGGCCGGTGTTCAAACCACTAGGTTATCACGGCTGTATAGTGACCTACCACCAGCAAAAATGGTGCAGTGTAAACATCTCAACTAGCGCCGCTTGTCACATGCAGTATAATTTAGTTATGTAGTTGAATATTCCACACAACCCTGACTAGATGCATAACGCTTTTATACTCGCAGTAATGTTTGATACAGTTTTAAATATTATTTGTATACCCACACAAAAGTCGGTTGAGCTGATTCCTAATCACGTTGAGTGGTTTAGCCGATTTTGTGCTGCGACCTCTCGTGCGATTTCTTCGCGCAGAGCTGCGCGAACGCGGCGGGGCACTGCGAGCACTTGTGGGGCTTCTCGCCGGTGTGAGTGCGTTTGTGGTGTATCAGCACACGATTCGTCTGAAATGTATACCTAAATATAATGTAAATCTAGTTAGGATGATATACACTGCACCATAATGAGCTAGTCGACCCGAGACGTAAGATATTATCTCAAGATTAGCGGGATGGTAAATGTTTTGGCGGCACATAAAAAAAATGTATATCTGGTTAGGACGATATACACTGCACCATTTTGTGCTGTGGAAAAAAAATTAAACAACAGCCGAATAAGTTTCAACTAATACAGCTTAATTTAAAATATATATGTCTTTAAGATAATTTCATTAATATTTAAAACAACATAAATCAATACTGAAAATCTCTCGAATTTTAATACTTTGCTTATAATATATATGTTTAAGTCAAAACTAATTTGTTTATTAGAAGAAACATTACAATTTTGACATAAAATCTAATTAAGAACCAAGACCTAGACTTTTTTTACTTAGGAATTAGAAATAGAAATTTCGTAAAGATCGTCGAACAATTTACTGGTGGTGTATCTCTATTGGAAACCATCTACGTACCAACGCAGAGACTATTTCAGCAGGTAAAGAATAATGTGAACATTACTGTGTTCCAGTTAAAAGGATGCTGTATACTAGTGAAATTACTGGCGTAGCGATATACCTTGTCTCAAAGCTACGAGCGCGGTGTTGTAGTGTATATCATCTTAACCAGCAGCGCGTTATGAGCAAGCGTATCACTTACCATCGGGTGAACGTCTCGTAGAATAAAAAAAATCCTTACTCAATAATACTCGGTTTGATAGTTTTTCTGTATCATAAGATATTATGGCAGAAAGTTACTAGATTGTAAGTGATAAGTCTGCACATAACATCGAGGCAGTTGTTAAGATAACATACACAGCAACACACTAAGATAATATTAAGTTTCATCACCATAGTTATTAAATAAGCTATAGCGCTATTAAAACTAGAACTAAATTTTTTACTACTGCTTGGTGGTAAGAATTGGCGTTGATTTTTTACTTACACGGTATTTAATATCACCAGTTAAAATACTTACACTGAATCCCCTGCCGCAGATCTCGCAGATCTTGTCTTTGGGCGGGTACGTCTTCTCGTGGACGCGTAGTCTATGGTTGCGGAGCGCATACGCCGTCACGTAGTACTGGAAGAAAACGAGAACTACATTAAGAGTTCTGATATAAAGATCAACTGCCATTATGGCGCAGTGGACAACCGCCTAATGACACGAAGGTTCACGGTTCGATTACGGTATCGCGTATAGAACTACACTTGAAGATTTGTTAAGAAGATCAACTGTCTCTATTGTGTAAAGAATAACCTCCTTGTAACAAAGGCCCGGGGTTCGAATCCAAAGTCACATGTATAAAGACTTCTAATGATTAGTTAAAAAGATCAACTGCCTCTATTGCGCAGAGAATAACCTCCTTGTAATAAAGATCTCGAGTTTGATTCCAAAGCCAAATGTAGAACAACTTCTAAGGATTAGTTAAGAAGATTAACTTCTTCTGTTGTTAGATTCCAATGGCATATGTACAGACATGAAAACTGGAGCGTTCCAAGAGAATAGTAAATAGGCCTGTCAGTGGATATGTAAAATTTACCACTACAGATCACATCACCAATTAACAGAAGTGGGATCGTAGACATGCCTGGTTGTATCTGTGATGCCGGAAATCTATTAACAAACAGTCTACATTTCAGGCTTGAAGCTGTAGCTAGTGAAATTACTAGAGTAAAGAGACAACAACTCATGTGTCAAAGCGATGAGAAGAATATGATGCATTTTATCATCACAACTCTCATTCCACATTCTTCTTCATTCATTCAACTCCCATTCCAATCTTTAAAAATTAAATGTCCTACCTTATCGCAAACCTCACAGTGGTGCCTTGACTTCTTCATGTGGAATAGCTTGTAATGGTTGTTCATGTAAATCTTTCTGGAGAATACTTTTCCACAGTCCGGACAGGGGATACTAGAAAAACATAACACCATATATTAAAGATTATGATTAAATTATAAAATTAAAAAGTAGTGGATGCATAAGGCTGTAGGTCTTCAAGAGGTGCGGGTTTCATCCTCATTGAGCTTCAGCTACAGATGAAGAAAAATCTGATACAACATTTTCTTAGAATGATGGACAGAGATGGACAGCCACATAAATACCAAACTGTTAAATACTTAAACTTATTAATATAAAAGAAACTGTGGTCTGTGACCTTACCTTACAGGTTTTGGCGGTCTGTGTATATACGCAGTGCTAAGATGGCGTCTGTAAGTATAGACGCTGTTGAATTGTTTGTTACACTCCACACAGTAAGAGAGTTCGGTCTTGCTCAGGTCGTAGTGGAGCTCCGGGTGGCTGAGCCTGCTGTGGGACTCCAGGGCGTGGACGCTCTTGTACACCCGGCCGCAGGTGTAGCATATAGGCGGAAGGTGTTTCCGTCTGTTGAATTAAAAGGATAAGTTAATGATGGTGAGTGTTCAAAAACCTTTGTGTATTCAAATTATTACAAAACAAAACGCATGCGTCTTATTATCCATGTCTCTTCTTCTCTCTCTCTCTCTCTCTTGTCTCTTCTTACTTTATGAGATTAAAATATGTCGGAATGTTCTAGCGGATTTTCACAACATAAAGGACGTGAGTTCGATTCTCAGTGAAATTTTTCACATTTGCTTTTCCCACTTCAACAATGCTAACTTTGAACTTTCACATCTTAACCGAAAGACCTGTAGGCTACCTCGTACTCCTCTATCCTCCTTAGTTATTTTGTGCCGAGGATTATAAAACAATCCTCTTAACATCTAATTTCCGCCAATCTTTCTCCCCGTTTCCTTCTTCCTTTCCAGTTCTCCCTTTCTCATTCATTCTTAATTTAGCATTCCATTTCCTTCTTTCATACTTCCCGCCTAATAAGTTGACACATTTCCTCTATTAAATTTTACAATTTTCTTACACTCTATACAATATTCCTCGTACTCGTCACCTCATCCTGTACTACATTGTATCCTCAAAGAATGTCGCGTGCGTCTCTTTAGGTTTAAATTACAAGTTACGCAGTGTTTAAGTGAACGCATCAATTTTTACTCTGATACAGTCAGGTGATAGATTCAATCAGATTGTATGATGAATTGTTCAAAATTATCACTTACTTTATGTGAGTTTCCAATGTCTTCTTCTTGATGAATGATTTACCGCAGTGGTCGCATACCATCCTCTCGTGGAGGTCCTTGTAGTGGCGGAAGAATTCACGGTAAGCCCTGAAAACTGTATACGTTTTAATAAAAGAATAATGATATAATTACAAGTAATATTCAATACGCAAAACATTGAGTTAAATGCTCGGACGTACACAAAGGTCCATAGTTCGATTCCAGTGCCACATATTATATTACTTGAAGGTAGGGTTTATACAAAATGACTGGCTACCACCCACGATTGAGAATCTTACTGTTCCATTATCCTTCTAATTATGTTGTCTATTGCTACTTAAGAATAACAAGAAATCTAATGTGGCGCTAGTTTGTATTATATATACTGCACCAATGTTTGTTGTCACTTACAGTACTTTCCACACTGAGACATTGCTTTCATATACTATATAATAAGAGAATCTCTGGCAACAGTAAATCATCGCCAGTAAAAGTACTTATACTGTCTGGCTTTTAGTCTCTATCACCTGATTGCATCGGAGTAAGAGACTTAAATACTGCGTAACTTGTAACCAAAACCAGAAGAGATACACGCGTTACTCTTTCAGGATACAATGTAGTATAGAATGAGGAGACGAGGAGTGCGTAGTTTACAGTACTTCCGGTAAAGGTGTGAGAGGTAAAAGTTAACTGTGAGTGGGAAAAGCAAAAACCAAAAATTTCTCTGAGAATCGAACTCGTGACCTTTGTATTGTGAATATCTGCTAGACCATTCCGACACATCCTAATCTTATAAAGTAATAGAGATACGGATACTCAGACCACGCATGTTTTTTGTTTTGTAATAATTTAAATACTCACTCAAAAGTTTTGGCACACTCTTTACATTGGTATGTGTACTGATGAATTTGTATCAGGTGACGGTTAGCTTCAGGTAAAGAACGGCACACTTCGGGGCACAGTTTGCATTTGTAGACGGAATGACACTTCCAATGTGTATGTAGGTCATCCAGCGTTGGCATACATCCGCTGGTCCGACATTCGCTGCATTTGTAAGGCCCCATCGGCTATAATGTACGAACACATATATGTTATTATTGATATGAGTAAATGTTACCGGAATGAAATTTCTTATTAAATATATCATTTAAAATTTCAAAACACAGAAAACTATAATTTTAATTAATTAATTTATTCATAAAACACGTATCTTTAGCACTACCATTACAGGATTCCCCTAATTCAGTGGGGAAGTTAAATACATACAATTACATAAAATCATGTCATATTTTTAAAATTAATATAAAGTAATAAAATAAAAAAAATGTTCTGTTAAACAAGAAATAAAAAAACATTAAAATCTGACAATATTATATGCAGTCGGAGGCTCAAGATACTAAATGAACGAGAACGGATTGTTTGATAAATGAAAGTTGAAGATTGTCACATTACTAAAATCGTTATTAAAAATGGAGGTTGGCGGAAGAAAAGTGAAAATTATGAGTTATTTGTATTTTTAATGCCAAATCAGAAAAACATGAGGTCAGCCACCCTCTTTACTTACGAGTATAAAAAATACGACCTATTCTCAGACCTACTAAATAAACATAAAAAATTTCACAAAAATCGCTTGAGCTATTTCATAGGTGTTTGTTTACAAACACTGTAACACATGAATTTTATATAAATAGAAATAAGAGTAATGTACATATGATAACAAACAGTTTACATACCGGTGGATGCCTGACAATCTTATGCCTCTTTAAATCAATATTCTTCTGAAATCCCACACCGCAAACTTTGCATACGTAATATGGATCCTTTTTATGCATTATGGACATCCGCCTGTCCAACACTTCTTCAATGACCTTAACGTTGAGAGTATTATTAACAAAATATTTGATGAGATTATCACAATTGAAACTGGTGGCAGTGATTACTGCATGTTTTTTATATTTATAATGTCTCTTATCATCTTTCAAGTTCACTTTAGTTGTAATAATTGTTTTTTCATTTGTTTCAATTTCCTGTTTTAATTCTTTGATTTCATCATCACTGTATGTAGATTCATGCAATTTATCATTGTAGAGTTCATAATCAGTATTGTCTATTTTGTGTTCAATTTTCAAGTGAATCTTATGCTCAAACTCTTCACAGTTTTCTTGTATATTTATGATTTTGTCATTTATTATAGTACCTAGTGTTGACAAAGGCAAAGCTTTAAATTTTTTCTGAAACAATGATGATGAACAGTGATCATTTAAATCAGCATATTTCACACAGCTTTATTGTATTAAAAAAATGTTAATGATGACATAAACAAGGTGAATAGTTTATCATAACACATATCAGTAACATATACCAGTCACAGTTCTCCTTCACCAGATACCAACTAAGCATTTACCAAATCACCTATTTATACTATATATTATCACCTATTTCTGCTACAAAACAGTGCAAAAATAACTGCATCCGTTTTTAAAGCTTACTAGACTCATTGCACATCATTTATGTACAAAAGAATATTTGGTTACTTATGCATACCAATTGTAAATCTGCTTGCTTGAGTAATAATTGTGCATGCTGTATCCTTAGCTGAAACCTGTATGTCTTCCTTAGAATACTTCTGCACTCCCAGCACAGTTGTATCAAATACTCAGAACTCTGAAAACCCAAACATCATTTATTCATATAAGAAATATTATTTCAATTTCTTTTTAACATTAACATTACAAAAATTGTTGCTCACCTCTATTTTAGACAATTTGTAGAAAAGATCTAATAAATCCCCTAGTGGAGCGACATCACGATCTGAACTCAAGCAACCACAACATATAACTTTACTCATGTTTATTTGATATTCTAAGGTTTTAATCCTTGTCAATTAAAAGACAACATACACATTTTCTTAAGCAGCAGATAAATATCACAAATTTTTCTCATTTCCCTTAATATTTAAAAAATTTATCACATAAATACCTAAAAAATTATTCGTATTTAAGTTATAAATTGTAAATAAGCGTCACAAAAATTGAATTTATGCAATGACTGATTTAAATTCTGGACAGATGCAACTATGTCAATAACAGAGATTTTCGGTGTCGCCAGTAAATGTGCACACAAACTTAAAAATCTATATTTTGTACGTTTTTAAAAAATATTATTTTATATCACTTGCAAAATTAATAGAGCTAACTTTAGAAAATATGAAAAGCTAATACAAAACTAATTTTATTACTTTATAAATATAAATAGAAAACATAATATCGAGTTGGCTCTAAACTAAAACAAAGAATCAACTGGAAAGAAATTATTTATAAATTTACCTTATAAATTAAGTTAATTCTTTATGCATTATAATTATTTATTTGTTAAGTTTTCCTACGTATCCGCTAAGTTGTTAAGTTTATACTGTAACATGTTTATGTCTTAATTCTTTATTTTAATAGTAATAATAAAATCTGGAAGTATTAGTAACTGGTGATGCCCGTAGTTTACGCTTTTCAAGTAGTACTTGAAGATTATACATCACGGATTTTTTTCCAATGACTTATAAGTAAAATGTTCACATGATGTTCTTTCTCACAAACACTGCTCCACATTGTGCACGTTGCAGTGAGAAACAAGATGTTAGGTCTTGTTAAACGAACAACTTCAATACATCATACTTCTATCCAGAACACGATAATGTTTGTACAGTACTATTATCTCTTTTAGATAACGTCTCCTTACCACCTGATAAGATTCAATGATTATAATTTAGTCATCACAAAATGATAATAAAAAGAAGATTGTCTATAACAGTCGTGATTACATTATCTGTGGTGTTCATTATGGTAAATTGTGATAGCGTTTGCAGGAATCGAATTTCGTTTAAGAATGGCTAATGAAATAGAAGTAAATGTAGAAACAATAAAGAATTTTAGTGAACAGTGTCGTACTTGTCTTAGCATTGGAAGAAAAATGGTGCCATCTGGAGAATTCGCTGACATCTTTAGAAGTATTACATCGGAATGTAAATGTATGGTGTGTATTTTATCTTAACTACCGCCGAAAATTGTCTTGTGAACTTCATAGCTTATGAATTTGATACTAGTTTGTCGTGCCACCTACATCTGTTGCCATACCGTGGTTTGCAAACAGAACTTCAGATTTGAAGATTTTGTGGCTAAGTAAATTGGAGCCTTTGCTAACGAGACTTAATGTCTATAGGCTATAAGTGGAGTGTATAAATATCTTCTTCGTTGGTGATACCAGACTTTTTTCGGCGTCCAACATGTCTTTTTCCTTCAACTTTGCCCATCATAATAAGTTGAAGCAGGTGATATCTATCGTGCCGAAGCACGTGGCCAAGATATTCAACCTTTTGCTTTTTGATGGTGTGCAATAATATCCTGGTTTGTTCGACACGTTGGAGAACATTATCGTTGGTGATTTTGCATGTCCAACTTATTCGCAGCATGCGTCTGTAACACCACATCTCAAACACTTCCAAACGCCTCCTGGTATCCTCTTTAAAAGTCCAGGCCTCACAACCGTACATAAGTATAGGCCAAATATAACACCTGAGAATACATGTTCTATGCTTAAGGTTCATTAAATATCCTACCACCAGCTAACAAACAAAAATATCTTTAAGATAATGGCGAGGAGGTTTTACTTGGATATAGAACAGTAATTCTTATGTATGCTATGTATATATTAATTATGTATGTATGTATTTATATATATTTATGTTTATGTATATGTGTATATACAATAATAATACTTATATATATAAGTATTCATATTTTATGTATGTATTTATATGTATGTGTATGTATGTATATATTAGTATATATCTTTCTTTTTTATACATATTTTTTTTTTTTTTAAAAAACAATACTTCTCTTTTACCCTCACCTACCACTGCATTTCCCCACTGCCGAGGTTGACTGGGAGAGAATGCCCTATGGCATTAAGTCCACCTTTTTGTACAATATTTATTTGTGTGCAAACAAAGTTTTAAATAAATAAATAAATATTTAACTTATCAATTTTAATTAATATGTTTTAAATCGACAGCATTTTCACTTAATTCACAAGCTGTTATTAAAAAATATTCCTATTGATTTAATTACAGCTTTAAGTGTAAAAAATAATGTTATATTTTTAAATTTTTAGCCATCAAAAAGAAGCGAGGAATTGTTACTATGCTGGGAATGCCATTCGTTGTTGCGTAAAGTGAAAAGATTTCAAAATCAAGTGCAGAGAGCGAATAAACATTTTATATTAGGACAGGTAATGTCCTATCTATTTCTTTGTAAATAAATAAATTTAAAATGTGATTTTTATGACTAGTTGCTACAAATGGTCTTTAGACTCTTAGAGTTTGTTGTTAATTATATTAGAATTGACCTGGGTCTTTTTACAATTTGAAAATATATTTTTAATTGCAGTTCAATTCCCATCTCAAAAAAAATATTTATTGGATTATTTATTCCAGAGCCTGTTATATTCCCTGTCCAATCTGACCACTGTTATAATGAAAAGTAATGAACCAAATCAAATATATATATTTGATCAGAAGTTAGAGATGGATGAAGAGACTAATTGTATTTCAACGAACAAAGATCAATCTGATTTTGAATCAATTGGGAGCACTTGTAATTTTAAGAACATTCAGAATAAAAAAGACATTGATGTTAATTTATTAAAAAAAGAAAAATCTACCAATGATAAGAAGAAAATTAGCAAATGGGCAGAAAAGAGGGCAATGCTCAACAAAAAACCTAAATTCAAAATTATTGATCGAAAGTCATCTCTGAGCAAAATTTTCTCAAATAATAAATTATTTGAAAAGGATGTATTTAATAATATCAAAAATCAAATTGTCCACACCAATATTGAACCTTTAAAATGTACAGAATGTGGGATTGGTTTTAAAAAAAGAAAGCTGTTGGAGGTTCATACAACAAAATGTCATGGTGAGGTGTGTTTTTTTTATAGCAATAATCTATTTCAAACAGTTGTATTATAAATATAATTGAGATGGAATGGGTTTCCCCTTAATATTATATCTTGGGTGATAAAAATGATATAATAACATCTTAGAGTTGTCTCCACAAAAATTATAAAAAAAAATCACTTACCAACATGATGGAACATGTAAATGTTTAGGTTTAGTATATTTTTTAAAAAAGATAACATAATTGTAAATAAAACTTTTTTCCAAAGGTCGAGTCTTATATTTGTGATGTGTGTCATAAGAATTTACCGAACAAAAAACAATTGAGTGCCCATATAAACAATGATTGCTGTGTGTACAAATGTAGGATTTGTGATGAATTATGCTATGGTAAAAATCAAAGATGGCGTCATTTAAAAAAGCATAAAGTGTTGCAATGTTTAAAATGTGAATTACTTTTTGGGTGAGTGTAACAAAACTTTATATATTAATATACAATTTGTTTTCTATGTTTCTAACACAAAACCATTTTTTTTAATTGCATGATTTAGTAAAACAAACTAAAATATTTATTTTTATTAAATTAGTAAAATCATAGTTAATACTATACAATTTTAAATTGTAGGCACATTCAGTAGTGTCATATATTCATATCAGTTATTCATCATCATCATCAGCTAATATAAGTCCACTGCTCGACATAGGCCTCCCCTAAAGACTCCGACACCAATCGGTCCTCCACTACTCCTGATCAAAATTCTATCTTATTTAAGGCCTTCAAACACTATGTACACCGGTAAAGACATATTCAGTTAATAATGTTTATTTTTATGTATACATGTTCACTACTAATACACTGTCATGTATATTAAATATACTATCAAGCTGAATTGATGAAGATCTGAAAATTTTAAGACTCGAAAGTGATGTGGAAATAAATGTTAATGATTCAATGGTATTATAAATTTTAGGACTCGTCAGGATTTCTTCAAACATTACAAACAGTGGCACGAGAAATTCATTTGTGACTATTGCGGTATCAGCTTCAAAATGAGGTACTGCATCGAGGATCATATAAAGTAAGTTATATGTAACAATTTTTATTCATTTTCATTTATTCCTTTACTTTTTATTTGGTAATGATTATTTAAGCTTTTTTTTTTGTTAAATTGGCATAGTGATAAGACGAGTAATATAATATGGCCTTATCAATGTAGCACTGGATTGGATAATCTACACTGCATATTGTGTGCTTTGGGATATAAGATCACCCATTATTACCCCTGTAATTTTCTACAGCCCTTTTAAAACCTGAACACAATAATGATTGGTCCTACCTACATAGATAGATAATCTCCGGCAATAGAGACATATTACTAGTAAATATACACTGGCAACATTAACCTGTTGGTAAGTGATAGGCCTGTGATTAACAAGATGGCACTAATTTTAGTGTTGTTACTTCATTAATAAACATAAGTCAAAGTTCAGTTCTAGAGTAAAACCTGTAACCCTTTTTATAAAAAAAGTGGTTAGTCACTATGTTATATAATCAGTACAATATTGTTAAAGGAAGCAGCACACACCATTCGAATGCAAGTCGTGTTCGAAGCGTTTCGCCCGGTACAACGGTCTGTGGTTACATAACAAAATCCATCATGGCGGACCGTCCTCGCCAGCGTACTGCGTAGAATGCGACAGGAAGTATCCAGACAGCTACAGGTACAAATGGCACTTGGCGAACAGTACGAAGCACAAGCCGCGCCAAAAACTGAGGTGAGCCAAGTGGGAGTGGTCCAACAGCTTCCCATCAGAATGTTAACCTGATGGTAATTGATAATGTACATAAAGAGAGGTGTTACTGATTTCTAAACTGCACTACAATGTCGTAGCCGTCTTGCTTGATCTATTGCATGGTCAAATTTGTTCCCTTCCTTTCTTTACTTGCTTGTTAAAAATTATTCTATCAACAGGATCCCATGTCCGGAATGTAGTAAAGTATTCTCAAAGAACATATATATGAAGGATCACTACAACTTGGTACACTTGAAGAATTTCAAGTATCGATGTGAGGAATGCAACAAGGTACTGTAATGTGACCCATTGTAATTATTTTAATTCTACACTAAGCAATATCAGAAAAGACTCTCAAAGCATAAAAATTAGCTCGCTTTAAGACTGAGCGGAGATAGAGGCCTCCAGCATAGAAGATTGAAAAGATACAGTGTTCCTACCCTACAAGACAGATTTGTCACAATGGATTGAGACACCTACAGAAGAAATGTCTCACCAAGCTTATATGTCCAGAACAGATACAGGCTATCAGACAAAGTAGTGAATTATTGTTGTGTTCAACAGATTGCGACAGTGCAAAAATATAAAAAAAAAATTACACTAGATTTCACATAGTGTTATGTGAGTATGAGGGTGTGGTGGTGATACCTCACACATAATACTCCGGTTCTCATTTGTTGGCAGCAAGAATAGGAATGGTGATAGCTAGTCAGGTGGGTATGAAATCCTATAAATTTGTGGAGTCTGTCTAGACGAACTATTTTATACATTTCGGAACATATCTTAATGTGACATTTGTGTTTGACAGAGGATCTGCCATCCGATTTGCCGGTAAAGTTATTATTTCCAGACAAACTGTTAATAATAATTTTATATTTTCTTTAACATTTTCCTCCTAGATATCTTTCATCCTTTTTATCTGGTGGATATATCCAATCATGGCTGATGTCAAAGACAAAAAAGTCGAAAAGTTATAAGGTGTCATATAAGTTGTCTGTTTTGTGGTCAGATAAGCCTGCAGTATTGTTCGCACCGATTGAGTCTCAATTTTAGATTGCATGGATTGTTGCAGATAAAACTAAGTATAACTATATTGTTAGATTGATCACAAAATTGCTGGTGAGCTTGAAGACCATCACCCGACCTCTGCCTGGGACAATACTGAATTTCTGAATAAAGAATTAATTAAACGACTGTTAATGTCAGAAGAGCAGATCGTTAAACACAATATCGTGTACTATATCAAAACCTTGGGTGGTCTAATTTCCGCAAAGAAATAGTTCCAGAGAATGGTCCGTTGTGGCACTGCCAGACCTTCAAAAAGGTGTTCTCCATTGCATATGACGCTCAAAAAAGTTTTTGCCACTAAGTGTTTAAGAACTATTTCATATCACCCTCAGGCAAATGGTATGATCGATCAAGTCCATAGGCAATTAAAGGCTTCTATTGTGTCAGGACGGTAATGGTTAAACGCTCTACCTCTTGTACTTTTTGAAATGCGATCTGTATACAAAGACGATTTAAAAACCACAGTTGCTGAAGCCATTTATGGCGAAACCTTGCGTCTTCCTTTCGAATTTTTGGTTCCATGTCCAACAAACATTTCCAATGACCCAAATGATTCTGTGATCAAATTACGGTGGCGCATGTCACAAATGCGACATGTTCCCGAATCTCGTCGTAATGTACCGCCACTTTCATTAATTTTTAATGACCTAACCTCTTCGTTGAATATTTACCTGCGTGAAGACTTGGTCCATCGTTTTATGCAACCACCATTCAGTAGACGTTATCACATTATTAATAGGTCTAACGATGGTAAAACACTTACCGTAAATATCAAAGGCAAGGATGTCACGGTAAGAGTCGGTCGAGTAAAACGACATTCCTTGATTTCCAAGTTTTTTCACCTGAAACTGACATTCAACCAACACCCGCGTCAACTACTAAACTGATACCTACTCTAGTAGGTCAGCCAAAACCCGTCACTCTGAAACCTTCCAACTACGTGCCCTCCAATTTTAGATAGTACAACGCCTTACCACTAGATCTAGCAGGCTTGTTAGATTTAAGTTGTTCTGAGACTAGGCGGCCTCTCTCCGAGGTTGGGGTAAGTGCCTGACCGGACGCATTGTTTTATACATTTCGTAACGTATCCAAATGTATCATTTCTGTTTGACAGAGGTTCAGTCATCTGATTTCCCGGTATTGTTATTACTGACTCGACCATTGCAAAAATATTATTTCATAACACGATTCTGAAATTATAAGTAAACCTTTTATAATGCAGCAGACTATCTTTTCATCGTACAATCACCCAAGCACGTGCCGACATTCTTCGACCAAAATTCCTTCGTCATAAGAAATACGGCCCAAAAATTAAATTCCCCGACATGTAGACCCAGAATCGAACCGGTTATCTCCGTATTACAAGTTGAGCTCTGACCCTCTGTGCCACAGCAGTAATAAGTAAAAATTACATCATTCTCTGTTTATTAGAACTTCATCCGGAACGCGGATCTTACTAAGCACACCCGCAGGATCCACGAAGGTATCATGCCGCCGAAAAACAAGATCTGCTACATGTGCGGACGCGGCTTCACGGTGAGTGGTATTCTTTTTTAGAAGGCGAGAGAGATGTTGAACCAATAGTAGGTGATACTACTTTGAGATTTATTAAATCTCTTCTACAAGCCGTCACAGTTAAATGTTAGCAATTTATTATCTTTAAAAGGAAGGACATGATATGGATACGAAAGGCGATGTGAGTGAAATTACTGGAGCAATAAGAATTAAGAACTTGTTTAAAGACAACGAGAGCAATGCTTTGCAGTGTATCATCATGAATAGTGTTTTCCCTACCATCAGATAAACGTCTTGTTCGTCTAATTTTTTCATGGAATAAAGAAAAAGCTTTATATTAGACATCATCATCAGCCGTTAGGTTTCCCACAAATTGCTCCTGTGCTGTTTATCGATGTTCTAAAAGATAGTTATTGTTTCTAGACAAACAAGATCCTGGCGAATCATCTTCGGACCCACACCGGCGAGCGGCCTTTCGCCTGTGCTCATTGCAAGGCCCGATTTGCGCAATCTGCCGCGCTGGCTTCCCACGTACGAACAGTACACTGCCGGTAGCATGATACATCGAAGATCCTGGTGATCACTTAAAGAATCCGTCGTGAACTGGACGTCGTAAAAGAATTGAATAATGGAGAAAATCGTTAACTTTAGGAACTGCTAAAGTATACGTCAAAGTTTTGTACAAGTCAAACGTTTTAAATTTAACTTCTATATAAAATCATTAGATCATTGGTTTCCAGCATTTTGGATGCTTTTCGTAAATCATACACGGTCTGATTAAATTTTCTACTCCGTTCGGAGTTTTTGTATAAATGTCATGATCTAGAAAATCATTTACAAAAGCTGTTGGAACATCAATCTGTATCATCAGCTAATTAATATTAACAGCTGTTGTCAACATTGTTATGGTTGTCCAAGTTTTGAGTTCTTCATGAGCTTTTGTTTTTGCTTCTGTAGCTTCAGACCGATATAGAAATTATTTAACTTCCTTAACACTAGATTTACTGGCAATTTTGCTACACCGTCTTCTTTGTCGTTTTCACTCTTGACAGAGTGGTCGTGGTCATCACGTCAGGTGTTGGTGGCAAGTTTCACAACGCGCCGCCACATGTCTCTGGTAGCCGCCTTTCTCGTGCACTCATGCAATGACGATGAGCCATTTATTGCCGCTTTTATTTGGTCAGTCCACCTCATAGTTGATCTACCCCGTGGCTTGGTACCTTCTGCCTTTCCCTGGACCACAAATCGCTCAATAGCCACCTCTCCTCGGCGGCATATGTAGCCAAAAAAGGTGAGGATACGGGACTGTACCTATTTATACCAAAACCAGTCATTTTGGCTGGATATGAAAAATGTATGTTTTTGTGCAGTGTTTTATAAAATTAATTGATAGTATTGAAAAAATATAATGTCAATAATTATTTATGGCTATTTTGAGTATTAGGTTGGTTTCTATTTAAAATAATTACAACTTGTCTCAATTTTAACAAATACAAGCTTTTTACTCTGTGCATTTTCACAAACATATATCTTGTAGACGAAGCATTTGTCGTGGTATTGGAAATAATATTGAAAATGAGTTGATTGATGTTGAATTTCACCTTCCTGATAGCCTAATATAAGTTCTGCATCCCAACGAAACAAAAAATCGTTCCTTGAAACTTTCCTGTTGCTCTCTTCTCTTCGTGGTCGCATTCTTCATCGCCAAAGGTCGTGTCCGCACTGCAGTGCCTTTGTTGCTGTCTTCATTACACTCTTCCATTCAGTCTGGTCCTCGGCTTTTCTAAAGGGGCTCGACATGGGATTGATGGGATCCTCGGCACGGGGAGTACTTGGTCGCATACATTCGCTTTTTTGTGTTAACTTTCATGCGGATTTCATGGGATATTGGTGCAGTGATTTTCCGTTGCCTTCTGCAACAGTCATTTTAGAGTCTATGTAGAACCCAAGGCCGCTGCAGCCTCTTCCGCCCGGTTACCAAAGTGGGAGGTAATGGGTATACCGCAATTAGACGGTCGCCAGAGCTTCGTCCGTTGTCTAGTAGGGGGCTGTTATGGGGTGGGAAGTAAAACCTTTTTTAAAAAAGGAACTTTTAATGTTTATGAGGAAAAATATAATTGATTAATATGTGTGTCTACATCGAAGTCTGAGTCCGAACTGTCTTTTTGGTATCTTCAAATATGTTTAATGGATCGAATCAACAGTTGCAGGAATGTAACCTGAGAACTCTGTTATTTTGTTTAAGTCACACGGAAACGTTCTGATGTGAAATAAACAACTAAACAGTTTATTTTGTATTAAATACGGGGAATTATATGTTATAACAGGGCACCGCGTTCATGTGAGGTTGACGTTTGGGGCAGACTAGGTGTTATTGTCGTTCTACCCCTTACCCTCTCTTTACATTTTTACACAAAATTCTAGAATTTGTACCGGCTAGATCTAAAATATTAAAGAATATCTGAACTGTCCACTTTCTGGATCGTGACTTAACACTATATTTGCGTGCCATTTGATCAGTCACATAGACCTAGTCATTTATTTATTAGATAACACACTCAATATATAAAAAATCATAAAAGATAGAACATTGAGGAAAGTTTCTATGTCCATATTTTCTTGGCTGGTTTTTATCTGAATTGAACAAACATTTGATTGACATTTTTAGCGGGGATAGGCGGGGGAAGGGGACGCGCTATCTGACAAATGGTATGTTAGTATTATAAATTGAAAAAAAAAAAAACGTTCATTTTGTATATTGTTGTGAAACGTGTCATACTATCCTTTGTATGTCAAAGGATAGTATGACGTAATGATGATACAGAATCGGTTAGTATAAGTATTCGTTTATATCCAAAGGATTGAACATAGCAAAGTGCTTCTAACATTACAAGTAACTCTAAAGCCCATAATGGGGATCAGCTTATTAATAATGTTGAATTTGGCTTTAAAAGAAGTATTCTGATCATTAAAGGAACATCCTGAATTAATACTATCCTAAGAAGCGTTGGTATAGATTTGTTTAAATCCTTGATATTCTATATAGAGCAATGACTTATTCGGTTAAAGTCCGAAAGGGGTAATGATCGCTGTCTTGGGAATGTCAGGCTCGTTGACAGAAATCTGGTTGTACGCCTTGACCAAATCTAGCTTCGAAAAAACTGCACAACTGGTAAGTCGGTGAGTGCAGTCCTCGATGTGTCTGATGGGGTAACGATCAGGAATCGTTCGTGCATTGAGGGCACGATAGTCGCCACAAGGCCTCCAGCTGTCCTCGCCTTTAGGAGCCAAGTGTAAAGCTGAAGAATTGAGAGATCTGTTGGGAGATTTCGGTTTGAATCCGTGAGTTAATAGTATTCTCGAATTTGCGTAACATACCGTCGAAGGAATCCACCGCCGCGCTTGCCACTTGATGCGGAGATGGGGTGACGTCATAAATTTGGTCCGCTAAAATCGCGACATCGTCTAAATTTTCTGTCGACAAGCGCAATGCAATATTTGGCTGTAAATGTGCAGGTAAGCGATTAGAACACAGGCTGCGAAGAAATTCGTCACCGACTCCATCCGCGAGCGACCTGAGGTGGCGTAAAAATTGGCAAGGCTAACGGTCTCCCATTTCTTCCACCACCAGGAGCTGCCGTAGTCGTTGCTCCAGTGAAGCCGATAGACGTCTAATAAGCTTTTTTTTTTTAATTTTTCGTATTTGTCCTCGGCCGGTGGATTAACAATAATGTCACGTACCTCCTTTGCAATTTTGTGCTCCAAATGTTGCAAAACTATAGAGAATTTGTCGCATCCAGCTTAATCCCGCTGGTTTCAAATTCGACATGTGGAGCTATCTGTCCGACTTAATCCGGCAAATATTTATGTGGGATTCAGACCTCGTGTTGTAAACTATGAGATGATGCACACCTCGACCATGAACCTGCTTACACTCCATTAAGTTCCATTGCTTCATTATTATATCTTTTCAAATTTATCTTTGTATCAGTCATTGAATCTTTGTGATTATCCCACGTCTCGTTAACATGTAGTCAACACTATAGCGAGCTGTAGTCGAAATTGTATTTCCGTACAGTTCAATGCTGCTTCTGTAAGCATACAGTCCGAGTGGTTGTTGCCTTTCAGCAAGCCTTGACCAAGGCATATATATTATTGCCTATATACTTTTGTAAATTCGCTTTTTAGATGCCTTGAAATGACAATGGGTAGGTGGTATTAACTAACAACAGTAGCAAATAAAACTGGCTAATGCTGCATAAAACGGCATTTCCTTCCCGTCTTTAAATTATACTTAGAAATGTCATAATATTTACAATGTACCCGCTAAATATAATCGTGCATATTCTGTGTATTTTTCGAAAAACATTCTGCACTGAAACGTTTTACAACATTATGAAAACTTGTCACTACGCAGTTAAAGGACTTGACTAACTGAACATTATCAACATAGAGCTTTGCAAAGTTACGGCAAAACTTTTCATTAATCTGTTTAAAAGCTTTAGAAACAATCCTCGGCTAATTCATGCTCGATAGTGACTGTCACATTTCCAAAATTGTGAGATTGTGTTTTGGAAAGTTTGTGTCCATATTTTCTTGGCTGGTTTTTATCTGAATTGAACAAACATTTGATTGACATTTTTAGCGGGGATAGGCGGGGGAAGGGGACGCGCTATCTGACAAATGGTATGTTAGTATTATAAATTGAAAGGAAAAAAACCGTTCATTTTGTATATATCGTCAGCCTATAGACGCCCACTGCTGGACAAAGGCCTCCCCCAAAGATCTCCACTCCAATCGGCTTTGCGCTATTCGCATCCAGCGGTTTCCCGTTTCATTTTGTATATTGTTGTGAAACGTGTCATACTATTCTTTGTGTCTCGCTAATTTTGGTAGCTCTCTTATTTGTGCGGATAGTTCCAACAAGCGTAGTTGTTCTTGCTAGTAGTCGGCTGTTATATTTCTTCCATGGTTCGTATATGGTTCTACTAATTTCGAAGTTAGAAACTCCCTCAATGGGACCAATAAATCTCTCCCTTCATTATTTCCCAAATATGGAATTTCCATTTGCTATATACTTACTACGTAAATCGGAAGCTAATCAGAATTTTATGCCAAATTTGTCCGGTTTATTGGTTCATGTATTCATTAAATCTACGCCGAGCTTTTGTTGGAAACAATTGTTCATCTACAGTAAGATATGCTCCTGGTTTATAAAAGTGTTTGATAAATTTATAACGTACGAGATCACAGCAAACTTAATCGTTTAGTAAGCATTGGATATGTTGAGTTGTCAAAATAAATTTTGCAATAGATATACCATTACTTGATTCTAAAATGCTGTTTCTAATTTTGTTAATGTTATTTCGATAATATAATTTACCTATAACTATTTTTAATCTAATCCTTTTTCTAAATTCATTCTCTTTCGAACACTAAGTACTTTATAATCAGGTCTATGATTGTTCCTTCTTGTGAAGGGTCAGATACATATCGGGTTGTCCTTGTAATTGATGTAAAACTAGTATGATTGTGAGAAGATTGATCAAGGCTCCAGAATGTGGAGCTCGGTGGGTACTGGCTGTTTCAATTTCTTAATAGCAGAATCAGATCGCACTCTCATACAGATAAAAAGCTCTCAACTTAAAAAAATTGTTCTTTAAAAGTTTTGTTAACTCGTCAATAGAATCTTCTACGGCCCTCACCTTTTCTATAAGCACATCAACATCGTTAACATCATCTCTAGGTAATCGCTTTTTCAATCGACGTTGTAAAAAGCACCGAATACGCCAATCTATCAAAGACCGAACTCTGTAAACACTTCTGCGCGTTCAGTCATTTTGCTCGTCGCTGATGCACTCATTGAACACCTGCACCGCATCAGTGTGCACTTGGAGAAGTTCCCTCCGGCGACCGAGAGGTTGGTCGATGGACGCGCGGATGTCGGGCGTTGGCATAGAAGTTGTCGGGTTCCAGAGGCCGTGTGTCAGGATCTGCGTTAGAATACTGTTATGGGGTGGGAAGTAAAAGCCTTTTTAAAAAAAGGAACTTTTATTTTTTCAACTTTTTTGAAAAATTTGAAATGAAAGCATATATTCCAGCGGCTCAAATTGAAAATACTAATTTTCATAGCTGGTGTTGGTGTAAACGTCTTGTTCCGTCGCTGTGGGTCGATTGAAATAATTACATTAAAAATATGGCTTTTCGGTGCACGGACATAGTTTATCGAATCGCCTGGATTATTATTGAAACAAAAATCAATAGTTATAACGATCAATTAATGAATTATGTATTCTCTGTTGTCGTTTACGTTCTTGTTGCACCTCTCGACAGATTGGTCGATATTGTTCAAAGGAAGTCGGAGGAAGATGATGCAAGATCGTTTCACACGGATATGCATGCATTCGGTATATGCTAAAGCATATACGAATGGTCAGAAATAAAAAAAAATAAAGATGGTACAATTATTACAATAAGGTGTTTTATGCAGTCAGTTTTGTCCGGTATATAGTAGGGCTTAGATTCATAGAGAAACAGTGCATCTATTTTCGGACATTCTGTCTCCATGTACCTGGAGTCTGCTTCAGAGATTGCTACGAAAGAGGAGTTAGGATTGAGTACCTCGTGGTTTAGTTTAGGAATAATCGCTAATTTATAATGTTGGTATGTTATTGTTGTTTGTTCGGTGATACGGGCGATAGTATCCTAAAAACTGTTTAAAAAAACTATATTGGATAACGCAAAGCGAGGGTTCGTTTTCAAATATTTCTCCACTAATTGGTCGTATAATTTAATAAACCGTAAGTATATTCGGGTTCCCATCGAATCCGGGAATTAGCTTTAAAAATTTGATCCACAGTGGCATCGCTTATTTTGACGGGGTCTATTGCTAATGTGTTAGGTAAATCAATCAATTCACTGTCTTCTAAAAATACTTCCAAATTTCCATTAGCGTCTAGTTGTACGCTATATGCGGATTACTTAATATAGGGGTCTGCGAACTTCTAGGATGAAAAATCGAGGATACAAAGGGAGAGCAACTCTAGTAAGATCTAGATACTCATCAATACGTTTGCAATAGTTCCCGTAGGTTCGGATAGCCAACGCCCGTAATAGATTCTCTGACTTTAATTTGTCTATCCTACTTTAATTTACTGTATAAAAAAAATTAAAGACTCGGCAACAAGAATCCAGTTTCAAATAGAGATTAACAACCAATTCAGCAGACTGAAAGTACTCTTAAAAAAGTGGGCTGAAAGACTAGGCAGTAAAATACGTAAGACGTGGTAGATAGACGAATGTGAAAAAATTGTGTAAGAATGCGAAATTCTCGCAGAGCAGGAGGATCCTTGGAGAAAACAGCAATACCAAGACTTTAGACGGCAAGCTAAAATAACCATACGACGAGCAAAAAGTAAACTACTGGAGGAGGCGATAAAATAAATGAAACATTGATAAAAGCTAATGAGATAATGAATGACATTATTTCCTGGGCCCAGGGCCAATTTACCATGATAAGCTACATAGAGGAAGTGGTAAAAGATTTATCAGCAGAAGAATGTTAGATAGCAATCAGCAGATTTGTAGCAATAAGAGGCTTGCCACAAGTTTTCACATCAGATAACGGCACCCAATATAAATTGACATCAGAGGTTTGACGTCTGACTACTCTGTAAAAGAAAATGGCGTTTTATACCAGAATTAGCATCTTGGTTCGGAGGTATTTACAAGCGCTTAATCGGATTGGTAAAAAAATTCTTTAATCGGACGCTTGATAAACATTTGCTTACTCACAACCAATTGAACACCATAATCAAAGAGCTCGAAGCAGTAGTAAATATGCGGCTTCTTACTACCGTCGGACAAGAACTTGAAGTTCTTACACCAGCTAATTTCCTGCGTATCGGTGGTCCAATTATTACTGATATCTCAGAAACCGAGTTAATTAAAAGGGCTACTTGTGACTAAAGATAAATTAATTAAGATGTGGAAGCGCGGACAAGTAATCTTGCAAGAGTACATCCAAATGTTTGCTACACAATATTTTGACAATCTAAGAGAAAGACGCAAGTATACACAAGCAGTCAAGAGCCACAATAAACAGAGTGCCTACTGTAGGCGATATTCCACAATTAAAGATCGATCAAAGTAGAGCTTTATGGAAGTTAGGACGCATATCGGCTGTGTTTAAGAGTTTTCGACGGAGACATTAAAGTTGAAAAAGTAACAACTTATACCGGAGAGACGTATACCAGATCGATTGGACAATTATATCCATTAGAGTTGGACGTTACCAGTCATCCCACAGACTCAGTAAATCAAATAACCCCGACCATTGACAATGAATCAGATGATATGCATATTGAACACTTACTAGAGCAACAAAGTGCTACACATGAATCAGAGTTACCACATCACCAGACCTGCAATTAGATTGTTTCGGACATGATTCAGTTCCAGAACCTGTTACCAATAAGAAAGCTATGACGACACTATCAACTACCGGACCGGTTTTGATTGGTCATTGGTTGTCCTATCAAGTCAATATCTTGCAATTCACACCCTGTAATTTCCACATCTCCGTGTAATTCCAAGTCATCAATCAAAACAGTGATAGTACCAAAACCTGAGAACAACCTCCTCCGAAACTCTTCATAATAATTGTGGATGGACGAACTTCCAGTTATATTTTATTTGCAGCTAGGATTGTAAGTAAATTAAATTTGCTACCAGTATCTATATATGCAGTTAGGCATTGGTCATTGACAGTCACTGGTTGCTTATACATATACATCATAAGTAATAGCCCGAACATCACTAACCTTTCCGTTTTGCAATTGAGAGTAACTAGACGCTGATGAGAGGCTAGCAGCAGCAAACCAGCATGAAGTCGCAGTATGTCACGCACGCTGGCAGGTCTTGGCTTCGTGTCCCGGGCGGTGACAGGTGTAGCAGATTTTCGGCTGCAGCGGACGATGTGGTCCCATCCCACTGAATGTAGAATTGCCGGTATCTCTCCTCCATGTTGATTTGCCTCTGTTCAACGCAAGACCTGTTTCAACTCGTTTAAAGTTTTCCAGTGAAGATAAATAGCCATAACATAATTGTTCCGGTGTGTCGCATTTGTACGCTTTAGCATTAGCTCTCAGTTCAGCTGAAAGACCAGGAATAACACAGGAGATTGTATTTTCACAATCGATATTACACTTCTTTAACAGTGAAAGTTTACCATGATAATATTTCGTCATTATCTCAGTATCTTTCTTTATCCTAGATAACATAGATTCAAGTCTGTCTACATAGTCCGTAGATCCAGGAGAAACTGTTTTCAGGGCTTCTTTCCACTCATCCCAAGTCATGTCATAGTTTTCTAAATCATCATACCACTCTCGTGCAGACACATGGAGGCAAAGCTATCACCAAGCTGATCAATTTTATGTAACCACCCGAGCACATTAGCCGAAGTCTCGTCAGGTCTAAATTCAGGTTTCAGTTCTGCATCTGTCGGCTTAACACGGCGTCGTTGCCTTGACAGTGCGATGTCATCATAAGCATAATCGCGAGAAAGTAAAAAATTGCCATCGTCGTCGTATTCAGACCGGGAATCCTTGTGTTGTTTTTTTTGGCGTCGGTCCAGACCACCAATATATGGGGCAGACATCCTGGCGTGTGGAATCGCGATCCAGCTTCCAAGATGAAGATGTTGATGAAATGATACTCTAGTATCCTTATAAAATTTATTTAAAAAGAAAACAGTCAGTTCTATCTGCTGCCACAAAGATCAATTCAGGAATCGATACGGCGGACACATTTCCTTTTTTTTTCCTGTCAACTTACTTCTTTTAATGTGTTTAATTAGTACAGACATCTAAAGTAATGTTATTTATCATTATCAAATCTAAATTGTAGAAGTGTCTTGCTGTGGGCGTACGTAGGGCGTGGGCGTGGGTTCTTGAGTGAGATGTTGAAGAGAGCCGAGAGTACCGTGGTGGCGGTTTCAATCGTCTACTCAGCTACTGCTTGAGCCTTAGCTTGTGGAGATCCAGTTAGTAGAGCAGAGAGCCAAGAGTACCGTGGTGGCGGTTTCTCTCGTCTACTCAGCTACTGCTCGAGCTTCGACTTGCGGAGATCCATCTTCTGCTTGGACTCAAGTGTGGAGATCCAGCTACTGCTTGGACTCAATGACTAAAAATGTGCGCGCGGTTATGTCGAGTCGCGATCACATAAACCATAGCGCGCTCCTTCCTACCAGTGGCGCCATCTATCGACGCCGCAGGAAAACGTCCCGTTACAAAATATTAATTATGACAATTATATGTAAAGGCACGTCGGTATTTTCATCAGACCTCTATTGCCGCAGAAATGGCAACTCCCGGTGAATTTATAATCTGTCAGACGCGCACGTTTAGTTTCAGTCTCGCAAGTCTCAGATTCATCGTGGCGTCACTTGAGTGAAATTCCATTAAGTACCCTGAAAAGTTGAGCACTTGTATTTACAACGTGCGAGTTTAACTCTCTTCGTATCCAGGTGTCGTTTTGAGACAGCACTGAAATAGCGAATCCGGTAGTGATATCTTTATCTATTTCAAGCCTGACACGTTCAATGAGGTTCCAGAGCCCCACGGCAGCTTCACTTGCAGTTTCTTTATTAGCTATTTGAAATCTTATTATTTCGTCAAAACAGTCCTGCATCAACATAGGACGTCCAAACTTGGCAAGTAAAACTTCTTTCACGTGTGTCCAAGTTACCTCTGTTACTCAGGTCAGTCGGCACTTGGCGGCTCGCCCCCTTATGGCATGCGTGAGAGCGAGCAGCAACTCGGGTCCCACGAATTTTCGGCTGTTGACGTTTATTTCGGTTATGTTACACCAACCTTCGATATCTGAGTCGGATTCATCCAAGTCGAACTTGATGAGATGAGGCGTGGCTTGACTCGACGATGAGTTTTGAGTTGCTTCCGGTAGGCGAGTAAAGAGCGCCTCCATATAGGCAAGGAAACCTGACGCCTCGTTGCCTATATTTGATGACTCCTCAGCGTTAAATCCTTTATCCCACTTCTGATACTATCTTTTACGTGGGTAAACGGGCAAGGAGTTAAGGTTGATGAAATGACGAAGTACGTTTTAAGTCGACAAGACACTTTTAATGATTTGATAATTAACAATCACTAATTGAATTATTCACTGATCACACAGATTATTTTCTTAAACGACCTTCCACCGCTCAATGATAACACTCACGAGAAATGGCCGCCTACCCAGTGTTCGGTGTTATAATATAATGCCACCAACTTATCTGTGAAATGGCAAAAATAGGAACTACGGTCGCCATGTTGAAATGTCATTCGACTGTCAGTGTCTACTACTTTCGATATTTCTGAATTTTAAGCGTTAATTATGCAGAAAGCTATTAAAAGTGCAGCCCGGAGTGTTATTCTAAAGGTGAAATCATTTTTTGAAGAAGAAGCTCGGCTGCAGGTTCCTATCATTCCGTTTAACCAAATATACAAACGGATTTCGGCTACAACAGGTTAGTGTTGTCAGTTTATACCATATAAATTACCCAAAATGATAATAGAGATGGAGACAAATACGACAATTGAAATTTTTCTTACATATTAACCTTCCTCGGTTCTTCGGGTATTCATGTTGACCCGAAACTGAAATTTGACTCTCAATAAAAGTCGTAATTATGACTTCATGACAATTATTAATTATGCATTCACTATATAGTGTTATTGTTAAATTATGGTGAATTCTTATTTTTCGTCTTAGGTTCCTCGGGTCTTTAATACCCGACTATGAAAAAGGTCCTCGGGTCAAAAAAGCCCGCTTATTGCAAAGAATAATGCTATGTAGCATTTTAGGAATACTCTTATAATTTATAGATGTTAGTCACATCTCAATAACATAACGTGTTATTGTTGAAGGTACTTAGAGAATATTTTTTTATTTACATTTGTATGCGGGATAGATTACAAGAAGTAAGACGATTATTTGATTCATTCATTGTTTGGACTTGACGTGTTCCTTTGGTGTCCAGTTAGAAATAGCTCATAATTTTACTAATTGTGGGATTTCACAAATCCTAAACTACGATATAAATTCCTAATATGAAATAATTAGTGAAACCGAGAAAGTTTGAACGAAAATATTCCAACCCAGTTTAGACAGTGAATGCAGTAGTGACAAAACAAATAGCAACGAGGAGCCTCTTTCAAGATAGGTTACCAATACCAGTGATAATGAAAATCAAATGCTATGAAAAAATTCTGATTTTGTGTGGTCAAGAACCCCATTCGAAGTCAGAGATCGTTTGGGTAGAGCATCCTCTCCTGCGCAATTAGTAAGACGGCGAGGTCAAGCTTCTCGCCTACTCTGTGCGTCTTTCCAGCGCATAGTTTGGTGAATGGTCATGGGAGGAGCGCAGGTCGCTGAGATCCCCAAGACAAGTCTAGCTGTCTCCTTCTCGCGGAGGCCGCCCGTTATTGGTCTGGTTCCTTTAGAAACAGACGTAACTAAAACAGCAGGCGGAACTTCTACCTCCCTTTCCTTCCTCCCTCCTTTTCCTTCCTCTCCGACGTAGTGGTGCGGCGGGCTCGGTGTGCACTTACCCTGCCCCGGGCAGGCGGTGGGTGTTTCCTGCCGCCACCGTCGGTCGTAATCCCGTGTGATGTCGTGGTCATGTCTCGCGGTCACACGGGACCGAGGCCCTTGGCTTAACCGCCCGGGGCGCGAGGAGGACAACCTCTATAAAAAACTACCCCAACTCAAGCGGCAACGCAGCGTGGGGAGTGCATGGCTGGAGGGGAGTCCAGTACCTACTGCGGACCCCGACAGGGGACCGGCCGACCCCCTGGACGCGACATCTAGGCTTACCGGAGGCAACACGGGCTCTGTCGAAGGTTGACCTCTTTAACCCGTGACTCGTGGGATTTCTATATGGACTGTACACAAAAACAAAAAAAATTGGACGACGACTTAGGCTCACAACAACGGACAGCGGACGGCAAGCGACCTGGCGAGGAGTTGGTGCCCGGGAAGGGCGGTGAGGATGAAGTGCCCCCTGAGGGCGGAGTCAAGACGCGGCGCGCCGCCAGGATGGCGGCAACGGTATTGTCCCGGTCGCCTGTGGAGGTAGCCACCTTCCGGGCGATCGTGGACACCGATCGGTTCCGCAAGCCGGGGCCGCCGGCTTCGGAGGGCGACGGCGGGTCGGGAAAGCGGAAGACCGCCAGGGAGATGACCACCGTGGAGCTGGTCAGCGAGGTGGAGGGAGCCGCCGGCGACATCTCGCTCGTCTGTAAGACGAGCAAATCACTGTCCGGCGGCTTCCAGAAGAGGCTGAACCAGGCCGTCACCTCGATCAAGGAGGCGGTGGTAGCCCTGGCGGCGCGAATCGAGCCGGAGGAGAACCTCCGTCTCCGCAGCGACAATCGTCGCCTGGAGACGGAGGTAGAGTATGTAAGGCGGGAGCTCCTCGCCTTCAAAAAAACTAACGAGGAGCTCAGCCAGCAGGTGGCGGCACTGCGCGCTGGGGCGGGGCCCGTGCTAGTGGAGGCTCCGGCTCGTCCTCCTCCTCCTGAGCCGACAGACTTTACGGCTCTCATCAACGCGGCCGTGGAGCGGGCATCCGAACAGATGCTCGGTGCCACGGCGCGGATGATCGAGGGTCGCTTCGCCGGGCGGGAAGACCGCCTACTTCCAGCCCCGGGTAGAAAGAAGGCACGGGGTGGCAATTCCGTCTCGCAGGCCCCCGCGCCTGCAGACGCGGCGGCCGCCTCGGCTAAGTTCCGGCCGGCGGCGACCTTGGCGCCCCGACAGGCGCCGGCACCACTACCTCGCCGGGCGCCGAGGAGGGCCTCGACCTCCCGCCCTCAGCCAACAACATTCTCGGCTGAGGGAGAGATGGTTGTGCCCCTGCCCGGGCCCTCCACGGAGGAGGGCTCGTGGGCGAAGGTGGTCGGCCGGAAGGCGCGGGCCAAGGCAGCTAAGAAGCCCCGCGCCGCCGCAGCGCCATCACCTGCTGCGCCGGCAAAGAAGGCGACCCCCGCCAAGAAGGGGCCTAACCTTGCGCCGCCCAAGACGGCCGTAGTCATAGTCAAGCTGCGGCCCGAGGCGGTGGCCGAGGGGACGTCTTACCGGGAGGTTATGAGCTCCCTGGTGAAGACGTCCGCCCTCGAGGACTTGAGCCTCGTGGGCCAAGTGCGGGTGCGGCCCACCATGGCGGGGGCCCGCCTGTTCGAGCTGGGGGCCAGCCTCGGCCACGATGTGGCGGACCAGCTAGCGGAGAAAATGAAGACTTCGCTAGCTGGGGTGGCCGACGTCGTCCGGCCGGTCAAAACCGCGGATCTGCGGGTGACCGAGCTGGACGACTCGCCCACCAAAGAGACGGTTGAGGCTGCGGTCGCCGCAGCAACGGGCTGCCCAGCCGGGCAGGTGAAAGCCCTGTCCGTAAGGGACGGGCCTGGGGGGATGGGCACCACCGTTGTTACGTGCCCGGTCGCCGCCGCGAAGCAGCTGGCGGAGAAGGGCCGCGTCCTGGTCGGGTGGACCTCGGCCAGGATCGTGGCCCTGGAGCAGCGCCCCTTGCGCTGCTTCAACTGCATGGCGATCGGGCACACCTCCGCTACGTGCCCATCCCCCAAAAGCCGGAGGGATCTCTGCTTCAGATGCGGGAAGGTGGGTCACAGGGTCGGCGAGTGCCAGTCGGAGTTCCGATGCTCCGTCTGCGCCGACTCTGGTCGGAAGTCCAACCATATGATGGGGGGGAGAGCTTGTTTTTCCCCCACAGTCAAAGGAAAGGCTGCGGCCGGGACACCTTCCCGCGTCGCGGAGAAGAAGAGTGCGCCTGCAGGAGGTGAGAACATGGTCATCAATTAATTGATGCCCCACGTCTCACTCTTGCAGGCGAATCTCAACCACTCCGCCAACGCTCAGGACTTGTTCCTGCAGTCGTTGGCGGAGTGGGGATGCCACACTGGCGTGGCATCGAAGCCGTACAGCATTTCCGCCCAATCATCCTGGGTTGGGGACCTGGACGGCACGGTGGCGGTGCTGGCGAGAGCGGGCGCCTGCCCCCTCTTCAAGTCACTAGAGAGGGGGCACGGCTACGCGGCGGCAGGTTGGGGGAGGTACGCTGTCATCGGGGTGTACTTCTCCCCCAACCGATCCCTGGCGGAGTTCGAGGTGTTTCTCGACTCTGTCAGGGCCGCCGCGGGCAGGTTGTCGCCGAGGGAGATTTTAGTCCTCGGCGACTTTAACGCCAAGTCTCGCTCTTGGGGTGGCACCGCCACCGACGCGAGAGGGAGAGCAGTTGAGGCATGGGCACTGCTCTCCGGTCTGAGCCTCCTCAACGAGAGAAACGCGCTCACGTGCGTGCGAGGGTCGGGGGGGTCCATCGTGGACCTCTCCTTTGCCTCACCGGCGCTCGCGCGCCGTGTGGCAAATTGGCGGGTGGAAGAGGAGGTGGAGACCTTATCGGATCACCGATATATCAGGTTCGAGGTCTCCCCTCCTCAGGTCGCAGCCACAGCGCTCTTCAGGAGGTGTGCGATGCGGCCATGCCTAGGATGCGGCGACGTCCTGCGGACTGCCGCCAGCTGTACTGGTGGTCGGAGGAGCTCTCCGGGCGGCGGCCCAGGCTCGTCGCCGGGCACTGCAGCGTTGTCGGCGTCGGCGCACGCAAGTGACGGGGGAGGAGGAGCGGCTGCAGGGTCAGTATGCGGAAGCCCGCAAGACCCTGCGGCTCGCCATAGTCCGGGCGAAGACCCTTGCCTGGGAGGAACTACTGGCAGGGGTCGACAGGGATCCATGGGGGCGCCCGTTCAAGACGGCACGGAAGAAGCTCTGTGCCGCAGGCGCCCTCTTAACGGAGGCCCTGGACCCGGACATCCTCCAAGGGGTGGTGGACCGGTTGTTCCCGGGGCTGACGCGTCATTCCAGCCCCCGATTACGCCCCCCACCGCCCCCGCGGCGGCCACAGAGGAGGGCCCTCCTCTGACGGAAAAGGAGCTGGATGTGGCCCTGGATCGTCTCCGGGGTCGACGTACGGCTCCGGGGCCCGACGGGGTCCCATCGAGGGCTCTCTGGGTGGCCGCCAGTCACCTGCGCGAGGAGCTCCGGGGACTATACGATGCCTGCATTCGGCGCGTGCAGTTCCCGGAGCGCTGGAAGACGGGCAGACTTTGCCTGCTGCGGAAGGGGGACCGTGACCCTGACTCCCCTTCCGCGTACAGACCGATCGTCCTTCTGGACGAGGCGGGTAAGGTCTTCGAGAAGATCTTGGCCGGCCGTCTCGTTCGGCACCTCGCCGAGGTGGGACCGGGCCTCCATGAGGCCCAGTACGGATTTCGGGCAGGGCGATCCACGTTGGACGCCCTGCTCGACCTGAAGAGCCTCTGTGTGGAGGCCTTCGGTGACGGCGAGGTGGTCCTGGGGGTGTCCTTAGATATCGAGAACGCCTTCAACAGCCTGCCATTCGCGACGATCAGGGGGGCGCTGGAGTTTTTCCGGCTCCCCCCCTACATGGTCGGGCTGTTGGGGGCGTACCTCCAGGACAGGACGATCGTCTGGGTTGATGGCAGCGGCGAATTACATCGGCGGCGCGTGGAGAGCGGGGTTCCACAGGGGTCGGTCTTGGGCCCCTTGCTGTGGAACCTCGGGTACTATGCTACGCGGACGACACCCTCGTCTCGGCCCGGGGGAGGAGTTACGACGAGGCTGCTCGTCTGGCCGCCACTAGCACGTCGCTGGTGGTGGACCGGATCGAGCAGCTGGGTCTGAGGGTCTCCGTCACGAAGACGGAGGCCCTCCTCTTCCACGGACCCCGCAGCGGTCCACCCCGGGGCGCGATCATCCCCGTCCGGGGCGAGAGGGTCCCAGTGCGGGGGGCCCTCAAGTATTTAGGGCTCACTCTGGACGGGCGTTGGAGCTTCGGGGAACACTTCGAACGGCTTTTTCCGAAGCTCACCGCCGCTGCGCTGGGCAGATTGCTGCCCAATATCGGGGGGCCGGGTCATGTGTGTCGGCGCCTATACTCTGGCATCCTGCGGAGTATGGCACTGTACGGTGCGCCCGTATGGGTGGATAGGTGCGAGACCGCCAGGAATGGGCCCGTGTTGAAGAGAGCCCAACGTATCCTGGCGGTCCGAGCCTGTCGGGCGTACCGTACGGTGTCCTGGACGGCGAGTACGCTTCTCGCGGGCGATGCGCCTTGGCGTCTACAGGCGCAGTCGCTCGCGGAAGTGTACCTCTTCCTGCGGGATGCCGGAGAGCGTCGGCCGGACCCGGCCACGATCCGCCGGATCAGGCGCGTCGCCCATGACGCCCTGATCCGGCGGTGGGAGACGGAGTTAGGTAACCCTGCCGCCGGCCGGGACACGGTGGAGGCCATCAGGCCCCACCTGTCCCGGTGGTTGAGCCGGCGGTACGGGGCCTTGACGTTCCACCTGGTGTAGGTGCTGACAGGCCATGGATGTTTCGGCAAGTACCTGCACCAGGTGGCTCGCAGAGAGATGACGCAAGAATGCGTCGATTGTGGTGCGCCAATTGACACGGCGCACCACACTCTGGCGGAGTGCCCGGCATGGAGGCCGCAACGCCACTCCCTCGTCGTGCAAGTCGGCAGTGACCTCTCGCTGCCGACTGTAATCGATCGTATGTTGAGCAGCGAGAGGTCTTGGAAGGCGGTGGCCTCCTTCTGCGGCGCAGTGATGCGTCAGAAGGAGGCCGCCGAGCGCATGAGGGAGGCCGAGGGGGCCGGCGGGAGAGCGCGGCGGCAGGACCACGCCGTCCGCTTCCTCCCGCCGTGAGCGACGGGCCCCCTAGCCGGGCACGGTGTGAGGGGGCCTTCGGGCCGTTAGGCGTGGCCCCTTTGGGCCTTTTGTCGTGTTTCCCCTGGGGGTGCGTCCCCCCGGGGAGTCTTGGTTTTGTCCCCCCCTCCCTCGTCGAAGTGGGGGGGGGGGGTCGGGGGGCCCCAACGTGCCGGTCCCGCGAGGGGCCGGTACGGGACGGCAGGCGGGTGCCTTTGCTCCCCGCGGGCACCCGCCAGGAGGAGTTTTATACGCGGAGGCGCCCGGAGAGTTGCTTGACTGAAACCCGGGCGTCTCCAGTATGCGTATGGCGGGACAAGCGGTGGTGGTTTTAGTGGGTATGGGGGTCACGCACAACATCTCAGTGGCCCCGAGCCCCACATAACCCGGCGTCCCCCCCCCCCCAGAAAAAAAAAACTGATATCAAAAAAAAAAAACAAAAAGGTTGGGGGAGGTACGCTGTCATCGGGGTGTACTTCTCCCCCAACCGATCCCTGGCAGAGTTCGAGGTGTTTCTCGACTCTGTCAGGGCCGCCGCGGGCAGGTTGTCGCCGAGGGAGATTTTGGTCCTCGGCGACTTTAACGCCAAGTCTCGCTCTTGGGGCGGCACCGCCACCGACGCGAGAGGGAGAGCAGTTGAGGCATGGGCACTGCTCTCCGGTCTGAGCCTCCTCAACGAGGGAAACGCGCTCACGTGCGTGCGAGGGTCGGGGGGGTCCATCGTGGACCTCTCCTTCCTATCCTAATAAAACTCATACCAGGCATTACCAGGTATGCTTCAAATCGCATAAATACATTTAGAAGTTCTTTTGATTTATTTCTAAATAAACGTATAAAATCTATATTTTGAAACAAATATATAGGGTTCTTCACGTTTCGGAAATCAATGGGAAACGTTAGATGAAAAAAAAAAAAAACCGATATCAAAAAAAAAAAAAAACCGATATCAAAAAAAAAAAAAAAACCGATATCAAAAAAAAAAAAAAAACCGATATCAAAAAAAAAAAAAACCGATATCAAAAAAAAAAAAAAAAACCGATATCAAAAAAAAAAAAAAAAAACCGATATCAAAAAAAAAAAAAAAAAAAAAACCGATATCAAAAAAAAAAAAACCGATATCAAAAAAAAAAAAAAAAAACCGATATCAAAAAAAAAAAAAAAAAAAAAAAAAAAAAAAAAAACCGATATCAAAAAAAAAAAAAACCGATATCAAAAAAAAAAAACCGATATCAAAAAAAAAAAAAACCGATATCAAAAAAAAAAAAAAAAAAAACCGATATCAAAAAAAAAAAAACCGATATCAAAAAAAAAAAAAACCGATATCAAAAAAAAAAAAACCGATATCAAAAAAAAAAAAAAAAACCGATATCAAAAAAAAAAAAAAACCGATATCAAAAAAAAAAAAAAAAAACCGATATCAAAAAAAAAAAAAAAAAAACCGATATCAAAAAAAAAAAAAAAAAAAAAACCGATATCAAAAAAAAAAAAAAAAAAAAAACCGATATCAAAAAAAAAAAAACCGATATCAAAAAAAAAAACCGATATCAAAAAAAAAAAAAACCGATATCAAAAAAAAAAAAAACCGATATCAAAAAAAAAAAAAAAACCGATATCAAAAAAAAAAAAAAAAAACCGATATCAAAAAAAAAAAAAAAACCGATATCAAAAAAAAAAAAAAAAAACCGATATCAAAAAAAAAAAAAAACCGATATCAAAAAAAAAAAAAAAAAAAAAAAAAAAAACCGATATCAAAAAAAAAAAAACCGATATCAAAAAAAAAAAAACCGATATCAAAAAAAAAAAAAAACCGATATCAAAAAAAAAAAAAAAAACCGATATCAAAAAAAAAAAAAAACCGATATCAAAAAAAAAAAACCGATATCAAAAAAAAAAAAAACCGATATCAAAAAAAAAAAAAACCGATATCAAAAAAAAAAAAAAAAAAAAAAAAACCGATATCAAAAAAAAAAAAAAAAACCGATATCAAAAAAAAAAAAAAAAAAAAAACCGATATCAAAAAAAAAAAAAAAAAACCGATATCAAAAAAAAAAAAACCGATATCAAAAAAAAAAAAAAAAAAAAAAAAAAAAAAAAAACCGATATCAAAAAAAAAAAAAAAAAAAAAAAAAAAAAAAAAAAAAAAAAAAAAAACCGATATCAAAAAAAAAAAAAAAAAAAAAAAAAAAAAAAAAAAAAAAAAAAAAAAAAAAAAACCGATATCAAAAAAAAAAAAAAAAAAAAAAAAAAAAAAAAAAATAATTCTCAACTGTTGCTTTAAACTGTTTAGAATTATTTTACTGTCATAGCTCCATCGATGTGCTGACGTTCTTAATGTGTACATAGACAGATGGATCGATAGTTAATATCAACTTGGCCTTTGTTCTCGCATCATCTGCGGCTTCTGGTATTGCACCTGGCTCTGGTTTTATACACTCAGCCATTCCTTCTAATATCAGAAAATTCTCCGCTGCGAAACTCAATTCACTATAATTCTCGCGACCCTTTAGCTTGGGTACGCTAACTAAAAAACTTGAGCTTGACGACATGACAGTCAGTCTGAACACGCAAACAAATTCACAACCCGCTGACAGTCTAATTTCACTTCACTTTCTAATAGATTGGCAGTGAAACAGTTAATATAGTGATCATCGCACATTAACGTTCTGACTATAACTCGAACAATCGAAAATGAATGCCTCTGGGCCCATAACCTAAAAGAAAACGACTCAATTGTTACGAAACGATTTAGTGAGTGACTTTATTGTATACAGAAGTGACAGATACATGTTAGCAATAGACAACAGAAGTGAAAGACACTTACCATCAATAGATGGCGTTGGTAGTGGTATATTTTGACATTTAAAACAAAATTTCGACAACTTTGCGTTTTGATAAATATTCTGACCGAGAAGCAAGAAGACAGACTGACAAATTAGCAGCAGTAAGAGATATGTGGGATGAATGGAAGAAGCCGTTGCTAATGTTTTATAATCCAAATATAAATATCACAATTGACGAACAGTTGCTTTCATTCAGGGGTCGACATCCTTTCTGTCAATAGTTTCAGAAAAAATACTTTTGGTATTCAATTTTAAACGTTTGCTTCATAATTTAAAAATCGGGTCAACATGACCCGAAGGCTTTAAGTGTAAATAGTATAATATATAAGAAACCGAGGAGAGTTAAGACAGAACATTCTTGTACAAAAGGGGTGAAGCAACAAGCTGATTTGTAATTTTAGACCTGTTTTATGAAGGGTAAAATTTCCTCAAATTCCGTTAAATCAAAAGTAGGATATCAATAATATATTTATAAATTAGTTGTTAGTATTTTAAAATAGTCGCTCTGTTATCATTTAAATTATTGATAACGACGCTTTTGCCACAGTCGCCACTCGGCTCTTACAAATAAATGAATATAATGAAATTATTTCTACCACACATGTTTAATCACAAAACATTTGTTACAGGTGTAAGTCAGGGGCTAATTTCAAAAATTGTTTAAGAGTGCCAAGCTGCAGAAGAAGTAGGTACCAAAATTCGCAAACCAGGCAAGCAGAGAATAGGAAAAAGTGAATTTGTTCATGTAGATGATTTTGATATGGGAGTTATCAGACGAGAAGTCCATGAATTTCATTGTGCCAAAAAGGAGATTCCTATATATATATATATATATATATATATATATATATATATATATATATATATATATATATATATATATATATATATATATATATATATATATATATATATATATATATATATATATATATATATATATATATATATATATATATATATATATATATATATATATATATATATATATATATATATATATATATATATATATATATATATATATATATATATATATATATATATATATATATATATATATATATATATATATATATATATATATATATATATATATATATATATATATATATATATATATATATATATATATATATATATATATATATATATATATATATATATATATATATATATATATATATATATATATATATATATATATATATATATATATATATATATATATATATATATATATATATATATATATATATATATATATATATATATATATATATATATATATATATATATATATATATATATATATATATATATATATATATATATATATATATATATATATATATATATATATATATATATATATATATATATATATATATATATATATATATATATATATATATATATATATATATATATATATATATATATATATATATATATATATATATATATATATATATATATATATATATATATATATATATATATATATATATATATATATATATATATATATATATATATATATATATATATATATATATATATATATATATATATATATATATATATATATATATATATATATATATATATATATATATATATATATATATATATATATATATATATATATATATATATATATATATATATATATATATATATATATATATATATATATATATATATATATATATATATATATATATATATATATATATATATATATATATATATATATATATATATATATATATATATATATATATATATATATATATATATATATATATATATATATATATATATATATATATATATATATATATATATATATATATATATATATATATATATATATATATATATATATATATATATATATATATATATATATATATATATATATATATATATATATATATATATATATATATATATATATATATATATATATATATATATATATATATATATATATATATATATATATATATATATATATATATATATATATATATATATATATATATATATATATATATATATACAATCCTTTTTCGCTATGAATGTGGTGTTATTTGTCGTAAATACAAACTAAATATAAATAAAAATGTGTCGACTTTAACGAATTTTGTGCACTTTGGAATTAGAAACACTGAAACGACACCCTTCAGTTCACAGATAAGTTGGTAACACTGTACGTCAACTGTCAACGGTTGACAGCCAGGGTTAATAGAATGAACGAACATAGACGATTGTGTTTCATGATTTCATAGACGCGATATGAAAATGTCACACTTAACCCAGCCTCTTCCCGTCGATTTATTTTTAAAAATATTTCATTTAAAAATATTGGGTCAGTTGCCTTCGGTGGCGCAGCAGGCTTAACAGTGACTTCCAAAGGGTTCCAGGCACTAACCCACATTTTTTGAACCCATTTGTCAAAATTTCTGGTCGATACACATCCAATAAAAGTTGATTAAGTAAGGCGCAAAAATTACTTTTTGACACTTCACCACCGCTTAATCGATGTTGTAAAGCTTTCAGCGTATGAAATACGGAGACGTCCATCGGTTGCAGCAAATGGGTGGCGTTGGGGTATAAGGCCACTAAAACGATGTCATTTTGGCTGCAAAGCTGACTAACCTCCATAGATAGATGGGAGACGTGGCCATCGACAAAAAATAGTACTGGCCGCACTATCTTTTCTTTTTCCAGCCATGGAATGAACTGGTTTCCAATGTACTCATAAAAAATTGCGCAGGTCATCCATCCCTGCTCACTTTTTCCTATAGCCCATGATGTGGGCACATTTACGGTGATATGGAGCGGAATACGGTATAACGGAAGACTACCAAGGGTGGTGCAAGATCTCCATTAGCATTTCCCGTAAAGAGAACTGTAATGCACTCTTTCTCGTCATTACCAACCGCTTGATAAATATTTTTACAACCGCGTTCAGCCATAACCTTTCCGGCTTTTGGTTGCAAGAAAAATGCTGTCTCATCAGCGTTAAATACGCGTTTGGGGTCATTCAAGACGCTCGTTAATGCGTTTCCCTCTAAATACGTATAAACGTCATTCTTCCAGCCGTCTAATTGCTCGTTTGTTATTGAGCTCCTGCTCTTTGTTAAATTTTGGGCAACGCGATTAGAAATCCGAGGGTGTCTACTCATAAAACTGCCATACCACTTTTTGGATGGAACCTTATCACGGAATATATAAATCTAATCTTTGCATGCTTATTAAAAAGGTTCCTTTCGAAACGGGAAATCCTTTTCTCGCTAATTCTAGGACCCATTCCTCAATTTTCAGTTCCTCATCGCCGTAAAAGCCGTACGGGCTCCCATTTTTCTTGACATTGGGTTGATCCCTTTGACCTTGCTCCGAAGTGTAGAGCGGGGTATTTTGTACTTCTTAGCAGCCGCGTACACAGGTACCCCACGCATCACGTCATCCAGGGCTTTTGTCATAACTTCCTCATCATACTGCAGAATTTTTATGGGAGGCATCGTCTTCATTGACCTAAAAAAATAAAAAGTTACTCAGGGATCGTATGCATAACCTAAAGATGACACGCTAAGAACCTAAGGATGACATAGCTGTCAGCTTAAGGTTCCTGGATAACTATTGCACCGAAATAAAAATCCCACATATTCTTTTTATTTTTTAACTTCTATAGCACTGAAGCATCAATCGGGGCTAAAAAACTTTAAGATGACAATAAGATCATCTTTAGGAAACTGCGCCTTTTAAGGAACCTAAACATGACACCGCCTTTACAACCCCAACCCATAACCAAAATGACTGCAAAGCGCTTTGTTGTGAAATTATGTCTAACAATGACAAAAACTTATTTAGGTAAGTATATCATTGCGATAAATATCGAGATAAAAAAACTTAAATAGTAAATACACTTACCTTAACCAAATCACTAGAATTGAAGCGAAAAACAGCAAATGATACAACCACAAACATAAACAAAACCGTATTATGGAAACCACAATGGCGTTTGATTGTTTTATTATGTTGTCTCCAGGGGGAAGAATCAGTGTTGTCAGTGCAACAAATAAAATTCCCGCTACTTTTTTAAAACTCTTGTTTTTTGAAAGGTTATGAGACACTGTCATCTTTAGGTGGTATGTCATCTATAGGTGCCATTACCTTATATACACAATCCTTTTTCGCTATGAATGTGGTGTTATTTGTCGTAAATACAAACTAAATATAAATAAAAATGTGTCGACTTTAACGAATTTTGTGCACTTTGGAATTAGAAACACTGAAACGACACCCTTCAGTTCACAGATAAGTTGGTAACACTGTACGTCAACTGTCAACGGTTGACAGCCAGGGTTTAATAGAATGAACGAACATAGACGATTGTGTTTCATGATTTCATAGACGCGATATGAAAATGTCACACTTAACCCAGCCTCTTCTGGTCGATTTCTTAAAAATATTTCATTTAAAAATATTCTGAATGGAAGTTTGAAGAGAATTGGCAGAAATAGGCTCTCTTACATTTACAAATTTTTTAGACGCTAATAACTTTACCAGCGATACTAAGCTTTCGATTAACAGGTTCAAAGCCTTTATTCCATCATTTAATGTTTCTAGAATGGGTATTGTAAAAGGAATTCCCAAAGAATGGTCTACAGAAGAGGTGCAGAATGTTACTGTTCCTCCAGGTTGTTTTTAAAGCTAGGCGACTAAAAAAGAAAACTTTTGTCCTGACTTTTGATGGCTAAATTCTTCATAAAATAATTTTCATATGTTTTAATTCTTTTCTTGTAGACTTATATATTTACCCTACTATACAATGTTTTAAATGTTCTCTTTGACTGGCTTTAGTGAAGAGCGACGTGACTAGAAGAGCATGGGTCTGGTAAACGAGCGCCCTTTGTCTCAGACTCCGATAAGTTCACATTGTAATTCAAGTGACGGAACTGGGGAGCACATTATCTTCAATAGTCAAAAATTTTTGATCGACAGATTAGTGTTGGCCACTTAACTTAGTAATGTTGAAAATAAGTGTGATTTATTGTCCCTCCCGCCGCCTTTAAAACAATTGTTAAAAGACGAGCTTGCTAACAAGCACATCTACAAATACATAAAGAATACAATCAAAACAATTTAATATGTAAAAGACAACTTCTAGAGCTAGAGATAAAAACACTACGCTAGACAAAATCAGCGATAGAATGATTGTAAAGAGAGCAAGAGCAAGCAGGCAGAGCACCCATGAGGTGGACTGATCAGCTTAGAACGGCGCCAGATGCCTTGCACGAACGTGCGAAAAAGGCAGCATATAGGGATGAGTGGAGGCGCCTAGTGGAGTGGTTCACTGCGTCCGCCTAATGACCACGACCAGTCTGCCAACACTGATGCGATTGAGAAGAAGAAGAGAGCAAATAGTTGAAGAGGACTAATAGATTTAAAAGTATTATGAGAAGTGGTATGTATGCGGAGGAAATAATACGCAGTGGTTCGCATGACGTTTATTTCATACTGATGAGATACACTTTTTATACACGCTACCCTCTAGCACTTTATATTTAGGTACCTACATAACAAGAAGGACAGGTTAAAAACCTCAGATTTCTTTTATTTAAAGTCAGGTAGCTATTTACATGCAGCAATATTAGTACGATACAAAAATCGCATACCATAAAATTAAGAAAATTGATCATTGCAACATAAAACCGTGCAAGGACATATATAAGAAAAACCTAATAATTGGAGAAAAAAGGAATTACACGGCCGGCACCTTCATGACTTGAACAGGTACACGTTGATTCAGACGCTTCGAACAACTGGCTAAAATTAGGCTCTTTGATCCCAGAAACGGAGGGTTTTATGATTGCCATTCAGGATCAAGTCATTACCACCATAAATTATAGAAAATTCATTGCATATTATTATTATTGCATTCATTTGTATGTCATGTTATTACAAGAATTTCTCGTGTTGTGTCAACTATGATTCCGTTAGCAAATATGATCCGAAGATTAATATGTTTTACGATTCCCCGTCAATTACAAGAATGAAATATTAAAATGTCTCAAATAAAGCCACTGTTTATACACTGGCAACACTGAAATGAATGTAATTTATAAGATGGACGCTGGAAAAAATCGCGGGATGTTTTGAAGCAGGCGTCCTTTTTTGGCTAAACTTTTGAAAATTTAATTAATTAGATATAAGAGGATCAGTTAAGATGTAGTGTATATATTAGTAGTTATTGTGGATTTTTTATAGTTTTAGTCTGTTTTTTTCGCCTGGTAAGTCATTTCATTGTATTATATGTAAAAAGGTTTTTCTCTTGGCGTCCATGTTGGAGCCTGAAGACCTTGGAAGGTCCACCCTCCAGGTGCCTCATGTAGTCACAATCGATGCGTCGGGAATGGAAACGGAAGGTTCAATTATAGATACAGATTGTATGGATAGACGAAATCACGAAAAAAAGTCGCTTTACCAAGCGTCAGACCCTGCACCTTATCAAACTGGATCTATTCACCCAGTACAAATTAGTCTTTCTTAAAAAAAGTTTAGTAAAAAGCATTGTAGAGAGAAGCATCAAAAAAATTGGAAGGAACAAGTTGTCTTTACAATTTGAAACATTTCAAGATGCTAACACATTTCTTAACCACAAATCTTTTGAAGATCGTACACACATCGTATTTTTTGATAATTTCTACACTTCCTTGCCTCTCGTGTATTACCTGGCAAAACAGGGTATTCACTGCGTCGGCACTGTCCAGCAAAACAGACTTCCGAACTGTCGTCTCCCAGACAAGAAGGACTTATTGAAGGCAACAGTCCCTAGAGGAACACACGAGGAAAGGACAGCGCACTTCGACGGTGTTGATTTTTCAGCAACTGTATGGAAGGACAATAAAGTAGTAACGCTATTGTCAAATTACATAGGCTCTCAACCAATGGGAAAAGTCGTGCGTTTCGACAAGAAACAGAAACGTAAGGTAGAAGTGCCTTGTCCCAAAATTGTATAGGAGTACAATATGCATATGGGCGGAGTGGACCTTATGGATAGTTTCTTAGGATGCTGTCGCATCCGGGTTAAGAGTCGCAAATGGTACCTTCGGCTATTTTACCACCTTTTAGACTTAGCAGTTATAAATTCCTGGGTGTTGTTCAAAAAGAACCGCATTGCAAAGGGCATTCCCAAAAAACAACTTCCAAATCTTGGTCAGTTTCGTAACGAATTGGCTGATGCCCTTTGCAATAGGGGATCAACCAATGGCAGCAAAAGAGGACGGCCAAGTAATGCCTCTCTTGACGAGGGATTGCGAGCAAAGAAACAAAAAGGTCCTAGTCATCCAATTCCAAGTGTTGATGTAAGGAAAGATGGTATTGATCATTGGCCTGTCTTTTCTAATCGTCTTAGGTGCAAAATACCTAATTGCAAAGGTACTACACAATGGTCATGTGTTGTAAAGAATCCATACTAATATTATAAATGCGAAAGTAACTCTGTCTGTCTGTCTGTTCCTCTTTCACGCCTAAACGGCTGAACGGATTTTTATAAGACTTGGTTAATATAAAGATAGGATCCTAGGCACGGACACAGGCTACTTCTTACGGCGGGAAAATACCTCATTCCCGCGGAAATCTAGCGTGATCGTGTCAAGAAGCGAATGACGCCATAGCTACTGAAATGATTTTGATGTTTTTTTTTTTTTTTTTTTTAAATGACTGTTACTAAGACTTAAAGTTAGTATTTGATCACTTTTCTAACTTAGAGGGTCGGTAGGCGCCATAATTTAGGGAATTTATTATAAAATTTTGATGCATCTGTCTTTATTTAACAGTTTTACTTGGATCGAAACTTAGCGACATACCATCACACTACTTAACTTATAGGGTAGGAAGGTACCAAAATTCAGACTACTTTTTACTTCGGGAAAATATCTCATTCCCACAGGAACCTATACACAGCTACCTATCTACAACATTAAAACTCTGTCTAGAATCACATTACGCCATAGCTATTGATCGGATTTGTATACGATTTTTTATTCAACTGATTGTTAAATTACATACAGATAAAATCTAATTACCTACACCACAGAATTAATATAGTACTACATAACTAGCTACGCTTTAAACTCGAGGAGGTAATTAGATAGACATTTATACGAACTTTATGCTCAGTAATCAATCATAGTGATAAGTTAATACTCATTTTAGACAAAGAAACGGATAGGTAATCAGTTCATCACCGAAATTATAACACCTACACTTAGTTTGTTTACTATTCAACGAGGGAAAATAATTCAATATAACGCAAACCTTCAAATCATACGTCGTCGTAGTGAATACAAGACGCTGCGCCGAGCGAAGAGGCGGTGCGGCGCGAGGGGAGGGCCGTGCCCAACTGTGCCTACCCGAGCGGGCAGACGCACGACCACGAGGGCAGACGTCGTCGTCGCACGTACGCGTATGCGAATATTGAAATATTGCGTTACGAAACTCTATTCGTTGCGTATTTTTGGTTAGCTAAAAACGTTCTTTTTAAATTCCGAGTTGAAATAGGTACTACGGTCTACGAAGCTTTAATTTAGTCCTTTGTTTTAGATATCTAAATAAATATTTGGTAGGTTATTATTTTTGAGTCCAAGTTGACGTCATTTTCGTATTTTTATTAAGTACTTAGTTACATTTTTATTATTAGGTAGTTAAGGTAGCTGTTAGATGTAGGTATTTTCTTAACCAATCATTCATATCTCTAGGTTTACTCAGATACGTATTATTCTTTATTTTTGCAGTCGCTTTCATTTGTTAATTCTCAATTTTATTCATGTGTAGGTTAAGTGTTTTTTAGCTCACATCAGGATGTTTATAGTTCGTAGTAAATTAGTTTAGTAATAGATTTTGTCATTATATTATAGTACTTTTATGTTAGTTTTGATAGATAAGTAGGTAGTACCAGTAGTGAAGAAAATTGTGTATTGTGGTGTGGTACATAAATTCAATATTTTTGAATTTATTTAGTTAATTTAGGTTTTAGGTATAAAAGGTTTGTCAGGTGCATAGTTGTTTAGGTTCAATACGTTATTGATTGATTTAGATATTTAGGTTATAAGTAAAAAGGTTTGCTTTATCAAAGTTTTTATAAAAAATTGTCTTACGTTGTAGTTTTTAAAACTACCGATTTTAAAAATCTTTAATTATTGTTTTATTGTTTTCGATATGCCACGCAAACGTAAATCCAATCTAAGCCGTAGTTCTAGCAGAGCTCGAACTGCAAAAGTTGCTAGAAGCCAAGAATCTGAAGAGCAGACTAAGACGCGTCAGATGTTAGATTCTCAGCGTCATGCGACTCAAAGAGCTTCTGAGACCTATACGCAGACTCAAGCCCGTCAGGCCCTGGATGCTGAACGCCACGCATCTCAAAGGGCCTCTGAGACGTTTACACAGACTCAAGCCCGTCAGGCCCTAGATGCTGAACGCCACGCATCTCAAAGAGCCTCTGAGACGTTTACGCAGACTGAGACCCGTCAGGCCCTGGATGCTGAACGCCACGCATCTCAAAGGGCCTCTGAGACCTATACGCAGACTCAAGCCCGTCAGGCCCTGGATGCTGAACGCCACGCATCTCAAAGGGCCTCTGAGACGTTTACACAGACTCAAGCCCGTCAGGCCCTAGATGCTGAACGCCACGCATCTCAAAGAGCCTCTGAGACGTTTACGCAGACTGAGACCCGTCAGGCCCTGGATACTGAACGCCACGCATCTCAAAGGGCCTCTGAGACCTATACGCAGACTCAAGCCCGTCAGGCCCTGGATGCTGAACGCCACGCATCTCAAAGGGCCTCTGAGACGTTTACGCAGACTGAGACCCGTCAGGCCCTGGATGCTGAACGCCACGCATCTCAAAGAGCTGCTGAGACAGTGGAACAGACTCAGATACGTCGAGTTTTAGATGCCGAACGTCACGCGCAATTGATTGCGGCAGAGACTGACGAAGATTCACAAAGACGACGTCTTTTAAATGCTGAACGGCAGGCAGAAAGAAGACGTACGTTTTCAATGAGTACGTGGGAGGCATTTAATGGTGCCGCTTTTGAGTATGACCCTTTGATCGACTATGTTAATCACCGATTGGTTATCATTGGGAGAATGGATAAAAAATGCAGATATTGTGAAGCACTGAAATGGAAAGAAGAAACTCCAGGTATGTGCTGTTCTGGTGGAAAGGTTAAAATTCCATTACTTGGCGAGCCAGAGGAACCTCTTAAATCTTTACTTTTATACGACAGTAACGAATCGCGCCGGTTTTTAAGCAGGATTAGAAAGTATAATTCTTGCTTTCAGATGACGTCATTTGGTGTAGATAAGGAGGTCGTAATGCCTGGATTTTCACCTACTTTTACCATCCAAGGACAGGTGTATCACAGGATTGGTTCCTTACTTCCCGCAAATAATGAACAACCAAAGTTTTTGCAACTTTATTTCATGGGCGATGAAAAAAACGAAGCTGATCGCAGGTGTCAAAATATACAAGGAATCGAAAGGGATACTGTTTTAAAAATCCAGAGAATGTTGCATGAACATAATCGCCTTATCAATACTTTCAAAACAGCACTAGAAAGAATGCCGGGAGAGGATTATAGGTTGGTGATGCACCCCGATCGCACACCAAGTGGGGAACATGAAAGGCGGTATAATGCACCGTTAATAAATGAAGTCGCAGCCTTGGTTACAGGCGAACAGTTTGCTTTCCGTGATATAGTTTTACAGGCCCGAGATGACACATTAACCAGGGTGCCTGATACTCATAAATTTTATGATGCGTTGCAATATCCGATCATATTTAGTAAGGGACAAGAGGGGTACCACTTTCAAGTTCCTCAAATTAATCCTGTAACAGGTCTTCCCTTGCATAACAAAAAGGTTTCATGCATGGATTTTTATGCCTACAACATGATGATACGAGAAAACAACTTTAACATTGTACAAAGATGCAAGCAACTGGCCAATCAGTTTTACGTTGACATGTACGTTAAAGTTGAAAGCGAGAGGTTACGGTACATATCATTAAATCAAACTAAACTAAGAGCAGAGAATTACATCCATCTTCAAGACGCTGTGGCAAATGACGCTAATTTAAATCCAAATAACTTAGGTCGTATGGTCATTTTACCATCTTCATTTGTAAATAGCCCGCGGTACTTACACGAATATACTCAGGACGCGTTTGTTTATGTGCGTACACATGGTCGCCCTGACTTATTCGTCACCTTTACTTGCAACCCAGCCTGGCCCGAAATAGTCAATCAGTTGATGCCGGGGCAAAGCGCAATAGATAGACATGATGTAGTCGCAAGAGTTTTTAGACTAAAAGTTAAAAAACTAATGGATGTGATTAATAAAGGCCGAGTGTTCAGAGAAGCGCGCTGCTTTATGTACTCTGTCGAATGGCAGAAACGTGGACTGCCACATGTCCATATATTATTGTGGTTAAAAGATAAGTTACGACCCGATCAAATAGATAACATAATCAGCGCTGAAATACCGGATCCTAACATTGACAAGACTCTCCATGACATTATTGTAAAAAATATGATTCACGGTCCATGCGGACCCGAAAATCCACAGTGCCACTGCATGAAAGACGGAAAATGCACAAAAAAATTTCCTCGCAAGTTAGTGAAAGAGACCGTTCACAACGACCACGGATACCCGCAGTATCGTAGAAGAGCGCCAGCAGACGGAGGTCGAACAGCAACCGTGAAGCTCCGAAATGGTAGCTACGTTACGGTTGATAATAGTTGGGTAGTCCCCTATTCACCAATTTTATCAAAAATGTTTAACGCCCACATAAATGTTGAGGCATGCAGTTCAGTACGCGCCATCAAATATATTTGCAAATATATAAACAAGGGTAGTGATCAAGCTATTTTCAATTTTAGAAATACTGATCTTGCGAATCCCGTGGATGAGGTACAAACTTATCAGTCTGGTCGGTATGTCAGCAGCAACGAAGCCGTGTGGCGTCTGTTAGCATTTCCGTTGCACGAAAGGCATCCCACCGTGACACATCTCAGCGTGCATTTAGAAAATGGTGAACGCGTTTATTTTAATGAACACAATTTCCACGAACGAATAACTACTCCGCCAAAAACCACACTCACTGCTTTTTTTGATCTTTGTATCAGAGATGAGTTTGCAAAAACTCTTCTTTATGTCGAGGTGCCGAGGTATTATACTTGGGATGCAAGTAGGAAAACTTCGAAACGCCGCATTCAAGGTACTTCAGTTCACGATTGGCCTGGCGTCAAATCTGGAGATGCTTTAGGACGAGTTTATACAGTTCATGTTAGTAACATGGAATGTTTTTGTCTACGCATGCTTTTACACCATGTGCGCGGACCTACCTCTTTCAATGATCTAAAAAAATACAACACACAAGATTATCCTACATTTCGAGAGGCATGTGAGGCAAGAGGATTACTGGAGAATGACAACCATTGGGATGTGACACTGGAAGAAGCTGCTCAATGTAGATCAGCAGGCAAGATGAGAGAGCTATTTGCTGTATTAGTAGCGACATGTGGTCTTTCAAATCCTCTACAATTGTGGGATAAATACAAAAATGATATGACCGACGATATATTGCACAGATTACAAGAGCAAAATCCCAATATCACGTACAGTGATTTAATTTACAATGAGGGTCTGACAAAAATTGAAGACCAGGTTAAAACAATTTCTAGAAAGGATTTATCAGATTATGGAATGATCAGACCACAGAGAACCGAGGAAATCAGTAGCGATTTAATACGGGAACTAGATTACGATACTGCTTCCTTACAACAACAATTGACAGAGTCTGTTCCACGTTAGATCCCAGAACAAAGGTTAGTATTTGACAATGTTTTCAAAAAAAACGAAGATGGCGAAGGTGGTTTGTTATTTTTGGATGCTCCCGGAGGCACGGGAAAAACCTTTCTTTTAAACTAGCTTTTAGCGCAAATCCGAAAAGATAAAGGAATTGCTGTAGCAGTTGCCTCTTCCGGAATAGCCGCCACTCTGCTCAATGGTGGTCGAACGGCACATTCGGTGCTTAAACTGCCATTAAACTTAGCCCATGAAGAAATGCCAGTCTGTAATATAAGTAAAAACAGCGAGCGTGGACGTATGTTGCAGCAATGTAAATTATTAGTTTGGGATGAGTGTACTATGTCCCATAAAAGAGCAATTGAAGCTCTAGATCGGACTTTGAAAGACATCAAGAGTAATCCAAATATCATGGGGGGGATGGTGGTAGTTTTAGCGGGCGATTTTAGACAGACTTTGCCGGTTATCACTAAAGGCACCCCTGCCGATTTACATTATTTACTTTTTATATTTACTAAGGAAACATTCGGAGCTATCCATTATGTAGCTTAGGTTGCTTTTGAACAAATTTTGATGTGAAGTTGAGGACTGGAACACGATAGTGGGACATTGTTGCAGGGGGACTTATAGCCGGGAGAAAACAAAAAAACTTATGCGGACGAAGTCGCGGGTAAAAGCTAGTTTAATTATAATAATTATTATGTGATACGGAACGGACTTGACTGACAAGTGACAGTGACAGCTCCCAGAAAAAAGAACATGCTCTGGGCTCTGGTTGATAGTCGGCCTGTATTGCTAAAACGTGTGTATAACTATAATCCAAATAAAGAATCTAAATAACTGAAATTGGTGTGCATCATTACAACATTGTGACAGCGGTGATGTTACATTACGCCTTATAAATCAAGATTTCGAAGAACTGTGTGTTTTGGCAACAAATGATGATGGCGTCTGCAACCCCGACGGATTCACTAGCTCCTTTGGAGCATCAATGTGATATGGCATTAAATTAAAAGAGGTACAAACGCAGGTTTGTGCGATTTGTAGAAGCTTATTGTGATACAGCTTCTGAAAAAAAAAAATTGCAATTCTCTTAAACGGTGCTGGTGATTCGGCCAATGATGTCTTTGACTCGTTTCAATTCACGAGCAGCGAACGAGACAAGTTGGATGCAGTATTGGTGAGGTTTGACAATCATTATATGCCCGAAAGCAGCATTACATATCACAGGCATAAATTTTTCACAAGAAAACAAATGGTTGAAGAGCCTTATGAGGAGTACATGGCAGCATTGAAAAATCTGGGTAATATTTGTCAGTTTGACTCCTTGTATGATGGCCTTGTGCGTGATATATTTATATGTGGTATTATAGAAAAAGAAGTGCAGATCAAACTATTGGGCCTGGGTGATGTTGATAGTACCAAAGTAATGGAATGTGCTAGAAATCAGGCACTTATTAGGCAACAGGTCCAAGCAGTAAAATTAGAAGTTAAGGAAGAGCCAGTGGATTTGGTTCGAGCAAGATCACAAACTGATTGGAAATATTTGAAACCAAAAGAAAAACGAACAAATACAGACACATCATATAAATCAAGTGTAAAATTTAAGTGTAAATTTTGTGGATATGAGCATTACAAGGGTAGGTTCCCTGCCTACAATAAGAAGTGTGTTGCATGTCATCAGTTGCATCATTTTGCTAAAACTCCAATGTGCAAAAAGAAGGATGTGAATGTGTTAGATTGTGAAGAGGAATTAGAATTTCAAATGGATATATTACAATTAGATGCTATTGATATGGAAACAGTTCCAATAAAATCTTTTGATTCATCATGGTATACAGCAAGTTTAATAATAGGAGGAAAACCAACAACATTCAAGATTGACACTGGAGCGCAGTGTAATGTTATTGGAATGACTGAATTTAAACGTCTTGGCTTACACTAGATACCCTTTTACTGGTGGTGGCAATATGTGTGCCACCAATATTTTAATTATTTTTTCCACTTTGCAGCATCAATACTTTAAAACTTAGTGACGCTGCGTAAAACGAAACATATTGTTGGTGTGAAACAAAATACCACAGACCCATTTGACATTATGTCAAACAGCTGTCAACTTGTCTTTTCAAATTTTGATTGAATCTTTGATGTGTGTGATAATTCAAAAAAATCTTCATATTGTAAGGAAGTGACGGTAAGATTTCATATTTATTGTAAAATAGATTGTGTACTTATTATGTTACATTGCATATTTTTAAAAACAAATTACTATTTATCGAAAAAAGTAACATCAAACATGGTGGCAATAAACTTGCCATTACCAGTTCCGGTGTTATTCGATTTTGTTCGTAACTTTTAATTTCTTAAATTTTTTTAGACGATGTGGAAGAGAAATCAATTTCTGCGAGACAAACAAATCGAAGAAGAGCTAGAAATTATATTTGGTATACCAGATGGCTCTATTTTTGAAGACGATGAAGAAAATTTGTCGGATGCCGAGGGTACTAACGATAATAGAAACTTGCTCTCTATATTAGTCGGTAAAGATGTAATGATAAGTTCAGCCGCAGAAGAAAGACAAGAGAGTCCCGTGTTGGCACAATCTCCTAGACCTTCAACATCCAGGGCTGTCAATGATTCTCCATCTGTAACTACTAGAGTTCATTCACCTAGCTTGGAAAATCTTTCAGACTTTTCTTCTTCTTCCGATGAAGAATCGGATGCTGATGAGATAGAATGGAAAAGCAGTCTTGGCAACGGAGTCCAAACCTGGAAAGCTTTGATGATTCACCGTTACGCTGTACCAGAAACCTACCAAACAGAACAAGACCAGTAACATATTTCGAATTGTTTTTTGACGTAGAAGTAATGGATAATATAATGATACAGACTAATAAATATGCAGAACAAAAAAATGCACGAAATTGGACACCTGTTACAGTAAATGAATTGAAGGCATTTCTTGGCATCATTATACAGATGGGTATTCACGTACTTCCTACAATTGAGGACTATTGGTCAAGTAATCCACTATTACAAGTAGTAGAAATAGCTGAGACTATGACATTGCAAAGATTTCAAAAAATTTTGAAATTTTTGCATATCAACGACAATTTGGCAATGCCAAGTCGTACAGATGAAAACTATGATAAGTTGTATAAAGTGCGGCCCCTTGTTGATAGGTTGAACAATCTATGTCAAAGCAATGCATCTATAACCAATTCTCAATCAATAGATGAATGCATGATAAAATTTAAGAGTCGCTCTAGCCTAAAACAATATATGCCTATGAAACCCGTAAAACGAGGTTACAAAGTGTGGTGTCGTGCATACAGCAGTACAGGATACCTTTATCAGTTTTAAGTTTATACTGGCAAAACTGATACTGCAGAGACAGGACTGGGCAGTAATGTTGTGAAATCATTGTGTGAGCCCTTACTTCAAAATGGTTATTCTGGTCATATGGCTTTTGATAATTTCTTTTCGAGTTTTGACCTTTTGCAACATTTATATGAACAAGGTGTCTATAGTACGGCAACAATTCGTAGTGATCGCGTTGATTTACCTCTTTTGGAAACAGAGAAGAAGATGAGAGGATATCTGTAGCAGCTAGTAAGGCAAGTACAAAGATAAAAAAACTGAAGAAAGGAAAATGGAAATGGAGAGTGAAAAAGAACGTAGGATTTGCTGTTTGGAAAGATACCAAACAAGTTAATGTTGTTAGCACAGCATTCCATCCCAAAGAAAAAAGAAATTGCAACAGGACCCAAAAAGATGGCTCAAAAAAGTCTATCAGATGCCCTTTACTCATTCCAGAATATACAAAACGTATGGGTGGAGTCGATCGTTTCGACCAATTACGAACACATTATGCTGTAGGTAGAAGAAGTCGCAAGTGGTGGACTCGAATTTTCTATTTTTTTATAGATGTTGCGATAACTAATGCGTATTTGATATACAAAACAAACACCCGAGTGCACAGCGTTATGAGCCAAAAAGAATTTAGAATTGCTCTTTCAAGAGAGCTGGTGGATAATCAAACGTTTAGAAAAAGATAATTCCAAACAATGCCGAAACATATAACAAAAAAAAAGAAACGAGTGGAAGAGAGTGATGAGCGACAAAAAAGACTTTATGGGGTACCAGAAGAAGTAAGATATCAAAAATTAGGTGATCACTGGCCTATAGAAATAGACACCTATAAGAGGTGTCGCTATTGCAGCACTAAAATAAATAATAAGAGGTCTAAAATAGAATGTGAACGATGTAAAGTGGCATTATGTATTTATCCATGTTTTAAATTATTTCACCAACTGCAAGAGGAAAATCCATGAACAGAATTTAACAGAGCTCATACTGGTATTGGCAAGGATATTGCCACCATGTTTTTTTCTTCCACTAAATATGATTATTTTTTTTCTTAAATAAAAGTTATTGAAGTACCCACAATAAACCCAAAAAACGAGTTTTTATTTTTCCGAGACACAAAATTGCTTCTACCAGTTAAAGGGACGTTGACACAGGTAAAAGTTAAAATTACGTCTTTTTCGGGTGATGTGATTCCTGTTGTAGGAAAATGTGTTCTAGATGTAGTTTATGAGGGTAAACATAGTACAATTCCTGTTTATGTTGTGTCTGAAAACTGTGTGAATATTCTCGGCTTAAATAGTAGTGAGTATCTAGGTTTGATAACTCGGGTGAATTCAATTGAATTAGACTCTATTTTAATGAGAAAATATTTAGGGCTATTTGATGGTGGTATTGGCTTGGCGATGGAGCATACTGTCTCAATTGAGCTGGATGATAATACATTGCCTGTTGTGTCTCCCGTTAGACGAATTCATTCTAAGCTTTGTCCAAAGGTTAAGGCGGAGCTGGATCATATGGTGGAGATGGGTATTATAACACGTATGGATGAGCCTACAGATTGGGTTAGCCAGATGGTGGTAGTTAGAAAAAAGGATGGGTCATTACGTGTTTGTATAGATCCAAGACCCTTAAATAAAGCAATTAAACGCTCTCATTTTCCATTTCCAAAGGTTGAGGAAATTTCAGCACAAGTACAGGGTGCAAGAATTTTTTGCAAACTTGATGCTCAATCTGGGTTTTGAGTTATACCTCTTGATGAGAGAAGCTCAAAATTGTGTAAAGCTTTTGTGACTCCGTGGGGAAGATATCGATTTCTGCGACTTCCATTTGGCCTTAAGTGTGCGCCTGAACAATTTCACTCATTTGTAACTAAATCTTTTATGCACATTAATATTGTTTTCACATTTCAAGATGATATATTCTTATGAGCTAATTCTAAAGAGGAAATGGACCGTATTTTAGACAAAATACTTCAGGCAGCTCAGACTGCAGGAATAAAATTTAACCCAGGGAAATGTGAGTTTTATAAAGAAAAAGTGACGTTTCTTGGTCATTGTTTTTCTTCGGATAGTATTGAAGTTGATCCAGATAAAGTGTGTACAATTAAGGCACTGGCAGCCCCTGTTGACAAGAAATCTTTGCAAAGAATATTGGCCATGTTTAATTATGTTTCAAAATTTATTCCTAATTACTCTGAGTTGACTGCCCCTTTAAGGGAACTCCTAAAGAATGATGTACTGTTTGTTTGGAATAGTTCGGTAAATAATGCCTTTTGTCAGTTAAAGAAGTTGCTGGTTTCTGCTCCGGTTTTAGGGTTTTTTGATCCATCTAGAAATGAGTTGACCTTAAGTGTTGATGCTAGCTCACATTCGGTAGGAGCAGTGCTTCTCCAGGGTGGTAAACCTTTAGCGTATGCATCTTGTGCGTTGACTGAAACTCAAATGCGTTATGCTCAAATCGAAAAAGAGCTTTTTGCGATTTGCTTTGAGGTTGAGAAATTTCGGATGAGGATTTTTGGACATAAAAATGTGATTGTTGAAACTGACCACAAACCTTTGTTGGGTTTAAGCAAAAAGCCTTTACACAAGGTGCCCACAAGATTGCAAAAAATGTTACTCCGTTTACAGCCTTATGACCTGACCCTGACTTATAAGCCTGGTAAAGAAATGTTCTTGGCTGATGTGTTGTCCAGAGATATCCCCGCCTCATCTAGCATATCAGATTCAGACCTAAATGAGGATATTGAATTACAGGTGGCGCTTTTAGTAGATAATTTACCGGTCACTGAGGCTTGGTGGAAAAAAATTTTGGGGGTTACTTTAGATGATCCAGTATTATCAATTTAAAAAAATTATATTAACAACGGCTGGCCACAATACTATAAAGATGTTATTGATGTGGTTAAGAAATATTTTCATTTGAAAGATGATTTAACTGTCATGAAAGATGTTATTTTCTGTAATGATAGGGTATTGGTTCCTAACACTATGAAGCGAGAAGTACTTACTAAATTACATTCTGGTCATCCTGGTATTAATAGAATGATAGATAGAGCGAAGCTTTCTGTATTTTGGGTAGGGATGTTACAGGATATTAAAAAATGGGTTGGATCTTGTAGAGCTTGTTTAAGACATCAGGATAAGAAACAGAAGTTAGAATTGATGCCTAAGCCTGTTCCTTTACTACCCTGGATGGAAGTTGGTTGTGACACATTTGAATGGCATAAAAAAAATTTTTTGGTTGTTGTAGATGCCCTGTCTAATTATCCTGAGGTAGTAGAATTAGCTGATCTGCGAAGCATATCAGTTATAAATAAAATGAAGTAAATTTTCTCCAGACATGGAGTTCCAAACACTGTTTGCACTGATGGAGCTTCCTACTTTGTGTCAGATTTATTTAAGGCATTTGCTTTGGAGTGGGGATTTAAACAAGTGGTTTCAAGTCCGCACTATCCACAATCCAATGGTCTTGCTAAAAGTACGGTTAAATCTATAAAGAAAATGTTTCAAAAGGCTTATGAAACTAATGAGTGTTTGTATTTAGCATTTTTAAACTACAGGAATACTCCAAAGGGTAATTTGCATTCCCCTGCAGCAAATCTTATGGGCCGTGCCTTAAGAACAAATGTTCCTTGTGCTTTTAGCACACTCATTCCCAAATTGACATATGAGCAGGACAGAAAAATTAAAGTGGCTCAGAAAATTAAAACCAAGGATTACTTTGACAGGAAAGCGGTCTCAGAAACTCAATTTGCATCTGGACAGAAAATCATGTTCAAAAAGTTACCCAATTCCTGCTGGTCTCCAGGTGTAGTTGTAAAAGAGGGTCCTGGTCCTCGATCATATTTGGTACAAAGTGAACTAGGCAATAATTACATCCGAAACGAGTGTCACATTTACCCATGTCAAGACAAACCTAAAGATTGTGAAACAGTTATTGAAAATCCTCTTCTAGTGTCAGAAGAGTCTGTTAGTCAGACACCAGCTCAATGTAATAGTACTGCATCTAGTCGCCAAGTTAAACCTCCTAGGCGATTAATTGAGGAAATGTGAGATAGAAAGTATATTCTTGATAGGATATGTTTTTTGGTTCTAACATTATTAAGTTCGATTTTATATGTTACGGTTGGAAATCATGTTCTTATGTTCTAACATTATATAATGGCTAATAATAAGTTCAGGTTTATGTTTTAATAGTGTAAATCTCTGCTAATGCTAGCCAATAACTGCTAAGACTCAATAAATAATTACTCTATTAATTAAGGGGAAAGATGTTGTAAAGAATTTAATTATAATAATGTAGGATGTGAGAACGATGGGTGCTTGAAAAGGAACGTAAGAGAGATAATTTAGCTATTTTTAAGTTGGCACCGCTGACGTTGTTCCGTGTGTGCGCTATGGCCGATGTACGACAAAAACCGGCTCATGGTTTTTTTCCTTTTAATTAAAAACGGTATTTAAACTATAAGTTTCATTTTATTTCCACTCCCGCAGTCCCACATATGGGGGCTCGTCCGGGATTGCGAGCGGAAATAAGTGAATGACGATTTTACGCGACCGCGTGTGCACGTGGTATATACCGGTCCGTACGACGATGAACATCGAACGAAGATTTTAACACGAAGTTTTTTTTAAAAAAATACGAAGACAACGAATTACGACATCAACATGAATGACGACAACGAAGTATCTGTTCGCGGCATGTTCCAGTTCAGCGAGTCGCTGATACAGAAGTTCAGTGGACAAGACAAAGTCTACACGGTATCCACGTGGATGAAGGATATCGACGACAACGGAGATATATTCGGCTGGACACCGACACAACGACTCCTGGTAGCGCGGCGTTCCTTGACGGGGACTGCAGCGTTATGGTTACGAGCTGAAAAGGTTTACGCTAAGTGGGAAGATTTAAAAGGGGCTATTCGGAAGGAGTTTCCCGATACCATCGACAGTAAGACTATCCACGAGATGATGAGCGCGAGACTTAAGCAAGAAAAGGAATCCTGTATCGACTATATGTTCACGATGAAGGCGTTAGGCAAGCAAGGCAAGATCGCAGACTATGTGGCGATTAAGTATATTGTCGACGGAATCCAGGATGATGAGCAGAATAAGGTGATTCTATATGGCATCAAGACCTATGGAGAGCTTAACCCTTAAATGCATCTTGTTGCCAAATGTATACATACCGCGTTTCACGCTATTTTGTTGAAGTTGTGTGGCATGTGTTTCCGAACGCATTTATACGACCATAGATAATAGATTTATTGAATGTCTAAAAAGAAATTTTGCAAGTTTCGGCGGCAAATCTATTTTTTTTTTGACATTTCTATTTGGCGGTCGACTAAGTTTATAGAGTTATAAGAAGTGTCTCCGTAATTTTGTATTCATTGATATACGAGTGCTATTTCTTATAAAAAAATATATATTCTCAACTCTTATTAGGTAAGTTATTGATTTATTATATTTTACTTATAAATTTTATTTGATCTGTATAAAAAAAATATATAAAACTGTATGTTGCCAAATGTCTACATTATGCGTTTGTTGCATATTATGTGCATACTTATTACTTTCTTTGATTTGGGCTTTTAGCTAATTTTTTTCTCTTTTTAGGATGTCTAAACGGTTGACAGAGCAAGATATTGAAAATATTTTATCAGGTCTCGAAAATGGAGACATTTCTGAAGATGAAGAGTCTATAGGAGACGAAAACGACCTAGATTATTACTCGAATGTACAAGATCTCATACAGGATTTAGAAGAGGCAGAAGAAGATCAGTACAATGCAAATCCTGATTTACCTACTGAAGAAGACCATCTACCGGATGAGTTTTCAGTTCCAGGGCCTTCACTTAGTCACCCACTGTCAAGTATCATTGGCGCAGCGGCCTGGAGGCAACGAAGTAGGCAACTTATATGGAAAAAAGGCAATTTGGAATTTAGTGAAGACCGTATCAGATTTACAGGTAATACAGACCTTTCCCCAGAAATTGCCCAACTAGAAACACCATTTCAGTATTTTACGCTATTTTTAACGATGATATATTAGTAAAAATCGTGAATGAGACCAACTTGTATATCACGCAAAAAGGCATCTCCAACTGCCCTCCTGTAAATGTAACGGAAATTCGTCAGTTTCTTGGCATTATTATATTTATGTCAGTATATCACTTCCCAAATGTAAGATCATATTGGGGTAAGTATGGCTTCAAATATATAATGGAAACGATGACGCTAAATAGATTTGAAAAACTACGATCCGTCATTCACTTCAATGACAACTCATTGCACAAGCCCGTTGGTCACCCAAATCACGACCGTCTGCATAAAATAAGACCTGTAGAGGCACATTTGAATAAGTTATTTTTGAGTGTGGCACCATTTGAACAGAGACTGTCCCTAGATGAACAGATGTGCTCTACGAAAGTAGCGCATTTCATGAAGCAGTACCTCCCCAACAAGCCCCATAAGTGGGGTTTCAAGCTATATGTTCTGTGTTCATTGTCTGGCTACGCTCACAACTTTGAAATTTATTCTGGAAAACAGGACATTCAAAACTTTGGTGATGAACCTGATCTTGGTGTAGTAGGCAACACAGTCATCAGATTGTGCCGTTCAGTTCCACGAAGAATGAACCACATAATTTATTTTGATAATTTTTATTCGTCAATTCCTTTGTTATATTACTTGCATACTCAAGGTATATATGCATTGGGCACAATTCAGAGGAACCGCCTCGGTAAAACCTGTAAGTTGCCGGTAGTAAAAGAGTTCATGAAGGACTCTGTTCCAAGGGGATCATATGAGGAACTCGTAGCAGACTATGAAGGCGTGGATATCTCGGTAACTTGTTGGAAGGATAATGAGCCTGTTACGTTGGTATCTACTTATGTTGGTTCCCAACCAGCTGAAACTGTCAGCAGATTTGATAAGAAACAAAAGAAAAAAGTCTCTGTTGCCTGTCCAAAAATCGTAAAAGATTACAATGCCCACATGGGTGGAGTAGATTTGATGGACAGTTTTTTAGGCCGCTACAAAATTCGAATCAAAAGTCGAAAATGGTACATTCGATTATTTTATCACATGATAGATATGGCGATAATAAATTCATGGGTACTTTATAAAAAACACCACCCAAACATGACACTAGGTGATTATAGATCAGATCTTGCGGATACATTGTGCAATTATAAAAAAAATACTGAACCCAAAAGAGGAAGGCCTTCAAGCAGCAATATACACCGGGAGATAGAAGCAAAAAGACATCGGGGTCCAATGAAACCCGTTCCTCCAACAGACGTGCGGACTGATGGCTTAGGCCACAATGAAAAAAGATGCACTTCTAAAAATAGATGCAAACTTCCCGGTTGTAAAGGATTTTCGCGGACTGAGTGTACTAAATGTAAGGTGGCATTGTGCCACACTAAAAATCGAAACTGTTTTGCTGTATTTCACTCATAATAGTCTGTATATTATTTATTTTTAGATTGAGTTGATTTATAGGCCCCTACAAATATGTAAGCATAAATTTAGTACTTCACGCATAGTGTTGCCAATTGTCTACATACACATTTTTTCATAATAAATACCTATTTTTTTATACCAAATTTTTTTCATTATTTTTTATGTTATATGTACCTAAATTCCTACCATAAAACATTTTTTCCAGGCCGCAATAAGAAACTATGCATTTAAGGGCATTTATGTGCTATAGCTGGCAGAATTTCATATAATTTTGCTGCAGAGGCATCCAGTTCTAGTGGAGCCATGGCTCCATTGTTATTAAAATGTAAACATTTTGATAGTAACTGAAAACGTCTTAAAGACATGTGTGCACTAAAACCGGGTGTATAAAATATGCCAGGAGTAGAGTTCCAGTATTCTTCTACTTTAGTTTTGACCACAACTCCCATCGCCAAAACGTTCGCAAAATAAACATATATTTCATCAGGAGTCGTGTCGTGCCAATCACAGATGCGGCTTTGGGGATGGAGACTGTTATTTGTCATCATGTGTTTAGTATTTCACTTTTTTGGTTTCTTGGCTGATCTGCATACTTTATTAAAATGGTCAAGTTTCTTGCACTTCAGACACTCCTTGCCGAACGCTGGGCATTTATTTATATTATGCCCCAGTTTCCACAATTCCTTATTGACTTTTTTTTTATTAACATATAGTATGAAAAACTCGTCGCTATCCTTTGGATTTGTTTTTCTTGTATATATGTTCTAGAGGTTTCGGCACTCAGTAAGTATTTCAGAACATAAACAAATGTTAATTACCATCGTCTTCCGACATTAATCGTGTTTTGAGATTATAATATTTGAAGTCCAACCCTGAAATTATCTTTCCAACTGTCAACCCTTCTCTGAGATCTCCAACTGAGATTTATTACTCTTTGAAAATAATCCTCTTACCTGTCTTCACCTTGTTAAACCTTGTTTTTAGCAGTTAAAAACTCGTTTATTGCTATAGGTAAAGCTGTACAGATAGGGAATTGAAACATATAAAGACCTTGTGAGGTAACACCTTCACATCAAAAGTTTGAATACTACGGTCTTGAAATGTTCTGAATTTGGGCGTCCCGCCGTCATATACTTTTCTGCTTAATCTCTGAACTTTAGAAAACGCTTTGTATTTATTAAACAGAAACCTAAAGAGAACAGTTCTGTATTCGTGGAAGACCGCTAATGTCCACCCAATACCCTAAAAAAGGTGATAGATCCGACCCGGCGAACTATAGGCCGATTGCTATCACCTCCCTCCTCTGTAAAGTCTTGGAGCGAATTATCAACAAACAGCTCCCCAATTACCTAGAACAACACAGTTTAATTAGCGACCGTCAGTATAGCTTTCGTAACAGTCGCTCCACTGGTAATATTTTAGTGTACCTCACACATCCCTGGGCTCTAGCCCTTGAGAGTCGAGGTGAGGCTTTAGCTGCGAGCTTGGACATAGCGACGGCGTTCGATCGGGTCTAGCGCCGCGGTCTTCTAATGAAGCTACCATCGTACGGACTATCCGTGGGATTGTGTCAGTGGATTAGCAGTTTTTTGTCCTGCAGAAGCATAAGAGCCTTCGGTGATGGCAGCAGCTTATTGAGCATGGACATAAGTGCTGGTGTCCCACAAGGCTCCGTGTTGTCGCCGACGCTGTTTTTATTGCATATAAATGACATGCTGTCAATTGACGGCATTTATTGTTATGCGGATGACAGCACTGGCGTCGCTTACTACACGGACCGTAATAATATCCCTCGGACTATTGTAGAAGAAAATAGAAAAAAAACTTCTGTCTGAAATTGAGGTAACACTTGCCCGAGTGTCCGAATGGGGTCGCCTCAATTTAGTTAATTTTAATCTATCCAAGACACAACTTTGCGCGTTTACCGCTAAGAAAACTCCATTTATTGTAGCTCCTCAGTTCCCAAACTGGACGACAAGTCAGTCAATCCTCTACTATTGCCTTTAGTGATTTAGCGCAAAATATTCTCTGAAATGAAGAATACACTTAACCCAGAATATTTTTCTAGACTAGTGCGCTTTACCATCTAGATTACATCTCCGCTTACCATCAGGTGGGATCGTTGTCAAGCACTAGTCCATCCTTAATGAAAAAAAAAAACTCTTTTTTGCCTAACACATTCAGTCCCAAGAACTGATAAGTTTTTTGGAAAGCTTGCGTATAAAAAAAATTTATATAGATATTTATTTTTTTATTGTTTTCGTAATGTATATTTAATGTAAAATAAATTAAATATGTTAAAATACAGATCTTTCTTTTTTTATACGATGTTTAGCCAAACAACCCGTAAACATTACTCTAACTTTGAACCAAATTTATAGTAATTAAAGTGATTTATTCTCTTTAAATGATTATAGTAGATTAATCAACAATCATTGAAGTTAAAAAATATGTACGATAAATGAAGATACGATTGGAAATTTTTGAGTTAAAAACATAATAATCGCAATTGGTAAATAGCGCTGGCCGCCCGTCGCCATACTGCTGCCAGATGTGACATTTTGCGCAAGATGGCTGTGCCAGTCTAGCGGTTAATAAAAATAGACTCACCTTCAGCCACGCAAAGTAAATCAATAAGGAACACGAAAGAAATATATTTTTTAGAAGCTTTGGTTACAAAAGTGCATCATCTTACACCATTGTACTTAACTGAAAAACCTTTAGCCCCTTAATAGAAATGGACTCAACTTCAGCCACGCAAACTAAATCAATAGGAAACACGAAAGAAGTATATTTTTTAGAAGCTCTGGTTACAAAAGTGCATCATCTTACACCATTGTACTTAACTGAAAAACCTTTGGTCCCTTAATAGAAATGGATTCAACTTCAACCACGCAAAGTAAATCAATAAGAAACACGAAAGAAGTATATTTTTTAGAAGCTTTGGTTACAAAAGTGCGTCATCTTACACCATTGTACTTAACTGAAAAACCTTTGATCCCTTAATAGAGATAGACTCAACCTCACCCACGCAAAGTAAATCAATAAGAAACACGAAAGAAGTATATTTTTTAGAAGCTTGGTTACAAAAGTGCATCATCTTACACCATTGTACTTAACTGAAAAACCTTTGGTCCCTTAATAGAAATGGACTCAACTACAGCCACGCAAACTAAATCAATAAGAAACACGAAAGAAGTATATTTTTTAGAAGCTTGGTTACAAAAGTGCATCATCTTACACCATTGTACTTAACTGAAAAACCTTTAGCCCCTTAATAGAAATGGACTCAACTTCAGCCACGCAAACTAAATCAATAGGAAACACGAAAGAAGTATATTTTTTAGAAGCTCTGGTTACAAAAGTGCATCATCTTACACCATTGTACTTAACTGAAAAACCTTTGGTCCCTTAATAGAAATGGATTCAACTTCAACCACGCAAAGTAAATCAATAAGAAACACGAAAGAAGTATATTTTTTAGAAGCTTTGGTTACAAAAGTGCGTCATCTTACACCATTGTACTTAACTGAAAAACCTTTGATCCCTTAATAGAGATAGACTCAACCTCACCCACGCAAAGTAAATCAATAAGAAACACGAAAGAAATATATTTTTTAGAAGCTTTGGTTACAAAAGTGCATCATCTTACACCGTTGTACTTAACTGAAAAACCTTTGGTCCCTTAATAGAAATGGACTCAACTACAGCCACGCAAACTAAATCAATAAGAACCACGAAAGAAATATATTTTTTAGAAGCTTTGGTTACAAAAGTGCATCATCTTACACCATTGTACTTAACTGGAAAACCTTTGGTCCCTTAATAGAGATGACTCAACTTCAGCCACGCAACGTAAATCAATCAGAAACACAAGGCAAATATATTTTTTTAGAAGTATTGGTTACAAAACTGCACCATATTACACTAATATACCCTTTTTAATGAAAAAACTTCATTTTTTTTTTTTTTCTAGTATTGCCTGCTGTTACATTTGAACTTCCTTAAAAATAGTTAATAAAGACGAAAAAATCTATTAAAAATAAAGACAAGAATATTTGTTGTTAGAACCAAGAACTAACGAATAAATCTATTTTCTATAAATACCGAATAGAAAACAGTTTAGCCGGTTATTAACTCACGCTACGGACATACAGTTAAGCGTACGTTAAATATACGACTTGTCCAATGCTTTTTGTATATTATTTAAGATTAATGTTTATGTTCAAGTATATGGCCAATTGACCATTTCTTTTTTTTTTATTTAGGATAGACTAGTGCTTGACTACGATCCCACCTGATGGTAAGAGGCGATGTAATCTAGGTGGTAAAGCGCAGTAGTCTAGAAGAAGCCTGTTCACTCTTTTTTTGAAGACCCCCACATCATACCTGGACGGAAACACTGACGCCGGCAGACTGTTCCACTCCCTCGCTGTACGCATTATGAAGGACGAAGCGAAACGCTTTGTCCTAATGCGCGGGAGATCGATAACGAAGGGATGGATGCCTGCGGTGTGTCTGTCCATAACCCAAGGCATAAAAATAAAGCTGTCACTGACATTGCAACAACTAGTCAGTCGAACAGAGATTGCTTGCTTATAGACAACAAGCGTTTTATTTAAGCATACACCAACCCGCAAAAATACCACGAGTCAGTACCCCAACACGACTCTTATTTTTATGTGTAAGGTTAAAGAAGAAAACCCGCATATGGTTACCTAGTGCTTTATTTACTCCTCTTACCGCCCTTGTGAACCAGCCGGGAATGCGTGTAAAGTGCTGGCCTCTGTTTGAACGTGTCCCCGCAGTCCTCGCACATGTAGCTACGTTCCTCCGAATGAGTCAACTGATGACCGCGTAATGTAGACAGCGTCTGAAATAAATATCGTCACCATAAGATTCGATCGGATAACTGTTCATGACGGTTATAACCGTCGTGGACACGCATTACAAGTTATGACGTCTATATCCGTCATGCGCGTTCAGTGTGATTTTTGAGAAATTTATACCCAGCAGTAGAAGTTTATAATCTAATAATAATGATGAGTCTCGAGTTCTGATAAGTGCTTATATACATAAAAAAAATTGAATGCGATTTCACACGAGGTAGATTTTTACTTTTGTGTTTAGGTTAATTTGTGATAGAATCAAATGTATAAACTGTGGAGGAGTTAAACAAAGAGAGATCTAGCTAGATTGACAATGTTACAGTAACCAGAGTCCGTGTAAAACGCCGATCGTAAAGCAGAGGAAACGAACGAGAGAGAAACTAATCGCATTCTATCTCATTCTCACAGGCTAAACCTTATAAACACATTTACAGTCTCTTTTCTTATATCTTTTTCGTTTCTTTAACTGAACTTAATTCCATCCTAAAAGTAGTTTCACTTTAATGATTACTTACAAAGAATTTTTTACCGCAGACATTGCACGCATGATTCCTAGATCTGGTTAAGCCGTGATGGGTCTGCCTGTGGTTCTTCAAACGCCAGTCAGATATGAAGAGCTGCGAATAATTGCAGAGTATTAACATTTTATTTCCCGCAAAAGATTTTGTTCATGTTTCTCTTTATACACCTAATTCTGTTTTTACACTGCAGACACTTTCCAGACAAAACCGTGTTAAATAAAAACATGAAGTACATAGAAAAAAAATGGGCAATAAATAAAAGACTAAAATGTACACTTAAACTGCTATGAAAATAAATTAGAAAGTGTAATTCCTTTACAAAATTGTGTAAAAATGGAATAATTTTTTGTTCTGGAGTGTTAAATTAAAATCGTTTAAAAACAGAATTAAGTGTTTAAATAATCGATTCGACAATCTAGAAGTCCACTTGATGATAAACACCAGTCCATAACAATGAGGAGCTGGATAGAATTGCACTGAACTACATTGTGCTTAACGCTTAGAGACGAAAGATGTTAAGTTTCGTTATTCTAGTAATTTCACTAGCTACAGCTTTTAAACTGGAACTTACTATCAGTAAAATCTATCGTTATCAGCCAATACACGTTCACTGCAGAACAAAGGTCTCCAAGACAAACAGTCCTGCACTGCCAGTTCCAACGGTGAATTCCTTAGCCAGATCCTCAGTCCATCTTGTGGGGGGCTTTCCAGCACTTCGTCTACCGGTAAACAGCCGCCGCTACTTCGAGCAATGTGCATGTGCATGATCCGTTGTCACTTAAATAAGCTATATAATCTATACTAGTATAATAATGACATGAGTGCACGAGAAAGGCGGCCACCAGAGAAGTGTGGCGACGCGTTGTAAAGCTTGCCACCAACACCTGAAGTGATGACCACGACCACTCCGTCAAGAGTGACAACGACAAAGAAAAAGATAATAATAATGGAAAAGTCAATGGCAAACCACTCTATTATAACTGCCGAGAAAGTAGTCGTGTGTTTCATTACACATGATGACCACGACCCTCAATCATGAGAAAATACGACTTAAAAGTAGTATAATAAAAGAAAAACACATACCTTATTGCAAATCTCGCATTTGTACTGAGATTTGTGCAGATGATAGAAATCGCAATGCTTCCGCAAGTACACCTTCGAAGCGAACTTCTTGTTGCACTCCTTACATTCATACCTGGAATGCAATGTAAACATTACTATACCGGTTTTTTAAAATCGAGAGTTTACTACTATTTTTTATTCTACGAAGCAACGAGACGAGTGAGACGTTCACCTGATGGTAAGTGATACGCTTACCCATCACAACGTGTTAGTAGTTAAGATAGTATACACTGCAGCACATGTAACTATGTTAATGTGCTTTCGTTTATACACCCTGTATAACATTGTATCTGTTTGTTTCTGTATATTTGTACTGCATGGCCAAATAAACCATTTTATCTATCTATCACATTGCGTCCGTTGCCTTGAGATAATATAAAATCTTGTTACCCCAGTTACTTACAACACCTTTCAAACTTTTTGGCGGCTAAAATATGCACTGCGGTAGTACCTACCTACATTGTCTCAGGCGACAGAGACCTACCACTAGTAAAACCTTTACAATGGTCCTACACACTATCTGTTAGTAACCATAGTGCAATAGTGAATGGTGGGGGGTATAATTTTCTTAAAACACTTACACTCTCTCCGAATGGTTTGTGCTGTTTTTCAAATGGTTTCTGTAAACGTAAATGTTCTTATACTGAACGTTGCATACGGCGCAGTATGCCAACTTCATCGCTAGGGTCGTGTTGTGACTGATCACGTGGGACTCTAAGCGGGATTTGGTCTTGAAAGTTTTACAGCATTCGTCGCATCTGAAGTCCCTCATGGCACCATGAATCCGGCTGGAAGAATACAAATATTAGAGATATGAAAAAATTTTAAATTCCCACCTGACCATATTAGATGGACTTGTAGTTCAACATTACTGTTTTTTTTTTATACTACTATGCGACGAGACGAGCAAGACGTTCACCTGATGGTTAGTGATACGCTTGCACAGGACAACGTGGTGCTAGTTAAGATGGTATACACTGCACCACATTGCGCTGGTCGCATGGAGACATAAGGTGTTGAGTCTCGTTAAACCAGTAATTACACTAGCTACAGCGCCCTTCAAACCGGAACACAGTAATGTTTGCACACCACTATTTGGCGGTTGAAATAGGAGCTGCGGTGATACCCACCCAGACGGTCTCCGGCAACAGAGACCTACCACCTGGTAAGAGTACTGTGTATCAGTTTGAAAGGTGCTGTATTGACATTTACCATCCTCTCTTTAATTTCATAACCCCAATTGTTTAACAGTGTTTCCGAAACTTTTTCAATCCATGCCGCACTTTTACATTAAAAATTTTTCATGTACCACCCACAAATTTTTTTAATTTTTAATGTTAAATTTTATTAGGTTTTTTAAGTAACCAAACAATGGTTTTTAAACAACTTCAGTAAATATGCTGTTAAAACAAAGTAAAATTTATTAATATTAATAATAAGATTTCAAAAGAAAAACTGCAGAACCTAATTATATGACTTTACTTTTATTTAAGAAAAAGTTGCGTTGCATTATAAAAAAAACACAGTGTGAAGGTAAAACATGCCGGATCAATTTTCAAATAGCTCCCCTCCAACCTGCAAATTGGCCCCCTCTGTGCACTTTGGGCAACACTGCTCAACATATATTATCCTAACCAGAGCCACATTATTACAAGCAGGTAAATCACTTATCATCAGATGTAACAGCCTTCTCATTTTTTAAATAAAAAGAAATAATCCATAGCATTTAACCTAACAAAGTAATAGGAACTAGGTTCATATAAAAGCAGTCTGATATTCACATTTTATGTGTCCTCAGTGTGTGCTTGCCTTTGAACTTATCACCGCACTCATTGCAACGGAGGGAATGTTGGTTACGAATATGCTCAGTCAACGCCTCTGAACTCCTAAAAACATGTTAAACATGATATTATAAGTCCACGTTTTGTTTAAAGGAAGACCTTAAATAAATGAACATTAAAATAAAACAGTTCGTCATCATCAACAGTCAATAGACATTTATGACATCATGTCATTCTGTATGTGTATAACACCTTTCAATCTATCATCTGATTGCATCAGTGAAAGAGACTTAAAATGGACACTGAACATCCTTGTTATGGGTAAGCATATCATTTAGCATTAGATGAACATCTATAAACTTTTAAATCAAAAACTTTCTCAGCACATACCTAAAAACATTGGAGCACTGCGGACAATGTATCCTGCCGTTGGTGTCACCGCTGTGCTTCACTCGGCAGTGGCTCAAAGCAGACCAGAGTTCCAAGGTCTCGTACTCACAGAGTTTACAACGATACACAACATAGTGTTTCCTCCTATGTCTCTCTAATGACTTAGACGAGGTGAACCGTGATTGGCAGACATCACATGTATTCGTGCCTATGTCCTGAAAACAACACCTTATGGTTAGTTATATGCGTGCCCATAACATTGTGATGATAGGATAATATACAATGCACCAAATTATGCTTGTCACCTTAAAACATAAGAAGTAAAATTCCATTACCATAGTAACTTACTACCTACTGCCCTTTGAAGCTTACTTCAGTTTGGCTGAAGAATCTATTACTGCAGTGGTACTTGATCTCTGGCAACAAAGATCTACTACTAGTAAATGACTTACCACATCATGTTTCTTTTCCATATGCAAATTGTACGTCTCCTTCCGTATGAAGCCAAGAACACAGGTTTCACATTTGTAAGGTATCTTTTTGAAGTTAGGTTGATTTCTCTTTTCCTCTCTGTTTTTTAACATCTCCTCTTCAGTGAAAACTACTGTTGTGTACTTATCTCTAACCTCATTGTCCAGTATAGAGTTAAGAAAATTAATTTTTCTTCTAGGAAGATGTGTCTGTTTATTTGTTAAATTCGCTTTTATTCTTTTCGTTGAAACATTTTTCATCTTCAATTTAGTTTTATTAATGACATTGTTTGTTTGTGTATTACAACTATCTGCTAATTTATCATATTCTATATTTATAACATCAACATTTAATACACTTTCATCTACAAATGTGTCAGGTACATCTTCCTCTTTTTTTAATTCTATGATTTCTGTTTCTGTGTTTATTAATGGGTCACAGTGTTGTACTTCTAAATCATATATGTATTTATTGTGTATTGCTAATTTGCTGAGACTTTTCAAATCCTGATGCTATAAGAAAAACAATTAGTATTAAAAAAAACGATGTAATCACTATTAACGTAATTAACAAATTGTGCTACAGTTTTATTTGGGAAAATTTTATAAATTGAATAATTTTTTATTTAATTTGCACAATGAAAATTCTAATTAAACATATGTAAGACTACATCGCCACTTACCATCAGGTGGGATCATAGTCAAGCGTTAGTCTAAATAATTAAAAAAAATGTATCACAAATTGTAATTATAACAATTTTGTTTTAAATGTGACAAAATGTTACTAAAATTTTTAAAAGCACTATTTTTAAAAAACTCAAGTTTTTCGAATTTGCCAATGTTTGCTTTGAAAAACATTTTTAAACCTTTTAACCACTCTATATTTTTGTAAAGTTGCAAATGAGATTTGGTTCTGGAAGTGAGCAGTTCCTTGGCTACATATTCAACCTCACAGAGATGACAATCGAAGCAAACTGTTTCGAAATTCCCACTGGTCCTCTTGAAAGTGCTCAGTCAAAATGAAAAAAGCAAACAGAACAACACACAAACATTCCTGCTCATTTAATTTTATTATTATAGAAGATATTACCAAAATACAACAGAAATTTACCACTAATGTTTTCAAATATAGACAAATTATGTAAAGGTTATAACTGTTGATGTAGTTTAGTTCTGACTGACAAACACATTTTCATTCACATTATCATAATACCCTCCTAATATGTTTAAATTTATCTACTATGCTCATAGTTGGAATTACACTTTTTTAAATAGATAATTTGATGTGTAAAAAAAAATCACTAAATAAAAAAAATATATATACAATAGGCCACCTTTGTGACTTAGGGGTTTAAACAAATAATGTTACATACATAAAAAAAATTATAAAAATCAGACACAAGCTGGTTCAGAGAAGTTTGGTTACAAACACTAACACGAGAATTTTATATATATAGATATAATACCGACCTTAGCAATTTCCAACAATGCGTCTTGAGCTTTTAAAACTTGCAATTTAAATCTGAGTATCTTCAATAGGATGCCTTTACATTCCCAACAAACTCCACTGGATAGATCTTTCTAGAAAAAAATTAAGAAAAGCTTAAAATATATTAGTCTTATACATAATAGATACTTCTCTTTTCAACATATATTTAATTTGCATGTTTTTACATATACAATTCACAAGTTACTGGGTTCACACTTTTTACACTGTCCAAACACTAAAGAGCCCGAGATCCACAGTTGTCCGCCAAAATAACAACTGCGAGATCTTAACAATAATCAATACAACTATTTTATCAGTTTTATAAAAGTTATGAATTAATAATATTCCCAATATTTCAATTAAACTCTAAGAAATATATATACAATTATTACATAAATATTAGTATGAAATATAATAGTACAATATGCAGTAATACACTTTCGATTCATTACAATTTCTTAAAAGTTAATACAATTACTATATTTCTAACAAAATGTATGTAACCACAATTATTTAACATACTGATACGGAATTTTAAAAATCGAATTAAATCAAGGATAGTTTACCTTTAAAAGAACGCCTAAATCACATAGTACAGAGGATAATGTATGTAATGGATACAAAATTCGATCATTGCTTAAGCAGGTTTGGCAAACATCTTTTAATAACGTATTCATTGTATTTATTATACAGGCACTACTTATTTCTGAAGAAATTCTCAAACATACTGTTAAGTATTTACTCTTTCACTTAGTAACTATCACGCTGTGGTTTTTATTTAAATATATCTACACACATAATTCTCTTGCAATACATGTTTTAATTCCTTGGACTTTATTATGCAAAAAAATACCGGGACTCAGACGTTATTTAGTCACAGATAATAAAAATCTTGCTTGTTTTTGGTACACTTACACAGATTAAAAAGGGCTCTTTTTGTTCACCAACAGAATGCTGTTAAACCTACGTAAGCATTGGTTCATTATTAGTGTTAAATACATCATATTATGTAAATCATTTCTTTTTTATGTAAAGCAACTGTTAAACTTTTTGGGAAATTATTTAGTCATAATATTTTTTAAGTTCATTGCATATGGTAAAACGTTACAAAGATGGTTTAATGTTTATAGAGGCTTTCTGTGCCTATCATGCCCACAACACTGCTAAAAAATCTAATAGCAGTTGCACAAACGTATATTCATTAAGAACATATATAATCGCATTATATAAGTACACAATAATTTAAAGTAAACATAAATCAGACAACCACAAAAATTCCGAATCCGATTTCAAAGTATAGACACAAAGAAGATTGTTTCTTTTAGATTCGCTAACGGTTTTCTGTAATAAGTTAGTTATGAATTCAATAAAAAGTTTACGGAATATAAATAATATTCAAATAATGATTTTGCTTTTGTTAAATAATATTTACTATTATTATTATTATAAAAATGTTACAGTTGATTCTTTTTAAACTTTTTTGTCCTATAACGTTCTGAAATTATTGTACGAAATATTTATAAACCTTTAATTGAACAATTAAGCTTAAGCAGGGAAGTTAAAACATAAACTTCCTTTATTGTAATCAAAGTTTTGGCAATACTTTTTTGACGGATTTACCTCCGCACTATTTATTATTACATTATTTTTAAAATAAAATAGTGTAACGTTTTCGTGATTCTTATCTATCTTATGTATATCGTGTCATTTACCTTTATTACCTACTACGATAAGTATTATAGATTTTTCCTAGATAGATGTTAATTGCGCGAAGATTCGCACCTGCAAAATGGTGTATGCTAACAGTTTGAAAATCTAGTCGATTAGAGGGAAACAATTAAATTTCACTCATTAAATGTAAGTCGCTTGCAAAATTCCAAATTATTTTATCACTTGATTTAAATGATTTACTGTATCAATTAGATTGTAGATACCAATACCATATGTTATGTTTCCGCGAAAGATTTGTTTTTATGCACAGTTGAAAGATCTAGGCTTCGATTCTAAAGATAACAATTGTCAAGTAGCAAGTAATGTAAAAATATTAATATTTATTAATTTTTTTGTCTAAATTTGTAAATAATTTACAATTACGACACATTATTTATATAAAATATCTTTGGAGCGGTAAAGAAATTGTATGAATACCTACTTTTTATTTGTAATAAATTAACTAAAAGTATTAATGTAGACTTCAATCAACAAGAAAACGATTATTATTTTATTGATTGTGTTCCTAATTGTGCGAAATTTTACTTTGATTAAAGCAGCTACAAAGTTTACTTGAATACTACAAATTTTAATTTATTGATTTTATTACCTATAATTATATATCATAATAATACACTTCCATTTTTCTTATTATTTTTCCTAAAGTTATTATCTGGTCTCTGATTTATAAACTTTTAGAACATTTTCTCCTATCCAAAAAGATACCAATAAAGCTATTTACCTACAAACTATACTGTATAAATCTTAGTGTTTTCCAGTTTAAGGGAAACTGTGGCTATTGTATTTACTGATTAAACAAAGTTTTATTTTTTGTTGTAGACAGTCTAGGTAATAAGTGCAGTTACACCAAGCGTACAAATGTTTCAATGACAAGTAAATGTAAGTAAGCAAAATTTTATTTGTTTGTATACTTTCTTTACCATCATTTTGATATTGTATTGGTCTTGTCTCTTTGTTGAATAACCAAAAATATAATTTTATTATCTTGCAGTAAGTGGTTATACAGCTTTATCTGTTTTCCGTGTATTTTTTTTATTATCAGAGAATAAATGTAATACATTATAATCAGTCATATGGTAAGAGTTAATGTTAATATAAATAATATGTTAGTTAGATAGATAAGCCAATTGTGAATTCTATTTTGCTACATTTCTACTTTTCTCTTTTTTTATTTAAGATAAACCAAGCGGGATCATAGTCACATCGTGTGTCTTTGTAAAACATTTTAGTTCATCTCTTGTGTAATATATACTACAATAATAAACTTAATTCCTTCATTCAATATATGTTATTAAAATTGTGAATACTTTTGCTTATGTGTTATCGAAGTAATGATATTTGTCTCTATCACTTGATTGCATCAGCATAAAAAAGACTGATGCGCCAACCTGTATACTCCATAATACTCAATCAGGATAAAATAAAGTACAGGACATGGAGATTAGGAATCAGAAACTTAAAGTCTTTAGCTTTTCTGGTTAAGAATATATGAAAAATCAAAGCTAGCACTGCAGGTGGAAAAAGCTAAAATGAAACATTTCATTTGTTCCGACTATGTATTTGTTTTTTGATTTCATTAAATAATATATGTGTTTGATATAATATATAGTGTAATATCTGTGTGCATAAATAAATTAATAAATAAATATAAACAATACTCTTAAGGATTAAAGAGTATTGGTATCCCTTTGTGATACATTAACTTTAACAACAATTATTTTCATTTACAGATAAAAGACCGTACAGAGAAATTCATCATTATGGAATACTATGTTAATAAAGGAAAGTACATAATACCTCTGGATGCCGTAGATGCGTCTCTGATGTCTTTCGACAGTACCATTCCAAAGAAAATGGATGATTACAAACCGCTTTGGAGCATGGACGTCTTGAATTTAAGGAACGAGAATAACTATTACCAAATTGACATGCAGGAAGGATCGAATGAGTCAGGTTCGTTAACAAACAATGGTATGATTTTTTTCTATAATAGTTATAATTTGTGAAATTTATAATGTTTCTGCTGTCAAATTGCAGTCTGTATTACAGTGCTTCAGTTTAGTGATGTAGCTAGTGAAATAAATGAAATTTTTTTTCACTGGTAGTGGAGCCTGTGTATGTTGGTAATACTTCATCACCTTTATATAACAAAGAATGGTTGTATATAAAGATATCAGATGAATGTAGTCTTGCAAAAAAAAAAATAAGTTAAAGAAATCCATTGATTTGAATGAGACAATACTTATTCAAATTGGTTATGAGGTTTTATGGTAACTAGTCAGTATAGTCAGGGGAGTGTACAGAGATTTCGGGCAGGGTATGCATACTTAAACTCTTTGTACTTGTCTATAGTTTAAAATAATCTTATCAGTTTAAATTTAGCACAGTTTTTAGTTAAGTGTGAGTATGTTTATAAAGTTGCATACCTTTTGAGTGACTTTTGAGTCTATTATTTAGATAGGTTTAGGGATCCAGAGTTATGGTGCTTATTTGTCTATATGAAGCGTACACCCCTGTCTATAGCATTCTCATATATTTTTTTAGCCATTTTTATGTATTTAGATATTTAATTTTTTTTGAGAATGTTTTATATTTTAAATTTGCATTTTGTTTTGTTTTGTAATTTTATTTTACATAGTTCTGCTAATTGCTGTTTCTATAATTGGTAGCAAGGCGACCTTTCCCAATTTATTTCTTGGTACTTGTTATCAAGAGTTCATCATCATCATTTCAACCGATGGATGTCCACTGCTGGATATAGGTCTTTTGCAATTTGTTCCACAAAATATGGTCTTATGCGGTTTGTGTCCAGTGACTCCCAGCGACAAGACACAATATCAAGACTTACATATAAACAAAATAAAATTGTGTAAGTAAATATAAATGAGAAGCTGAATCGCCAATAGCTTCCCGGTTTAACCAATGCGCTTATGTTTTCGGATTTTTTCATTTGTTCTAAAAGTACTCAAAATTATTGAATATTACATGCGAAGAAACCTAATTGTCGTTCATTTAAAATAAAGTCTGGAAGAATAAGAAATTGCGAATGTAAAACAGAAATTATTATTAATCAAGATTTTTTGTTTTTTTAAACTAGTAACGAATAATATTCGGATTATTCCGGATGTAAAGGAAATACGCGAATATGAACAAACCAAATTAATGTATACGTGGCGAATTGAGTAGTTGGCGGTTAATTTTTTTTATTTCGTTGTGCTTTTTATTTATATTTTTTTTTGTGTAGTGCTTTTTATAATTAATTTTAATTTATCGTTTATTGCCTGGATTGCATTAGATGAGAAAATTTAGTCAAGCATAATCAATTTTTATTATAAAGCAACAATCGCGAAGATATGTCTATCGTGGCCCATTCGCATTATTACGTTACAGAGGCAAGATGCGATGACGAGAATAATGAACTCAAAACTTACACATGCTTCATATGCAATGTGGAAGTGCCCGAACAATACACGAGGGCCCACGTAGACAGCTATAAACACGAGATGTATTTGAGCATCGCTAAAGCAGCTATTGAACGAATAAATAAGAATATGAATCAAAAATGTTTCACAACAAAGACCAAACATTTAATGTACTTCTGTGAAACTTGCGTCACAGTCGTGCCCGTCGCTGATAAACCCGTCCACCTCCAGTCAGATTTACATAAAAAAACCCTTAAAAGAGATAAAAGGGTAAAAAAATTCGTAAATCTCTATGTAAATGATGATGCCCAACTAAATAACGAAGAAGTTATTTTAAATTCAAAAGAAAAAACTGAGGCCAGTTCTAATTTGAGTAAATCTAATTTATGCATTGATGATTTCCGTAATAACTGGATTAATATATTTGACGATAAATACAGAACGGAAACAACGCTTACACAAGAAGCAGAAAAGAAGCTATTGAATTACTACGGAATTGACGATACGGATACGAAACCCGCTCATCTGGTATTATCTATAGATAAAAATCATTACTTGATTCAAATTGAAGGTGAACGTCGCTTGAAAGTGAATTTTTATAATTATCACGGTATTGATAAACTGATGAAACAACGGTACCAATGCAAGCTTTGTTCCGAAACTTTTAAAAGGAAACATAAACACATTGCATCTGAGAAACACATTGGAAGAATCTCATTGGTCATAAAAGACCAACACTGTATTAGAGAAGTAAGTAATGTTAGATGATGTAACTAGTTAATGTGCTTTATGATGTAATTTTAGTTTTTAAGTTAATATTTCTTATGAGGCTGCTTATTAATAAAAAAAGAGATTTAATATTTGGATGGTAATTTAAATGTGATAATGTTAAAATATTTTTTCTTGTGCGTTCTATTCCGTAAGTCGCAATAATAACTTTCATTCCTCCCACAATTAGTAATTGATTTATATTATTTTCTTCATAATTATTTAATTAAAATTTTATTATTTTCAGTTAGATTCAACTCAAAGTCACTGCATTTTATGTAACGAGTTATTCGATATTAACGACCCACATATTTATAGTGAAGTCCATGAAGAACAATTACGAAAGGCGCTTTTATATCCCGGAGGGTATGTTAGAAGTTGTGAAATAGCTGAAGAAGTGCTGTTCGACGGGCACGAGAAGGTAAAGGATAAATGGGACGACAGCACGTCATCGTCGTCTGTGTTGCAATCAGATAATGCTACTGGAGATCCGTTTTGCGAATTGTGTGAGATGATTATTATGGAAGAAAACGAGATTCATCACGTATGCAGGAGAAGACTCGAAATCATGCCAAAACAGTTAAGAGCAGAAGATCATACAAAGGCGACAGAGGCCAAGTTAGAAGATATTGGAATATCGAAAGATTTAGTTACAACAGAGCCGGTTGCTGTAAATCAGATGTTAGAGGGCGATTTCAGCAAAAAAATTGTACAGAAAGTTTGCAAAAATATTGACGATGTAGATTTTTATGGAAGTGAAAATTTGTGTGTGAATTTGATTTCAAAACAAACAAACCAAGTGGCGGAAAACGTATTTCTTATTGAAACAGATCTAAGCACCAAAAGGAACGAAGTCAAAAATATTACGGAATCCGTTGACAGTGAACCTGAAAATGTGCAATTATGCGCTAATAATTTAGAAACTTACAATTCACTTTTATTAGAAGGAAAAGAATGCATGCCCGTAGCGGCGAATGAAGCTATGACTCAAGCAGATGCAAACACGGAGGTTAAAGAATATGTTAATGAAGAAGAAGCACCACCATTTATTGAAGTTGCATCTCAAAGTAATAAAGTAAATGGCAAATTAACTGAAATGAAAAAACGTCGTAATCCTGTAAAAAGACACGACAAATTTGTATTACATACAACCTCTAATGAAAAAGAAATGTTTTGTGTTATATGCAAGGGCATTATACCAAATAATAAACGGAGTGTTAAAGAACATCTGTATGGTGCGAAGCATACCAATAACGTATCGCAGCTTTTAGAAGATAATCAAATTAAGAAGACCGATGATATGTTCTTCTGTAAGGTATGCGATGATAATATAATGCCTGGCAATCAGTTCTCGCATGTAGAATCCAAAGTGCATAAAAAAAGTTTAGATAGGATTCGTATTGACCGATCAAAGAAAAAAGGAAACAAGGCAAACGGATCTTCAGTAGACAATGATGAACCTTCAAATGATTTAAAGATTAAAAACGATCAGAAGAATGTAACAAATTCTACAAGGAGAAGTATAATAGATGTGTCATCATTTCTTCCACATAAAGATAAAGGAGATGGCGGAAAAAACCTTGACGGGTCGACAAACGCGGAGGATGAAGAGGAGTTCATTTGTTATTTCTGTCATGTGGTATTACCGAGCGATGCAGTTACCTTAACCGCGCATACGAAAACTTTAAAGCATATCCAAGAGAAGAGTTCATTTTTAGAAAAACACGAAATCTTTCAAATGGGTAGACGATTCCGTTGCTTACTATGCGCTGAAGAAATAAAACCGAATATGCTATTTAAACATGTACAAGAACAGATTCACCTTAAAATGTTAGATTCGTGGTTGTCATTCATCAGCAGAGAAGATTCTTTTAGCGACAGTAATTTAATGAGCACGTTAAAATTGTCCAAGCGTATTTTAAAAAAGGAACATCTACTGAAAACCAGGTTCGGTTTCGTTGCCGAGGACTGGGTAAAGAATCGTAATGTTAACTTATCCTGGGACCAGCTAACTGACAATATCCTGAACAGAATGAAAGTGGATGTAATAAAGAGGAAACGTAATATGATAAAGGATTATAAATTGTAGATGCAGATATATTCAACAATAATTCTAACGACTAACGTGAAGACCATTGCGAAAACTAGGTAAAAACTACGAGACAGCACTATTCAACAAAATCTATCAAAATGGCCGCTCTTTATATTTAATAAAAAATTGGAGTGTTGTTTATTATAAAAATGCTGTGGCACTAAAATTTTAGATTGCCGTATGTTTTGATGTGCCAAATCACAGAAGTTTTGTATCTTTAAAAAGTTAGGAAATTATCGGTCTTCGTCATCGTTTATGTTCAAACGAAAACGTACAGAAAAGTAGTAAGTACTTGGGAGAGTATCTAGGCATTGGGGAATTATGACCAGCTTCCCGTTGACTTGGATTAATGTAGAAAACGAACATCCTCGTCATCATAATTTTAGACTTGCCATCCACAGCTAAACCTTTCCAAAGATTTTCAGCGCGATCTGCGCGCCATCTGCATCCATCGATTCCCAGCGATCACACTAAAGCATTTTATAACAAAGCATTTTATTACGCCTATCTGATGAAGTACGAGATGTAAACAAATATAGGTTAATATTATTTCAAGTATTAATGTGGTATAATAAGTTTGTTTAAATTTGTCCTCTAATTATTTAAGACTATACTTCATGTATGTGTAAGGACTGTTTGTGCCAAAAAAAATTAAATCTCGGTGCTAAGGTTTGTCAAATCTCATGACCGTGATCTTCACCGGGGGAAATCGAAGTCTACCTGTATTTTTAAGAAAAAAAGTTATTTTCTTTCAATATATGTAATTTAAATAAGGTTTTCCGTATATGAAAACCTTCTAAAACATTGATAGTCATTAGTAATAGTAATATTTATAAGGCGCGATGAGATTCATATACCTTTTAGAGGCTAAAATCCAAATAGTTGCGTAAAATTATAAGTTTCATTAAAAAAAAAAACGTTATGTTAACCCAACTAAGTGGACTAAATCGCCAATTTTTTAATTGCGCCAAAATTAACTTTCAGTCTATGGTCTTGCGTTTATAGAGTCTGTAGTACATGATTGTCAATGGACGTTTTTCAATTCAATTATACTTAAAAACTGTTCTATTGTTTTTGTAGTAATTGACTGTATTCTTTAAAAAAAAACCTATATTGTTAATGCATCAATGTGCTATTATATATTTCTAGACATTTCTCGTTGTCTTGGCATCGTTAAAATCTAATAATAAGTGTTTAGTTATAAAAGCGCCCAAAAAAATAAATAAAGAGAAAAAAAAATAAAAAAGTTTTTAGTTATATAGATGTGATGTTAACAGATAATCATAAATAAATCTATCTATGTAATGAATATTTGTTTCATTGTTTTTTTTTTTAATTTTTCTTAACTTTTTAGATTTTATTGTTTTTTGTCTCCCTTATTTTTTGTTTTTCTACATTACAGAACTTTCGGCCGCTAAGGGTTATGTAAAATTAGATACATATATATGTCATGTATGTAATCTAGAAGTGCCTCAATGTTACATGAAGGATCATGTGGATAGTTCGAAGCACAAAATGTTCTTAAAGTTCGCACAAATAGCAGTTGATAGACTTATTAGGAATTTAGACCAAGGTTGTTACAAACGAAAATCAATCAGATCACTGTATTTCTGTGAGGTTTGCATATGCGTCGTATCCATAAACGATGAGCCGCGTCATTTACTCTCTGAAAATCATAAAAACGCTGTTCGAAAAGAAGCAATGTTTGAAAAACTTTTAAAACTCTTCACCGAAGGTGATGATGTTTTCGACGAAATATTTCCCGTTAAGAATGAGAAAGTTGATAATAAAGTGATCGAAAATTTGAAATCGAGTAGCGAAAATAAATTACCTAACAATAAAGAAATAGTTATCACACCTCAGACAGAATTCAGTTTAGATGATTACCTGAAAACTTTAAATGCTAGCACAACATCCAGTCACACTTTGGCATCCATTAATAACGAATATTATGAAATCTCATTGAAAAATGGAAGCGCGGTAAAAGTTGAACAAAATCGTTTTCACGGAATAGTAAAGATTTTCGGACGACGTTACCAATGCAAACTTTGTTCGGACGTTTTTAAAAATAGAGACTACCACATATTATCGACGAAGCACATGAAGAAGGTGTCATTGCCTATTAAAGACAAGCATTGTATCAGAGATGTAAGTTATAGTAGATCAGCTAACGTTGCTATGGTGATGGGTATATCTATGGTGATGGTAAAGCAGCTAGCTTGTCACGAGGAGACACCTTTTCATTGAATCTGCTGAGTCATTTCTGTACGGCACTAGTCTTCTCCGTATATCTCAAAGTCTTCCACTCATTATTTAGAACCGCCACTGAGATACTTTAATGAGCACTAATATCAAAAACTTTACCGAAATTACAATTACAATTTATGCGTTCACGTTTCCTATTTTTATCTTATAATAGATGTTGACATCATCTCAATTTTACATGGTGGTAAGTGGAAACAGATCTCATGTGACGGCAGCCGGAAAACAGCAATGCTGTTATGACGTTAACTAGCTAGACGAACAATTACTGTCACTGAAATTCCTAAGCATGTTGGTTATCGGAACTGAGCCAAGGACCTTCGAGTTACCAGACAAGCGGTTAGCCACTGCATCAAGAAGGCAGTTCGCGATGCCAAAATACCCAAGAGCTTTGATAGGATATATTCGTTTATTTCTCGCAGCATCCAATATTGTAACTAACGGAAATTTAACTAAATTGAATTATTATAGCAAGTATGTATTAGATTAATGCTAGGAAGTATTTCCTATGTTAGGTATAAGTTAGCAAAACAATTGATTTTATTAAACTTTTGAGTATTTTTTAAATATTTGTGTGTTTTAGTTGGATGATGTGAAAAGTCATTGCATTCTGTGCAACGAGTTAATCGAAAGTTATCTCGTGCACACAGTTTGCAATACAAATCATTTGGAGCGGCTAAGCAAACTATTTTCTATTAATGAAGAGTACTTTGAAACTACTACAGAAGCAAAAACGCCAGCGGCGGATTTACAAGAGAGAGCAAACTTCGAAGCGGAACTGAATAATAAAATTATAAAAAAAACTGATGTTGAAGCAAGTAATAACACGAAGCCTGAAGCCAAAGCGTGGTGTAAGGTGTGCAAGGTCACATACTCTAACAGTGATCAATTTCATGCGAATTGTCGGAAAAAGGACAGTAAAGTGAATAAAAAGCACCATTTCATAAAACCATCGTCGCAAGCTGGACATTATGTATGCGATGTCTGCTTTATACAACTGAATTCCCAGGAGGTTGAAGATCATATATTCGACACTGAACACATTGATCGATGCCAAGCGATGCTGGCCGACAACAACATGTACGTTGTGAATGATGGACAAATGTACTGCAACATGTGCGGAGTAATCATTGAAAAGGGTAATGAAATCGCTCACATCTTTAGCGTGAGGCATGTGCCGCGGGTACAACATTCTACTTCTGAAGTTGGTAATGAAATTAAAATTACGACATCCGAATCAAAAGATGGCAACAATCAAAAGTGTGAAGATGTTAAAATCGATAAAAAACCAGAGAAACTGATAGATTCAAAGGAATATATATGTAAAATATGTAACGTGAAAGTACCAAACAGTCCAAAAAATATATCTATACATGAAAAAGGTGCAAAACATAAAAAATTATTGTCCAACGATAATGATAACAAAGTCCTTAGAAATAATGATAGTAGTATATATACTAATACACAAAATAAGACTTATGCCAACAATGCTTCAGTTGTTGCTAAAACAGTTGAGCTTAATAAACCTGTTGAAAATGAGGCTGCGAAAAAATTGTTAGAAGCAATTGTCCCATCAGTATCATGTAATATAAAAGAAGACAAGAAACTGAACATGACTTCGGTTTCGATACCCACAAAGCAAAAAAATGTTGAAGAAAAAACTGTTGAGGTTCCTTCTAAAGAAATTAATCAACCGAATCAAAATGCAAACGATTCTGTGAAAGAAAATGTTTTTCCTTTAATGGAGATAAACGCCCAAGAGAATAACGCTTTTTGTAAAATTTGCAAAGTTTCTGTTCCAAATTATCTATCGAATATTTATGAGCACCTATATGGTAATAAGCATATAACAATTTTAAAAAAATGTGCGCCCAATGGATTGATTGTTAGAGACAAAATGTTTTATTGCCTATTTTGTTTTATATATCTATCACCAGGAATCGAGGAAACCCATATCGATAGTGAGGCACATAAGAGAAATTTTGCAGAAAATAAAGTTAATAACACAAAAATCAAAAAAATTACTACAGTAGATGGAGAATTTGATGTAGTTAGAAACTGTAAACCAAATAATAAACCGTCCCCATCAATACCGGATGGTGACAAGGACAAAAACACAAATGACAATATACCTGAAAGAGCCAGCGAATAGTTAGACGTGACGCCAATGTAATCTTTCGCGGAACAATTCTGCGGAATAAAACTGATCAATAATATATCACACGTATATGAACATGTGAAAATGTAAAGACATGGTGAGGAGAGTGATGTTCAATAGATGATACGGCAACAGGTGTAGTGTATATATCTAAAGAGAACCATAAACAACTTGACGTACTACAAAAAAGTACTGTAAAATTAAAGTATAACATACTTTAGAATTTCCGGTGAAAAAAAAAACATGGCGAAGAAACCCGGGTGTTTAAAGAAACCTCTTTCGTAAACATGTGACGTCCACCTCCTGCTTTTGCTTTGAAGGGCCTCGTGGCCTAGTAAAAAGAATAAGGCTGTATATCAATATACCTTTGTCTATCCTGCGATAACTGTACTCATTCTCTTATAATTTCCCAATAAAAGAAATACATTTCGTTTTATTAACCAAACATACTATTATAGATAGCAAACTATTTTCAGTAGTTTTTTTTTTACATTCTTTTCTTCTCTAATATTCTATAATTTACTATATTTTCATATTAGCCTATTACAAAAAACCTTGTTATGATATACTCCTACTTATTCTGTCTCTTTCTATTTCGTTTCATCTTATTTGCTTCTTGTTACATTCTACACTGTTACTTCATCTTTTTTTTTTTTACACAATTTTATAAAACTTGTGATCTCTAAATCTATCTAACTTCATTTATATATTTATCTGTTATGTACAAGTTTATATAAAAGTAGGAAGTTATTTCAATTGTCAATCATCCAAAGTAAATATATATATATGGTTACTATATTATTCACTTGTTCTTAACAATACTTCATTATTATATCGGCCAATGAACGTCTGCTATGAACATAGATCTCTGGTAATGTAATCCACAAAGCAATAATTCTATAATGTCTGCCCACCGTTTTCCCGGTGTAGTCTATGGACGAATTTTTTTATTATCTCTAAAGCTAGTAACATTCTAGAAAGAGATTAATTTAAAAAATGTTGTTAGGACTGAAATCTGATTAACAAAAATTTGTCTATTTATTTATTAAGGATTAAAAGTGCTGACATTTTTTTTTTATATAATTTTTGTTTTACTGATTTTTTTTTTTGTTAAATTATGTTTAGTTAATAAGAATCGATTTGGATCGCAGTTTGTCTGAAAATATAACAATTCCTTATTCAAATTTTGTTTTATTAGAAAAAAAAATTGTTTGGTATAGTGTATATCATCCTATTTTAATATTGTATCATTTATCAAATCCTTCGTCCTCATATCGTTGAATGTTGACTGTTATAAACTTTATAACACAATTTTAAATAAAACGCCTCTCCATAAAAATGGCAAATAATAAAACAATAATTTAATAAAAAAAAAAATTATTTTATGTATTGTGAAATAGCTTCGAAGCAATCTCTCAACTGTGTTTTTTTTTTATACTACTATGCGACGAGACGAGCAAGACGTTCACCTGATGGTAAGTGATACGCTTGCCCATGACAACGTGCTGCTAGTTAAGATGGTGCACACTGCACCACATTGCGCTCGTCGCCTTGAGACATAAGTTGTTAAGTCTCGTTACTCCAGTAATTACTCTAGCTACAGCGCCCTTCAAACCGGAACACAGTAATGTTCGCACACTACTATTTGGCGGTTGAAATAGGAGCTGCGGTGGTACCCATCCAGACGGTCTCAACAGAGACCTACCTCCAGTAAACAAGTAAGTTTTCGATAAACCGTTATAAATAGAACTTTACGTTGTTTGAGGAAGAAATAAAAGCTACAGATTGTGTGGTTCTACTTGCGCTGGTTAGTCGCGAGTTTGCGTCATGGCGGCCAAGCCCCCCACACACCTCCGTGTTATAAATCGAGCGGATTTAGTGCTTCACAGCTTCCAGTTTTAAGATAACATGCATTAATGTTTTATGAACTAGTTCTAATTGGAACCAATGCAAACGACGTATGTTAGATATTGAGGAAAATAATTATGATTGCAAACATTTTTGATAGAAAAATAGTAACTTCATTCGACTTGTAAGTGGGATGAATGGAGAATAAATAAATATCTGCATATTATTCTACGATTGTACACTACATTTATAAAATAATTGTATGTACATTTCATCAAGTGTAAGTCAATATTTTTATGCATAATTTTTGTACAGTTTATATTAAAAATAATAGAATAGTAGTAATGACTTTTTGAAAAAGGAAAAGGATACAAAATAACATCGATTCGATGTAAATGGCGTATAACGATAAATTACGCCCCATTCCAGTTTGTGCAATGTAAAAAATGTGAATATAAAAAGTAACACATTAAATATATATATTTGAAGAGAAGTATCTTTTATATCGAAATTGTTAACGTCACTATCATCAGCCGATAGACATTCGGCTGTATACTGGCTGATGCCCATATTCAGCGATTTCCAGATACTTTGATCACCATCATTTTCAGCCAGTTGGTGTCCTGTAACCGTCTAACCCAAAATGCTCGGCATGCTTAGGCAGAAAAGCTTTGTTATCTGTAAGTAATCTACTTTTTTTTATTTATAATTAAATTCAGACTAGTGTAGTTTCTTTTTTGTGTTTCTTTTACTTTTGTGTCAATGGGGCTGACGTATTCTTAAGGTGTTAGCGCCCAAAATCAATAAATTAAAAAAAAAAACTTTGTTGTTTCTTTCTAGTCACTGATGATATTCGTGGTGATATTATCACCACACACGGTTTTCGAAAAATTTAATCCTTTTTAAAAAACAATAAAACATATTAGTTAGACGGGTACCTAGCGAACACACAATACGCACACACCCACATACATACAAATACACTCAAGAACGTTACAAATATAAATATAAAAAAATCTTTGTAGTATGAGTACTACATATATATATGTATGCAAATGTCAGGGTCCTGAGATACAAGCTGTGCTTAGTTCAGGACCCAAAGGATATCATGTACTATAATTTTAAGGGAGTGTGTATAATAAATAAATAAATATTGATATTAAAAATGTGTTTTTTTGTGTAACTTTTATGAATAACACCATTTTCCAAGTTCTTCTAAAATTCCATAACTGGTCATAGGGAGTCGTATTGTGCATTGATGTGATGACGTGTATTTTATTGCGATCACGTAGACTATTTTCCTGTTTATTAATTCTAATGTATTCTGATCCGTTTATGAAGTGATATCATAACTTACGGTAAGTGAAACTTTCGGTATGTTTTATTTTACCATATGCCAAAAAGTTCTTAACGGAATGTCGGAATTCTGTTTGATTAAATAGGTTATATTAAACTGATCAACAATAAAGAATAATTGTTATTTGATTATTACCATTGTGCGTGTGTACATTTGTGCACCTTAGTATCCCCCACATGACTTTGTCTTCATCATTATAATAATTTATTTACTGGTGTTCTTGTTGTCGTGGATCATAGCGGCATCTATTTCTGCCGCCAAACACTAGTACTTAAAGGTGATGTCGTGTTAGTCAAAGAAGATAATTTACCTCCTCCCAAATGGCTTTATGGATTAATCATGAACTTCCGTCTAGAATAAGACAACTTGGTTAGGGTAGTGACGGTAAAATGTAAAGAATCCCCTATTCAGCGTCCAATTTCTACTAAATAATGTTAAGTAATAGGCCCAAACACGAAACGTTGTGCGTCTTAAGTCTAAGGAGACAAAGCAACTTTTTTTCTTATTTATATTATTTTTGTTACTAAGTTTTATTTCAGTATATATATATGTCCTAGTTTTATTTAGTTTGTAGTTTATAATATGCATCGAATTTACTTTCACTAATATAAATTTCCCAACGAAAGGCCAACTGGAAGAACTTAATATCTCTACACATTTAATATCCTACCTGTAATTTTTGTGTGCATAAACAAATAAGCAAATAATTTTTGAAATGTAATGAAAATTTATTCTAGATAATTAAAATGTAAAAAACTATTAATTATTAAACATGAATCTTCAAACAAACTTAAGCATAGTGAATTTTTTTATACTACTATGCGACGAGACGAGCAAGACGTTCACCTGATGGTAAGTGAAACGCTTGCCCATGACAACGCGGTGCTAGTTAAGATGGTACACACTGCACCACATTGCGCTCGTCGTTTAGACATAAGGTGTTAAGTCTCGTTACCCCAGTAATTACACTAGCTACAGCGCGCTTCAAACCGGAACACAGTAATGTTCGCACACTACTATTTGGCGGTTGCAATAGGAGCTGCGGTGGTACCCATCCAGACGGTCTCCGGTAACAGAGACCTACCACTTGGTGGTAGATTAAAAATATCGTGAAAATAAGAAAAAGTGTGGGAAGCGCTGTACGCTGCAGTGGTACAACGCGTCTACACGTTGTACCGGTTTCTTGTGACGTCACCGGCTGGACGCATTCTACTCGCTCCGCGACGCGTCACATTAGTGTTGCCAGTGCACGGAAATTACAACTTTCATCGGGACTTTTGTACCAACATTAAAAATCACATTTTTCCTACAAACCAACGAGTTGAGTTACAGTAAGTGATATCCCGTAAGCACGTGGTTAGTTATGATGATAAACGTTTCACAACTTTTTCTGCGATGCTTTGTGATATGTGACGTGTATCGATACCAATTTCGGGATATTTAAACTGTAACACAGTAACGTTTGCACATTATTGCATAGCGACAGAAATTCAAAAGAATCCTATATGCTGTGTTATAACTAGATTAGTGAGTGTTGTTACCTTACCACTAGGTGCAATGTTCGTACACTAGTGTACTTAAAAGTTAATTTAACACTATTTACTGGTTATATATGTGTGTGTGTTTATTTATAAACCTATTTATTAGAAACATCTATTCAAATATAAATTAAATCTGCCATACCTCTCACATTCACACGTCACCAGTCACAGTGACTAATGACTCCATACACTGCCTAAACACTAATGTCGCGAGATTACAGTCATCTGTCTTTTATAGCGAAACAGTGTTGTGTTACCGTCCCTTTTTCATTTTAGTCTTTTAAAAAGTCGTTACACCTGCTATTTTACTAACAAAATGTTTGCAATCACAATTATTTTTCCTCAATATCTAACATATTTATACATAGTATGTATTTATTAACACAAATGTATTATAAATTTAGGTTAAAGATCTAGAATGTTCCTCGTCACTTACCATTGCACTCTTACTCCTATGTTGACCAGTTGAGAAAGACAATAGGTATTATATCCGCTATTGTAACCTAACTTTAGTTATTGGTGGTAGGTCTCTGTTGCCTTGGTTGTTGGTTACCGGCTGGGTAGGTATCAACACAGCTCCTAGTAGCTAATAATAATGCTCAGCTAATAGTAGTGTGCAAACATTACTGTGTTCTGAAGATGGAAACTAGTGACATTACTGTTATTACGAGACTTAACACTTTGTCTCAAAGCGACAAGCGCAATGTGGTGTAAATACCATCTTAACTAACGCCGCGTTTTGGGCAAGCGTGTCACTTACCATCAGGTGAACGTATCGCGGTCTCATCATTTCGTACAATAAAGATCAAGTATTTATTTAATATAATATATCAGAAGTTGGCATCACATGCCGATATACTGAGCCTTGGATCTTTTTGTCTAAAATTCAAACTATATTCCTATCTATCTACCTAATGTAATTTATATAGCTTTAAGTAATTTATAGACAAATTATAATCTTTATTCTTAATGATTTTAAATAAAAATCATAACAGTATTTAATATATCTTCTACACTATAATTTTATATTAAATTAATTAATGATTTTGGGAAAAAATGGAATAAAGCAATGCGCCCGCGCACAACGCGGCGCGTCACTCCATCGTATTCAGTATACGCAGACGCGTCGAGTTAGTTGCGTCCGTGGAGAATATATTTTACGAAATTTATTAAAAAATGCTTATTAAACATAATTAATTATTCACGTGAATTAATTTAATTAATGAATTATTCAAGTGTTCGAAGGGAATTGTAAATTTTATTTAGTGCCGCAGTGTATTGGTTGTGTATAGATTTGTTTGGATTCGAAGTTAACGGGATGGCTGTAAGTATTGCCAATGGATTTATAATAAATTGTTAATATTAAAACTTATCGGTGTAATGTTTAAACATGAATGGTCCACGGATACAAACCTATACGATTTTCTGTTTGTATCTACCATAACATACAAGCTTCTCTATCTATAGTGTTAATACTATTTTAAATCAAATTTTATTTTATTGCAGATAAAAAATTTACCATGTTTAAATAACAGTTCACGTTTTGTGCTTAGTATAATCTGTGTAAATGTTTCCCGCCTTTTCTCTTATTATTAAGTATACCTCGGTTTTTTTTATAAATAATAGTTTATGTTAATTATTTAACCGGATGTTCAGTGAACCGGGGCATTATTTATTTAACCGGTTCTCTTCCCGTCGGACCGCCGGGACCAGTTGGCCGAGCCGAGGTCAGCTCGTTTCGTCACAAACCGTACACCGAACGCGCCCGCCATTTTGTTATTTATGAATTATTTATATATTCCGATTATTATGTCACATGAAATAATAATACGCTAAAATATATTTACATATATTGAATTTAGACTATTCTTAACCGTAAGAAATAAGTTCTTATAACTTAAAGCTTTTGTTTATACTACTATGCGATGAGACGAGCACGACGTTCACCTGATGGTAAGTGACAAGCTTGCCCATGACAACGTGGTGCTGGTTAAGATGGTACACACTGCACCACATCGCGCTCGTCGCCTCGAGACATAAGGTGTTGAGTCTCGTTACCCCAGTAATTACACTAGCTACAGCGCCCTTCAAACCGGAAAACAGTAATGTTCGCACACTACTATTTGTCGGTTGCAATAGGAGCTGCGGTGGTACCCATCCAGACAGTCTCCGGCAATAGAGACTTACCACCAGTAAAGCCACCAGCTTTGTCATTACATCAACATAAGAGACTGATGCGTTTACTTAAACACCGCGTAACTTGTAACTTAAACCTGAAGAGATACACAACACTCTTTCAGGATGCAATGTATTACAGGATGAGGTGACGAGGAGTGCGAGGCAGTCTGCAGCACTTCCGGTTAAGGTGTGAGAGGTCAAAGTTACGTAAGCGGTAAAAAACAAAAAAATCAGTGAGAATCGAACTCATTACCTTTGTATTGTAAATATCCGCTAGACCATCCCGACACATTCTAATCTTATAAAGTAATAGAGACAGATAATAAAAATCGGTAAAAAAACTTTTAAGATAAACGGTTATGTGCTCTTAAGATGTCTCCCGATAGCTTCCTGTGCTTCTTCTTCTTTTTTTATGTAATATACACATTACTATTACCTTATATATAAAAATATAATCTACGGAACCCTTCCTAATATTCATTATCATCTAAACGGGGACACAATTTATTATAGTCAAAATTTACTTAAGGTAGATCTAAACTAGAGGTTAGTGGTTCAGTGCGTGCTCTTTGCAACTGGTGCTCTCGAGTTCGAATTCAAAGCAATGTTTTTGTTTTATAATGTCTTGATATCAATTTAAGCTTTGTAGAGTCACAACGCTCTTTAAACTGGAACGCAGTAATGATCGCACACTACTGTTTTTTTTTATATACTACTACGCGACGAGACGAGCAAGACGTTGACCTGGTGGTAAGTGATACGCTTGATAACAACGCGGTGCTAGTTAAGATGGTACACACTGCACCACATTGCGCTCGTCGTGAGACATAAGGTGTTAAGTCTCGTTACCCCAGTAATTACACTAGCTACAGCGCCCTTCAAACCGGAACACAATAATGCTTGCACACTACTATTTGTCGGTTGCAATAGGAGCTGCGGTGGTACCCATCCAGACGGTCTCCGGCAACAGAGACCTACCACCTGGTAAAACTTTACTAAGTTTACTAAAATTTACTAGCACCATGATAAGAGAACTACTAGTAATTTATAATAATAGAAAATGTTATTCTTTCCATTTGACAGTATGAAGAATTTAATCATCAATAGCCTCCTTCTACCCAACACTGATTTAATGGTTTTTCGCAGAATTAATTTCGTATTAAGTGAGAACACGCTTTACTTTTATTGAGCGCATTGATGATATTTATCTGTACTTATTTCAAGGTTACAATCTGTCTGTACAACTGATTAGCATTAACTTAATAATACTTTATACTTTTATGTACTCATGAGTCTTACTTGCAAAAATCGAAACTTGAGCGCCTTGATACATAGTATTTTGTATACTAGGTATAGAAACTAGGTTTTTAAAAATAAAAATATCTCATGCGTTTTGCCGGAACTCTTATTTATTTATTTTATTTATTTAAAACTTTGTTTGCACACAAATGAATTATTTACAAAAAGGCGGACTTAATGCCATAGGGCATTCTCTCCCAGTCAACCTCGGCAGTGGGGAAATGCAGTGGTAGGTGAGGATAAAGAAGAACTTTTGTTTTTAAAAAAATAAAAAATAAAAAGGTATGTACTAAATATACATACATACACACAAAATATGAATACTTATATACATACACACATACATAAACATAAATATACTTAAATAAATACATACATAATTAATATATACATAACATACATAAGAATGACTGTTCTGTATCCAAGAAAAACCTCCTCACCATTCTCTTAAAAATTATTAATAATATCTTATTCAGAGTTGTGAGGTTTAAAATAAAAATGGAATTGTAATACGAATGTATATAATGTAAATAAAATATTAGAATCATTTTTATAAACCAACTCTAACCGTTACTGATATGTTATAATTATTAATTTAAATAGCTACTGTTAATACACTGGCAACATCATAGCGGTCAGAGTGAGGGTAGTTGCAAGTAGTTTATTGAGAAAAAAAGATAGAAGTCGGCATTCGCTGCCATCGCGCGAGCGAGATCGGTCGAGTGTCCGGAGGAATTGTGTATCGTAATGTAGGAATCAACCTGTGCTTTACAATTGTAAGAGCGTGTGATAAAATAAAATACTGTGTTGTGTACTATTCACGAAATAGTGAAGTTTTATTACAGAGTATTCAAACTTAATCCGTTCGATGTACATTCTTATGTTAACGATAAAAAGTAAATTTCTTAAAAAAAAATACAGTATTTCTAACCACAGATAATAAAATCTTGTGGCGTTTTGTAAAATCGTAAAAAAACTTTGAAGTATCAGATACTCGTAAGCTCTTTGGCGGACCTGATACGCGTACTCGGTAGCGAATATCTGTTTTTAAAACCCGGTTACGTAAATACGCTTGATCCGTGCATAAATTGTTTAACCTCACATGCTATTAATATTCGCACATGGAGATCAGATATGCTATTTATAGCTCGTTTCGCACAAAATGTGTTAAGTAACGTTGTGAAATGAAACTTCTTTCGTTTGAATTGAATTTTATGAAACGAAATTCAGACAACTGTATGTGTATTTATAGGGTTTGTGTATCGTTTCCCTATAGACGTATACGGGACACTATGAAGACTAGACACGCTGTATTTCTCTTTCACACTGAATATATGAAGAAACAGAGAGAAAGAGACGTTGAAATCTACAGTACGTTATTTTTCTCTCACTTTCATTCCTTTCTAATTCAATAAAAAAAATCGATCTCGCTCTGTCTCTCTCTATCTCTATCTATATCTCGCTCTATCTCTATCTATATCTCGCTCTGTCTCTATCTATATATCTCTCTGTCTCTCTCTATCTATATATCTCTCTGTCTCTCTCTATCTATATATCTCTCTGTCTTTCTCTATCTATATCTCGCTCTGTCTCTATCTATATATTTTGACTATCTCTCTTTCTCTCTGTTTACTACCTCCACAGTATATCAATATCATTCTCTCACAATTTAAACAGAATACGAAGTTTAGATATATGCAAATTGCATTAGATCGTCTGGAGTGAAGAGCTACAGATAAACATTTGAAAACCATTTTTTTTTATCAACAATGATCTAATACTTGATTACAATTCCGCATGGTGTTACAATGACGTCAGCGATGGTCAAGCGTGATCGCTCTGTATACTTTAGCTGTAATATGTTGACAGAAGGGTACGAAGCAATGCTGTGACGACAATCTAGTAAAAAAACTTAACTTATTTATAGTATCAGTACCAGATACTACCGAGTTTCATGTTTCCTCCACAGAGGTCATATTGCTCACAGATTTTTTTTTTTTTGGTAATGGGAGCAAACGTTTTGCTTAAATTTTTCGCTGTGGATATCGAGGTCAAACACATATTTGTTAAGTTGGTAACAGCTGTTCAATTTTAATTGTAAATGTGTGAATGCAAAACAATATAAAACGTTATCAACACCTACCACAATCTGTCACACGTTTTTACAATAAATAACAGCGTCGGCCCCTCCTGCTTGCTATCGCGTCATTGAACAATTTTTATTAAATCATTAATAATAACTATATACATTAATAATTACTTTTTAAAATAATTCAATCAACAAACAAGTATTTACTATAAAATATTTATTTATGCCTAAACATAAAACTTTTGCCAAAAGAAAAAAGTTTTTTACAAGATGGCGGATGTAACGTTGAACAGCGTTCTCTTAAAATCCATAAAAATGTTGAGACAAAAGCAAAAGATGTATTTTAATTTAATAAGAAATATTATATATTCTGAAAAATACATAATTATTTAAATAAATATTAATAATGTGTGAGATTAGTAAGAAAAAAAAAGATATTTCGTAATCACATGTACAGTTCCATTGAAGCGTATATTAAACAATTTTTATGTACTATCACCTTCCTCACAAAAAATACCTTATTATACATAATTAATAATACATAAGTAATTATACCAATTTTTATGTTATTATCTATTAATAATCGCATATTAAAATAATTCTCTTTCTGATGGTGCTATAATAAAGCCCCGGTGCTCATTGGGGATCGGTACTCCCTCTCACTCTTGCTGGAGGTAAGAGGGATAGCGATAGCGCCGTACTTCTTTTCAATATTTTTGATGAACGCTTATTCCAGTCTGATAAAGAGAATGGTGAATAATAATTTAATTAATCCGGAAATGTATTTTTGTATATTAATATCTCTTCTTCCGCTGTAAATCAAAAAATATATAGCAGTCTTATATCGCATTATATTTTGTCCGTCAAACTTTGAATCGTGTATCTAATTAGATATTCAAATATGGCGGCATGTGTTGACACCTGTCCCGGTTAAATCTAGATTTAATTAAGTGCTTACACGACCCGAGTTCGTCGATACTGTTTCGAATATTTGTGTAGGACAGTATCGGTAAGTATCAACGCAGTGCTCGTGTGTGCAAATATTACTGTGTAGTGTATAACATCCTAACTAGTTATTGTGTGCAGGCGAAAGACCTAGGAGTCGCGTCAAAAAAAAGCATAGTTCATTAACACCAGACAAGTAAATACGTTGTCCGTTTTACATTCAATATGTACAAATAATAAGTGAAAGTTTACAACCGGAATCGAACCTCGATCCGTTAGATGTTTCAGTTGCCGCCTCTGACGCATATTAGGTCAACGTATTGTACATTATCGTTGTTATGTAAACGGAAATGGTATAGTAATATCCTTTATAGCTATCGTAAAGATAAAATTTCGTTGATAATTTACGATTGGAGTAAGGATGGGTCGGCATTTCTCCGAAAATTTTTAATTTTATACCCTTTTTTTGGTGAGACATTTAAAACTTTTAAACTAGGATGCGACCCGATATCGAAATCTAGTATTTGTCCACAAGTACATATACTAGGTAAAAGGGATTAATAACTTGAAGTATTTATATATTTCACAGTTTTTCATACTATTATTCATGTATATTTTTTACTGTTAACATAGTAAGTAATAGAGTATTTATTTATTTCTCGCTTTTCTCTGATATAATTGACTACTAATACTATCTTTTTACTTATAAAACTTACTTAAACTATTACATATATATGAAAAATCATATTAATATAATGGAGTGTTTAGTGATAATACATAATATATTTATGTCTTCAATCAATGGGCTGGAATTTTTAAAAAAATTTCGTGAAGTCAGGATTATGTGTTATTTCCAACTGACCAGCGGGAGATTCTCCATCGGAGTTGGTGCATTCACATCAAAATGTTAAATAAGATATTAAATAAGAAGACAAGGTCATCATAAATACCTTAAAGTATATTTCCTCATAACCCTGACTTCCCATCGTTAGACTTTAACATCGAATGAAGGCGACCTCCAAAATATTCAGCGTCAGTTGTCAAACGCGGCATTGTTTCTACGATAAAAGAAAATGTTTGCACAAGATAAGATTTTTACACAAACACCTTTCGCCTTAATATGTCACATTTGATCTATTTCGTTAGATAAAAAAAAAGTAGAGATTTCTAGGACGAGTAGATATTAATGAAACGCTGTTTAATGGTAGTAGGCCTTTCTTGCTGCGTAGTATATTATTGAAACTTAATCATGTTCCAGTTAGAAAGGCGCTGTATTTTTATTATTACTGAGGTAACGAGTTAATGCACGACCATATAAGGATCACAATGTGGTGTAGTGTATACCATAGAAATCCCACATAATCTCACATCCGTTCCCAGAAGTTGGGTATCTTTTGAATATTGACCACAATCATTAAAAACATGCTTAAATATTTAGTCACGTGATTTATTTACACTGCAGCAGTTTCGTGAAGTCTGCTGCTTATACCACACTCCCAGTTCCGGCTAACGTTACACGTATAACGAATTCCCGGTAACAGACAACCGGTTCTAAAGTAACGCGCATTGTTTATGTTATGCGACACCTCGCCGAGAATTGTTTTGTTACATATACGATTACAATAGTCATCTGATACAATATCATATTTCAATCTTGTCTTCTCGTCAGATTTCCGACCTTCCCCAATCGATTCGCATCGATCATCACCAGGTCCTTCTTCATGTGCCTTTCCAACTAATGTAGATTGGACACCAGTTGTGCGCATGTTCCTTTTCCGCGCTATTTCTATTCCAGGTCCACTAGGCAAGCGGTTTTTTCATATTGCCTCTCGTCTGATTTCTGACCTTCCCCAATCGATTCGCAGCGATTATCACAAGCTCCACCTTCTTCTTCTTAATGTGCCTCTTTAACTAATGGAGATTGGACACCAGTTCTGCGCATGTTCCTATTCCAGGTCCACTAGGCAAGCGGTTTTCTCATGTTGCCTCTCGTCTGATTTCTGACCTTCCCCAATCGATTCGCAGCAATCATCACCAGGTCCACCTTCTTCTTAATGTGCCTCTTTAACTAATGGAGATTGGACACCAGTTCTGCGCATGTTCCTATTCCAGGTCCACTAGGCAAGCGGTTTTCTCATGTTGCCTCTCGTCTGATTTCTGACCTTCCCAATCGATTCGCAGCGATCATCACCAGGTCCACTTCCTCTTCTTAATGTGCATCTCCAACTAATGGAGATTAGACACCAGTTCTGCGTATGTTTCTATTCCGTGCTATTCCTATTCCAGGTCCACTAGGCAAGCGGTTTTTTCATATTGCCTCTCGTCTGATTTCTGACCTTCCCCAATCGATTCGCAGCAATCATCACCAGGTCCACCTTCTTCTTAATGTGCCTCTTTAACTAATGGAGATTGGACACCAGTTCTGCGCATGTTCCTATTCCAGGTCCACTAGGCAAGCGGTTTTCTCATGTTGCCTCTCGTCTGATTTCTGATCTTCCCAATCGATTCGCAGCAATCATCATCAGGTCCACCTTCTTCTTCATGTGCCTCTCCAACATATGGAGATTGGATACCAGTTCTGCGTATGTTTCTATTCCGTGCTATTCCTATTCCAGGTCCATTAGGCAAGCGGTTTTCTTATGTCGCCTTTGCTAATCCACCCAGGATCCTACACTTCATCAGCCGTTCACTATTCCACTTCAATTTACTAATACAACTTTGGTTGATATCCTGATGATTTAATGTCTTCTAATCCTCGCCACCAGATGGCGTTGTATCAACTCGTACCTCCCGCAATCAACTTTCACGTATCTGGTGTGTCTACAGTAGGAGAGATAAAATGAATGTCTGCTAGTTTATAAATGTTTCAACCGGCAGACCTTAAAACGTTGTACAATATCACCGCAAGGTCACACTTTCCGTTACAAGCATGACGTAATCCACGAAATTGATATAATCGTTATATTTTAAGCATCAGACACTGCTTATAAGGTTGTAGTCGGCCTTGGAGTTCAACTTAAAATGTCACTATGTGTGAGATTATTAAAAAAATATAACAACCGAATTGAAAAGATGCGTGCTTTCAACTTCTAAAACTGGTTCGGAAGAAGTTAAGCGCGATATTCAAATACTTTCCATTCTGTAACCTTAATAATCCTTTTTGTCCTGCTTACCATTATGAGCGCTTTGAATATCTAATGTCGAGTGGTGATTCATGCCGTACAACAATTTTACTCTTAAAGATTCCCTCACATCATACTTCAAGTTACATGGCCACTTTTACTATACAAGCTGCTAGGAGTCGAACTCGCTTCCGACAAGTTCGAACAAGTCAGAATTTTACAGCTTTTAACTGTGATTCATGTTATTGTTACAATGTTTATGTATATATTTAAATTAAATATCTATTATACATTAAGAATTCTAGTATTAATCTCATAATTAAAATAAGTTATTTAAATATTATCATTTGTCATATTATTTGTAACTTGCATTACTTGACCATGTACATGTGTTCTGCCCGCATATCCATAACATATCCACGCTGAGGATTGCTAAAAGAACTCTTTTAGAGTTAAGATTGTAAATACATTTTTAGATCTCCATATTTTGTCACATGTATACAAAAAGAATAAATAAGCCGTCAGCAAATTAGCTCTTAAGCTGTGGGTATTTTTAAGTTTTAAAGTACTTGCAATATATAGCGGGAGCAGGACAGACTTGTTCCTAGAATAAGAACCTTTTTTTATGGATATAGCTTGACTATTCCACCTAATGAGCGGAGATGCAATCGTTGGTGCGTACTAGTATAGACGTATCATATTCACTCTTCTAAATATTCCCAAATTATAACCGGACGAAACAACTGTTCCAATACTTCGTTCGCATAACAATCGAATAAATAACGATCTTATAATAAGAATGAATCGATTCGAATCGATTGTTTCCAGAAAAACATTTACAACACTCCAGTTACACGTTGTAATGGTATATTAGACTTGCGACTTGTTCGCGCGACCACGTTTTAAAAACAGGTATCTTCTTACAAGTGCGCATACCAGGTGCGCGGGCGAAAATTTTCAAGCATTTAATACTTAGTTTATACTATTTTACAAGATATAACTAATTTGGAATTTTTTATCTGTGGTATACATTCAGTTCTTTTTACTGTGTCTATGCTCTAAATTAAATTTTTAATTATACTTTAATTCCACAAAATACGGACCGTATTTTGTGGAATACATTACAAGAGACCTATGTCCAGCAGTGGGCGTCCATCGGTTGAAATGATGATATAACTTTAATAAAAGGTGGGAAAATCGTATTATAAATACGGTACTTGGTATTTTATGTTTTGTACGATTTATTTTGCACTTTAGTGGAATGGAATAAGGTATAATTTATATATACGACGAGTATTTAAAGTATTTTGCAATATTTTCTAGTTTTCTAGCCTTGGTATTTAAAAATCTTACATCATCCTCTTTGTAATGAATTTATAGTTTTATTTAAACAACAAACGAAACGTATTAAAATTATCTTCACATTTAGCAAGTAGTTAAGATTTTATAATGAATAAAAAAATTATAAAAATCTAGTGAACTAGTATTTATTTTTCTTGACAATTGTTTACTGTTTCTTTACAAAGCTTATATATTAAAGCCATCTTTATTACATTTTCTTTTAACGTTTCTTGAATTTGAACCTGCAAACTTCTTACTGCCTGATATATTCATTACTAAACACGCTTTTAAGTTGATATGTTTAAAGATATTTTCATCATTAGCCGATGACTGGCTGAACTAAGGTTCAAGTTAGCTGCTACTGCGTCTACTAGAACCCAGGAACTACTGGAACCCTTTGATCATGTACCAAGCATTACTTTGAGAAATGTTTTCTCATATATAATCTCTTCCTTTTTAAAATAACATAAGTATACTAAGCGCTTATACAATAATTATTAAAATTGTTATGATAGTGTAATAGATTTTTTACTAGTTAATTTACCATGATAATTGTATTTGTCATCGATTGTAATTATCGTCGTAGTATAAACAGTTAGATGAATAGCTTCACTATATCTTTGTGCTCTCTTCCTTTGTATGTAATACTATTGTTGTGTGCTCGTTCTGTACATTTTTTTAGCTTTCTCTAGATTTCATCGTGTAACTGTCTGTGAGCACGCAGCATCCGCGATCGTACACGCGAACCCACATACTGAAGACTAGTAATGAAATAAGTAGTAATTATTACTTAAAAAAAACTAGTGTTAGTTCACACGCAGTTGTTAATGAATCTTTGTTCTTAATAAGAGATAAAGATTGATAATGAGGGAATGAGACGGATATACGGTGAAGTTCGTTGACAGAGCGAGAGAGAAAGCGGACGACCGATGTTTTTTTTTAATTGAATTAGTAACAAACGAAAAATAAATATCTAGTGAAGCATTTGACGTAACATTTTTAATTAAATTTAAATGTTGAATATAAAAATATTTATAATATATATTTTTATGAGCTGTAACAGTAAGCGAATTAAAAATATTAATTGCAAATACTCGTGTAACTATATATTTAGTAGCAAAGGTTTTAAATACTATACTATACACAATATTTATAAATATATAAAAAGCAATACATTATAATATGTAATAATATATACGTAAGTATATAATACATACATATAAAATGTATATGTATAAATTCAAAGCAGAAACTTAACTAGAATACTGCTAGTACTAGAACAAGTATTACCAAGTATTTTTATATAATCTGTATAATAGGGCGGCTGAGTACAGCGCGCGCAGCCCGGACATATAATACAGAATAATACAGAAACGCGTTACATCTCACTCCCTCACACATTAAACTGTTTAAATGAAAATATAGTTATCTCTTTCGTTACATAAAAACCTATTCACACAGCTCCCAAAAGAAGTATCGCTTAGAATTAAACTTGAATTAATTAATGGTGACGATGTAAGTACAAATTTCAAGTTTGCAAATATTACTGTGTTTTTATTTGAAGCTTGTTGTAAACTAGCGAAATTACTGCGGTAACGAGACTTGCACTAGCGCAATGTGGTGCAGTGTATCTTAACTACCACCATGTTGTTAGTAAGAGTATCACTTACCATCAGGTGAAAGTCGCGAAGTATAAAAAAAACTAGACTAGTATAAAGTAACAGGTTTTTACTTAGTGGCGTATTAAAGACATTTTTAATAATAGTTAATTATATAAATGTGATTCAATATGATAATGTTTGATCATAACCAGGGTATGAACGTGAGGCTGGCGTTCGCCGTGCTGTCCTCGGCGTGCTGGTCAGCATTCCAGCACGGCTACAACACGGGCGTGATAAACGCACCGCAGGCGGTAAGTTTTTACTGCAAGTTAGTTTACTGACGGCGAGTATGCTGGCGGATGTTTTTGAACTACCGAAAGAGAAGTGTTATAATTTTAACTCATCCCATCTACAACATCGCAGCATCGTGGACGGAGAGAAACATTTGCTATAATACAAAGGTCCCTGGTTCGATTTTCGTTGATAGGCATGGTGGTGACATGGGCATATGTAAAAAGAGCGACTTGTCTTCGTGTACTCTCGCAGTCAACACTGAATGTCGTAAGAATTTGAGACAGGCTGAATGAGAGAGAGTGAGAGTAAGCGAGAGAGAGTGAGAGTAAGTGAAAGAGAGTGAGAGTAAGCTAGAAAGAGTGAGAGTAAGCGAGAGAGAGTGAGAGTAAGCTAGAGAGAGTAGGAGTCAACGAGAGAGAGAGTGAGAGTAAGCTAGAGAGAGTAGGAGTCAACGAGAGAGAGAGTGAGAGTAAGCTAGAGAGAGTAGGAGTCAACGAGAGAGAGAGTGAAAGTAAGAGAGAGAGAGCGAGAGTAAGTGAGAGAGTGAACGAGAGAGAGAGTGAAAGTAAGAGAGAGAGAGCGAGAGTAAGTGAGAGAGCGAACGAGAGAGAGAGAGTAAGCTAGAGAGAGTAGGAGTCAACGAGAGAGAGAGTGAAAGTAAGAGAGAGAGAGCGAGAGTAAGTGAGAGAGTGAACGAGAGAGAGAGAGTGAAAGTAAGAGAGAGAGAGAGCGAGAGTAAGTGAGAGAGCGAACGAGAGAGAGAGTGAGAGTAAACGAGAGAGAGTGAGAGTAAGCGAGAAAGAGTGAGAGTAAGCTAGAGAGAGTAGGAGTCAACGAGAGAGAGAGGGCGTGAGTGGGCGAGAGATGAAAAGCGTTGCCTATACTTAATACTATTATACATAAAGGAAAGATTAACTTGCACAAAATTATACTAAAATTTCAATTCTTAATACAATTTTAGTCGGCTAATTAAAAGAAAAATCCAAGCTTTTTTAATAAGATGCACTTCCTCTTACCAGGTGATGTCGACGTGGCTGCAGCAGGAGGCGCTGACGGGTACCAACCTCACCGTAACGCCGGACAAGGACCCGAAGGTGACCACGATATGGTCGATCACCGTCGCCATATACTGCGTAGGCGGGATGATCGGCGGCATACTCACTGGTGTTGTAGCTGATAGGTAAGAAAAACTTGATCACCGAAGGAGACATACCATCAGTAAGCTTCTTATAGTAAAAGATATGGAGATGAGAGACTTATAACCGATAGACGAATTTACCACCAATCTACTGAGCAACGAGACGAGCTGGTTTACCTGGTGGTAAGCGCTGTTCCAACTGCCAATGAGAGGTACCTAGTCGTCATCGAGAGCCAGCCACCAGCACCGACATCCAGTTCCACCAGCAATTGAACTAGTCAGACATTAATCAAAGGAAGTCTTTTGTAATGGCACGCGTCCACCTGATGGTATATAAGTACTGAAGGACGTTTCAGGTTCGGCAGAAAGGGCGGTCTACTCCTGAACAACGGGCTGGTATTCCTCGCAGCGGCTTTCGAAGGCAGCTCCAAAGTCGCCAACTCCGCTGAACTGCTCATTTTGGGCAGGTGATGTATTTATAATTATTATCCAGTATTTCTTTCACAATGATGGTGAACGGTGATGGGGATGATACAGCGTATTGTATAAGTCGACTAAAAAAATATCCCAATAAAATGGTAGCTGATAAAAAACTACAGTGCTCTTTTAACGATGCCGTATTTAATATATATGTCTGAGCACAGACTCCAAATGTGTTTTAAAAAAAACATGTTTTTTTTTAATCACAAAACTATTTGGCAATAACACTTATATCAATTTGCGGATTATCCAACAAACCTCAATCGTGCAGAATCTTATGTTTGTCCAATATCGTAACGTCTTCAAGAGGTCCGCACACTCCGACGGTCGGAGCGCGACTGCCGGCGCGTTCCTATTTATACCCGCAAAAAATTACCATAACACGCCTGTATTTAAGGAATCATTTCTAAATTAAATTTGAAATCATAGTAAAATTTTATAATTATAAATTCCTTTTACTTGTAATTATTTATAACTTATATGCTTTCAACGAAAACAACTACTATTTAGTACTTTGTACTCTGTTTGTTGTATTTATTTAGTGACATATTATGACATTACTAGGACCAGTGTTGCCATATTAAATTATCAAATATGTCGCGAACACTTTGACAATCAATCATTTGTATTTGTATTTTTTATGTAAATCATAGTTAATTTAATTTAAATAATAAAATAATTTTGCAACGTTATCGCGCCGATATATATATTATAACCTCGTTTCTTTATTCAAGTTACATTCCATGCGAAAGCTGTCTCTAAATTCACAGTCACCTTTCTTTATAACCATTTTTTATTATCTGTATTTGCTGTTGTGACATTGTGAGAGTTGTAGTCAGAGGTTCAAAGAAATCATGTGTCTTTGGAATCGAACCAGGGACCAATACAGTAGAGAGGTAATTAACCTAAATTAAAATTGTATTTTCTTCAAAATTAATACTCATTAACCTTCTTCAACATATTTTAATACGCTTACCTAGCTCTTGTTTTTATAAAAAACTATATTGTGTTATATAAGTATTACGTGTGATCGATGACCGATAAAGATCATAGCGTTGTAGACAAATCTTTGTGATTTTTTCAATGCTTACTAGTATGTTTTTGTTATATGTGATTATGTTTAAACATGATAAATAAATTAAAAACAAAAAATATGTTCAATGAATCCGTTCCAGGTTACTGATCGGCGTGAACAGCGGCCTGAACGCCGGCCTCGCGCCGTTGTACCTCTCCGAGATATCACCAGTTTCCTTACGTGGCTCGGTTAGTAGTAGACCACACTTTACTATGTTCCAGTTTGAAAGGCGTTATATCTAGTACAATTACAATTTACTAGTGCTAGGTCTCTGTTGCTGGAGACCGCCTGAGTACCACCGCAGCTCCTATTTCAACCGCCAAATAGTAGTGTGCGAACATTACTGTGTTCCGGTTTGAAGCGCGCTGTAGCTAGTGGAATTACTGGGGTAACGAGACAACACCTTATGTCTCAAGGCGACGAGCGCAATGTGGTGCAGTGTGTACCATCTTAACTAGCACCGCGTTGTTATGCAAGCGTATCACTTACCATCAGGTGAACGTGTTGCTCGTCTCGTCGCATAGTAGTATATATAAAAAAAAATACTGAGGTAACGAGACTTAAAATCTTATGTAGGCGACCAGAGAATAGCGGTGCTGTGTAAACATGCTAATTATAAACCTTCAGTTCCTCTTTCAGTTTTGAGAAGACGGGTCGTTATAGTTTAGTTTGAGAAACGCTAATTTATTTTAAATACAACACGGAGGTCCTTAGTTTTATAGCAACTTTGCACAGTTTTCTGAATCTTGTTTAATTAAGAACGCACATCATCTATCTGTCTGCAGATCGGTACTGTGTACCAGCTGGTGATAACGATTACCATCCTGCTGTCGCAAGTGCTCGGACTCGAGTCGGTGCTGGGTACCGAGAGCGGATGGCCGTGGCTGCTGGCGCTGACTGTGGTGCCGGCTGTGATACAGTCAGTTACGCTCCCGCTGTGCCCCGAGTCCCCGAAGTACCTGCTGCTGAACAAAGGGCAGGAGCTGCACGCGCAGAGAGGTGAGCCAAAGACCAGCCTTTCTGGGACTTGGAGTATTCATAAATTAGAGGGGTAAATTCAATAGTCTCTAAGTTTTGAAGTTCGAGTAAATGTTTTACTGAAGATGAAGATTGAGGGTCGAAGGGACCATACTTACTCTTTATTATTTGATGGTTTTAAAACCTGCGACCATGCATACATAAATTTAATTAGTGGATTATTGATTAATGTTCATGATGTCCTTCCAGCTCTGAATTGGTTGAGGGGTGACGTCGCGGTGCACGGGGAGATGGAGGAAATGCATCAGGTATGTTAAAATACATTCCAACTACGTTCTACTGGAACGTCACCAAGTCCAGCTTGAATGTTCAAAAAGAGATGGTGGTGTATTTGTTGCTGGAGACCAGCTGCGCCCGTTCTTTTTTGTTCTATTCTACGATCGACGAGACGAGCAAGACGTTCACCTGATGGTAAGTGATACGCTTGCTCGTAACGTGGTGCTAGTTAAGATGGTACACACTTCACCACATTTCGCTCGTCGCCTTGAGACGTAAGGTGTTAAGTCTCGTTACCCCAGTAATGTCACTAGCTTATACTCAAACACAGTAATGTTCGCACACTACTGGTCGTCGGTTAAAATAGTCACTGCGGTGGTACCTACCTAGACGGTCTCCGGCAACAGATACCTACCAGCAGTATTTTTTTCACATAAGTAATTTATTTTATCCCCAATGCCTTTAGGAAGCGGAGAAGAATAAAGTGAGCAAGAAGGTGACCTTCCGCGAGCTGGTCACCAACCGCCAGCTCCGGCAGCCGCTCACGGTCGCCATGGTGGTGATGGTAGCGCAGCAGTTCTCCGGCATCAACGCGGTGATATACTTCTCGACGGACATCTTCCGCGAGGCGAACCTGAGCGAGACGCAGTCGCAGTACGCAACATTGGGTGAGGAATGATTACAGTACCACTCACCACCAACGTACAAAGCGTTGAACGGTTATGGTGAAAGTTAACGTGTGTCGACAGGCATGGGCGCTATGAACGTGGTGATGACGGTGATCAGCCTGCTGCTGGTGGAGGTCGCCGGCCGGAAGACGCTGCTGATGGCCGGCTTCGGCGGCATGTTCGTGTGCACGGTCGGTCTGTGCGTCGCTAGTCTTTATGTAAGTAATATGTATATACACGAGCGCACATACACTGAAAGAGAGAGAGAAAGGTATATACAGAAAGAACGAGAGAGAGATGGAGAGAGAGAGAAAGGTATATACAGAAAGAACGAGAGAGACAGAGGGAAAGACAAAGGGAGTGCAGGAAAGAAAAATGTCTTACAAATTCGTGCTATCTCTATCATGAGATATCGTGAGGGGGAGAGAAGGAAAGAGCGGGAGAAAAGAGAGGGATGAGATAGGCAGATAGAGACATGCATGCATACAATTGGCAAGTTTGCCATAATGCATGGCTGATCTTTTTGCAGACGGAGCACATGTGGGTGTCGTACCTCTGTATCGCGCTGGTGATACTGTTCGTGGTGACGTTCGCAGTCGGCCCGGGTTCAATTCCGTGGTTCCTCGTGACAGGTGAGTTACTATGAAACACTTTATCAATAACCATGAATGTAGTTGAAAAAATGAGAAAGACTCTATTTTGAAGATTTAATAGAACTTCCTTTAATCTTGCTTCCTAGAACTGAACGTTGTTGAAGAAGCGAACAATTTCAAGGATAAGTCCTGGAAGTTAGTCTTTGTTGTAAGAAATTAAAAATTAAGCAGTAATGAGATTCTTTTCTTCTGTTCATCAGAACTGTTCAACCAAGCGGCGCGGCCAGCCGCTTCCTCAGTAGCGGTGACCGTCAACTGGACGGCGAACTTCATTGTCGGACTCAGTTTCTTGCCGCTTACTGTGAGTTGATTTTCTTTTATTAGCAATTTAATGAAGATGGCAACTTTAAATGAAAACTAATAAACTTAATAATTAACAAAGTATATATCATAAACTATGTACTATGTCCAGCTGTTGACGCCCGTCGATTGAGATGATGATAGACGAGACTAGTAAGACCTCAATGTCATGGGAGCATCGGACCTTACCTAACCTATGTGTCATAATTTAGAATTAAAGAAATTTTTAAATATTTAAAATTTCTTTAAATTTGAAACATAAATTTAAAAAACTAAAAAACATTAAAACATAAATATAAAAAAACCGAAATTTAAAAAAAAAATATGTAATAAAAACATATTTATAACCTATAAGGTGTATGGCTTAATAAAGAATAAAAAAAAAACATATTTATATTCATATTTTATACTGATACTACATAATTTTTAAAATACTAAGTAAAATAACAGGTCATGTAGGTCTTCGCGGTTTTTTGCAACTGGTTATATCAAAATGACATTTCGTATAATAAATAATAATTTTTTTATCAATAACGATGAAAATAAAAAACCGTTAATTTCCAGACCGTACTCGGAATGAACACGTTCGTGATATTCGCGATCCTGCAGTTCCTGTTCGCGATGTTCGTGTGCTTCAAAGTTCCGGAGACGAAGAACAGGACCGTTGAGGAGATCACCGCCATGTTCCGGCAGCAGATGTGATAGCGAATAACAATTTACTAACTAGAGAGGCAGAGGTAAAGAGGGAAGGGTGAAAATGAAGAAAAGAAGGTAAGAGAAGAGAGAGGTTAGGTGGAAGTACTTATACAATAATTCTAGGGCTTAGTAGTCGGCATCCTTTTTGGCTAAATCAAAAAGATGTTCGGCTCAAAGATATTTTCAATGAAAACATTTTATATGGTAATACTTTCAAAATTGTCAAAACCCGCGCTCAAAAGGACTCGTATCCAGAGCCGTAAAAACATTTACAAAAAAAAAATATCAAAACCCGCGGGTCACATATTGTCGACTCTTTTTGAAGTCTAACAATTCTAGATATGACTTTTGCAAAAAAACTCACTATCTTGATTTGATTGATCATAATCTTGAAGTTGTACACAACACTGGTTTCCAAGGGCGGTATTATTGTATTAACACTTATCCAGCAGAGATCTAAACCATCTGTATCACGTTTTATACTATAGTTTTTAAACAATTTAAAATATATGAACAATAGTCTCTAGGCTAGACTAGTCGCGATGAATCTAGAAACTTAAATTAAGGTGACGCCTTCGAACTAAAAATATTATTTAGTAATAATATTTATTATTGAAAAATAGGATATATTTTTGCTACGAGGTTTTAGGTCTTAATAGATATTAGTTCTATAAAGGGTTTTATGTTCGGTTTATTAAACAACTTTTTTCCTGGGCATCCATAAAAATAGGCAAAGATTTTAATGCCATACAGCCAAATTTAAATTTTCTGTTTTACCCAACTACACCTTGGTTAGTATCTTTAATGTAATTAAAAGCGAATGTTAGGGCTTTAATACTTTTGGTTGAATTTCATATGAAACATTAATTTTTTCTTTATATTCATTGTAAAGGTTAAGAAAGATGCGTTATGGCTACACCAATCGTTGCAATTATAAGTACCTTAAATTTTATATTTAGCATAAAAATCTTAGACTTAGTTATTTTTTTTATTTTTAGATCGAACGAAATCTTCCAATTTTTATTTTGATATAAAATATATTAAGGACAATTTTTTTTTATAATCAAATTTATAGGTTTGGGGACATCACTAGCCTAAAGCACACATAATCGGCATACCTCTAAAAACTTAAAAGCATTATTTTAGTATTTTTAATCAAGCATCGAAGGAGTAGTTTTAAGTATTTTTTTTATTAAATACTCTTTGAAAGTTTTTTTTTATTTTGTAGATTTTTTTGATTAGAGTTTCATGCGTTCGTTATTATACGCATTATTTGAATATCGAATGTTGTCTTAAGGTTGCCAGTTAGAAAAACGATTCAACTTTTTTTTAATTAGCGACACTTAATAGTAAATAGAAAGAATTGTGCGACTTTTTGAGATATGACAATGACGGATACGATTTTTACCACGAAACAGTAGTGTGCAAACATTACTGTGTTCTAGTTTAAAGGACGCTGTAACTAGCGCCACGTTATAAGCTGGTATGCTTAGCATCAACTACGGAAAGATGGCGCTGTTAACAATATACCGAAACAATCAAGTGAAATAGTTTTTAATTCTAGATAATAACAAAAGTCTACGCTTAGTCGATTACACTCATTGTTTTATTTTATTAAATAGATTATAGTCGTTTAGAGGTTATGTTTTATTAAAAAACTTTTACTTTGATCATATTCGTAAGTTTCTAACGGCACGAGGGACCAATTCGTCGAACAAGATTCTCAATTAACAAATTTCGTGTATCTATAGAAAAATTAAAAAGAGACAACTGTCAATGAATTTATATAATATAGGCTGTGAGAGAGTGAGACGAAACGCTTTTTATAACATCCCTACCGCTCCGTCCCGTGCATTTTACCGCCAGTTGCCTTGTTTACCTATTGTATCTCTCTTTCTCTCTGAATATATGTAGTGAGAGAGCGAGAGAGAGATGATTAAATCTATAGTACGTTATTTTACAGTTATCTTTTCTACATCAATCAATATAAGAATCGTCGATTAATCTCTCTCTCTCTCTGTTCACGACCTCCACAGTATATCCGTCTCATTCTCTCACATAATAACCAGAAAGTTTCACTTCTCCGCGTTCAAACTCATTTATTCAACAAGGTTAATATAAATATAACTACATTTATATTTTATATACATCCGGTTGTGTCGATAGTTTCTATTTGGATTTAGTAATTAGTAAAATATTTGTTAATGATTATTAATAATAAAATTTGATTATTTTTGTCATTTTCGTTTTATTTCACATTACCAAGAGATTAAGAGCTAGATTATTATATATGTTATGTTAAGAGAAATACAACAAGAAACTTCTGAAGTATTTTTAAAAATATGATGTCGGCAACACTCGCGTCTCGCCTGTATAATTGCAGTGGCAACACCGGGTTAAAACATGTCAGGAGGTGCGTCACAAAAGGGTACTTCAGTTGACACCGAGTTAAGTTGATATTAGAGACTTAGATAGTATAATCCAAATAAAGAGTAAACAAACAAGATGGACTGACGATCTGGTAAGGGTCGCGGGTAACCACTGGATGCGAGTGGAGATCCTTGAGGGAGGCCTATGCCCAGCAGTGGGCGTTATCCGGCTGATAATGATGATGATGATGAAGGAGTAAACCTACCAGTGACGTTTGATTAAACCAATACCCCGAAACCACTAATATCGTTATGATAATTACCCATTGTTCAATATAACGAAGATTTGCTAAATAACACATTTTTTTCGACAAAGTAACGACTTCTTAACACGTCCGTACACTACGGCGGACGGAGCGCGACTGTTTTTGTAGAGCTTGCGCGTTTATTTTTTTACCCGCGCAATAATTACCAAAACATGAGTCATCACTTAATTGAACTTCAAATCATAAATTATGAAATTTACAAAAAAAAAAAAAAAAAAAAAAAAAAAAAAAAAAAAAAAAAAAAAAAAAAAAAAAAAAAAAAAAAAAAAAAAAAAAAAAAAAAAAAAAAAAAAAAAAAAAAAAAAAAAAAAAAAAAAAAAAAAAAAAAAAAAAAAAAAAAAAAAAAAAAAAAAAAAAAAAAAAAAAAAAAAAAAAAAAAAAAAAAAAAAAAAAAAAAAAAAAAAAAAAAAAAAAAAAAAAAAAAAAAAAAAAAAAAAAAAAAAAAAAAAAAAAAAAAAAAAAAAAAAAAAAAAAAAAAAAAAAAAAAAAAAAAAAAAAAAAAAAAAAAAAAAAAAAAAAAAAAAAAAAAAAAAAAAAAAAAAAAAAAAAAAAAAAAAAAAAAAAAAAAAAAAAAAAAAAAAAAAAAAAAAAAAAAAAAATAAAAAAAACAACTTACATAAGGGTTGACTCATAAATCAGCTTCAAAACTGCATTAAACTTTATTGCTCCACCTAACATTTATTTTTAGCTAGACACCGTCGAAACTTTAAACACTGGGTGGTGGGCCGATAGATGTGTCCGGGAGTGTATAAACACTAGCTGACCCGACAGACTTAGTTCTGTCAAAAAAAAATTGGGAAATGGCAGTTTTTTGTTTCTATCTATTTTATAGTCGGGGCAAAAAAATCTCCTGAACAGAACCGTCACCCTGGTTATGGGCGGTGTGTGGGTTCAGCACTATTTCTGGTTTCTAGTTTCTGGTTTCTGGTTTCTGGTTTCTAGTTTCTGGTTTCTGGTTACTGGTTTCTAGTTTCTGGTTTCTGGTTTCTAGTTTCTGGTTTCTAGTTTCTGGTTTCTAGTTTCTGGTTTCTAGTTTCTGGTTTCTAGTTTCTGGTTTCTGGTTACTGGTTTCTGGTTACTGGTTTCTGGTTTCTGGTTACTGGTTTCTGGTTACTGGTTTCTGGTTTCTGGTTTCTGGTTTCTGGTTTCTAGTTTCTGGTTTCTAGTTTCTGGTTTCTGGTTTCTAGTTTCTGGTTTCTAGTTTCTGGTTTCTAGTTTCTGGTTTCTAGTTTCTGGTTTCTAATTGCTGGTTTCTGGTTTCTGGTTTCTAGGTTCTGGTTTCTGGTTTCCGGTTTCTGGTTTCTGGTTTCTATGTTCTGGTTTCTGGTTTCTAGTTTCTGGTTTCTGGTTACTGGTTTCTGGTTTCTGGTTTCTAGGTTCTGGTTTCTGGTTACTGGTTTCTAGGTTCTGGTTTCTGGTTTCTGGTTTCTAGTTTCTGGTTTCTGGTTTCTGGTTTCTGGTTTCTAGTTTCTGGTTTCTAGTTTCTGGTTTCTGGTTTCTAGGTTCTGGTTTCTGGTTTCTAGGTTCTGGTTTCTGGTTTCTGGTTTCTAGGTTCTGGTTTCTAGGTTCTGGTTTCTAGTTTCTGGTTTCTGGTTTCTAGGTTCTGGTTTCTAGTTTCTGGTTTCTGGTTTCTGGTTTCTAGGTTCTGGTTTCTGGTTTCTGGTTTCTAGTTTCTGGTTTCTGGTTTCTGGTTTCTAGTTTCTGGTTTCTGGTTTCTAGTTTCTGGTTTCTAGTTTCTGGTTTCTAGTTTCTGGTTTCTAGTTTCTGGTTTCTGGTTTCTGGTTTCTAGTTTCTGGTTTCTAGTTTCTGGTTTCTAGTTTCTGGTTTCTGGTTTCTAGTTTCTGGTTTCTGGTTTCTAGTTTCTGGTTTCTAGTTTCTGGTTTCTAGTTTCTGGTTTCTGGTTTCTGGTTTCTAGTTTCTGGTTTCTGGTTTCTAGTTTCTGGTTTCTAGTTTCTGGTTTCTAGTTTCTGGTTTCTAGTTTCTGGTTTCTAGTTTCTGGTTTCTGGTTTCTAGTTTCTGGTTTCTAGTTTCTGGTTTCTAGTTTCTGGTTTCTGGTTTCTAGTTTCTGGTTTCTGGTTACTGGTTTCTGGTTACTGGTTTCTGGTTACTGGTTTCTGGTTTCTGGTTTCTGGTTTCTAGTTTCTGGTTTCTAGTTTCTGGTTTCTAGTTTCTGGTTTCTAGTTTCTGGTTTCTGGTTTCTGGTTACTGGTTTCTGGTTTCTAGTTTCTGGTTTCTAGTTTCTGGTTTCTAGTTTCTGGTTTCTAGTTTCTGGTTTCTAGTTTCTGGTTTCTAGTTTCTGGTTTCTGGTTTCTGGTTTCTAGTTTCTGGTTTCTGGTTTCTGGTTTCTAGTTTCTGGTTTCTGGTTTCTGGTTTCTGGTTTCTGGTTACTGGTTTCTGGTTACTGGTTTCTGGTTACTGGTTTCTGGTTTCTAGTTTCTGGTTTCTGGTTTCTGGTTTCTAGTTTCTGGTTTCTGGTTTCTAGTTTCTGGTTTCTAGTTTCTGGTTTCTGGTTTCTAGTTTCTGGTTTCTGGTTTCTGGTTTCTAGTTTCTGGTTTCTAGTTTCTGGTTTCTGGTTTCTAGTTTCTGGTTTCTAGTTTCTGGTTTCTAGTTTCTGGTTTCTGGTTACTGGTTTCTGGTTACTGGTTTCTGGTTTCTAGTTTCTGGTTTCTAGTTTCTGGTTTCTAGTTTCTGGTTTCTGGTTACTGGTTTCTGGTTACTGGTTTCTGGTTTCTAGTTTCTGGTTTCTGGTTACTGGTTTCTGGTTACTGGTTTCTAGTTTCTGGTTTCTGGTTACTGGTTTCTGGTTACTGGTTTCTGGTTTCTAGTTTCTGGTTTCTAGTTTCTGGTTACTGGTTTCTGGTTACTGGTTTCTGGTTTCTGGTTTCTGGTTTCTGGTTACTGGTTTCTGGTTTTTGGTTTCTGGTTATTGGTTACTGGTTTCTGGTTACTGGTTTCTGGTTTCTAGTTTCTGGTTTCTAGTTTCTGGTTACAGGTTTCTGGTTACTGGTTACTGGTTTTTGGTTACTGGTTTCTGGTTACTGGTTTCTGGTTTCTGGTTTCTGGTTTCTAGATTTTAGATGTCAGATGTCAGATTTTAAATTCCAACAGGCCAAGAGGCCAACAGGCCAAGAGGCCAACAGGCCAAGAGGCCAACAGGCCAAGAGGCCAACAGGCCAAGAGGCCAACAGGCCAAGAGGCCAACAGGCCAAGAGGCCAACAGGCCAAGAGGCCAACAGGCCAAGAGGCCAACAGGCCAAGAGGCCAACAGGCCAAGAGGCCAACAGGCCAAGAGGCCAACAGGCCAAGAGGCCAACAGGCCAAGAGGCCAACAGGCCAAGAGGCCAACAGGCCAAGAGGCCAACAGGCCAAGAGGCCAACAGGCCAAGAGGCCAACAGGCCAAGAGGCCAACAGGCCAAGAGGCCAACAGGCCAAGAGGCCAACAGGCCAAGAGGCCAACAGGCCAAGAGGCCAACAGGCCAAGAGGCCAACAGGCCAAGAGGCCAACAGGCCAAGAGGCCAACAGGCCAAGAGGCCAACAGGCCAAGAGGCCAACAGGCCAAGAGGCCAACAGGCCAAGAGGCCAACAGGCCAAGAGGCCAACAGGCCAAGAGGCCAACAGGCCAAGAGGCCAACAGGCCAAGAGGCCAACAGGCCAAGAGGCCAACAGGCCAAGAGGCCAACAGGCCAAGAGGCCAACAGGCCAAGAGGCCAACAGGCCAAGAGGCCAACAGGCCAAGAGGCCAACAGGCCAAGAGGCCAACAGGCCAAGAGGCCAACAGGCCAAGAGGCCAACAGGCCAAGAGGCCAACAGGCCAAGAGGCCAACAGGCCAAGAGGCCAACAGGCCAAGAGGCCAACAGGCCAAGAGGCCAACAGGCCAAGAGGCCAACAGGCCAAGAGGCCAACAGGCCAAGAGGCCAACAGGCCAAGAGGCCAACAGGCCAAGAGGCCAACAGGCCAAGAGGCCAACAGGCCAAGAGGCCAACAGGCCAAGAGGCCAACAGGCCAAGAGGCCAACAGGCCAAGAGGCCAACAGGCCAAGAGGCCAACAGGCCAAGAGGCCAACAGGCCAAGAGGCCAACAGGCCAAGAGGCCAACAGGCCAAGAGGCCAACAGGCCAAGAGGCCAACAGGCCAAGAGGCCAACAGGCCAAGAGGCCAACAGGCCAAGAGGCCAACAGGCCAAGAGGCCAACAGGCCAAGAGGCCAACAGGCCAAGAGGCCAACAGGCCAAGAGGCCAACAGGCCAAGAGGCCAACAGGCCAAGAGGCCAACAGGCCAAGAGGCCAACAGGCCAAGAGGCCAACAGGCCAAGAGGCCAACAGGCCAAGAGGCCAACAGGCCAAGAGGCCAACAGGCCAAGAGGCCAACAGGCCAAGAGGCCAACAGGCCAAGAGGCCAACAGGCCAAGAGGCCAACAGGCCAAGAGGCCAACAGGCCAAGAGGCCAACAGGCCAAGAGGCCAACAGGCCAAGAGGCCAACAGGCCAAGAGGCCAACAGGCCAAGAGGCCAACAGGCCAAGAGGCCAACAGGCCAAGAGGCCAACAGGCCAAGAGGCCAACAGGCCAAGAGGCCAACAGGCCAAGAGGCCAACAGGCCAAGAGGCCAACAGGCCAAGAGGCCAACAGGCCAAGAGGCCAACAGGCCAAGAGGCCAACAGGCCAAGAGGCCAACAGGCCAAGAGGCCAACAGGCCAAGAGACCAACATTCCAACATTCCAATATACCAACATTCCAATATACCAACATTCCAATATTCCAACATTCCAATATTCCAACATTCCAATACTCCAACATTCCAACATTCCAATATTCCAACATTCCAACATTCCAATATTCCAACATTCCAATATTCCAACATTCCAATATTCCAACATTCCAATATACCAACATTCCAACATTCCAATATTCCAACATTCCAATATTCCAATATTCCATTTTCCATTATGTGTAATGGCCAGTGGCCATGTATAATTGATGATATCGAGCGTGACAAAAATATATTAAAATGACTATTAAAAACCAGGGGTTGGTAATAGAAAAGTGAAAATTGAGGGTTGTTTTTTTTTGACGCCACAATAAAAAAATGAAATTTAAAAAAAAATACCAAAAAATAAAAAAAACATTTTGGTGTGGGCAACCCTGATCACTTAGGGGTTTGAAGAATAGATAGTAGCAGATTCTCAGACCTACTGAATATGCATAAAAAATTTCATCAGAATCGGTCAAGCCGTTTCGGAGGAGTATGCGAACGAACATTGTGACAAGAGAATTTTATATATTAGATGTGTAGCTGCGTGCTACCTATATATGTTTATCGCATTATTTACTCATTTACCAACGTGACGTTTTGTGTAGAAACAAGAGACGTTTGGTATAGAAACAGGAGATCACACGAGATAACACGAGAATATCGTCTCGATACTGCGCAGCGCTCGTAGACAATACTCGCTGCACAATGCCGCTCATCTAATGATCGCGCCTTGCACCGAGTGGCATTGTATACACGCCGACAAAGGACGCCGCCGCGGTTTTGTTCGGCGCCGCTCGGACGCCTCGGCCGCACATCTGGCGGCCATATTTCGCCAAACACAAACCTGGCGAGAGGCTAACGCGCTATAACACTCACCAATCACTATGGACAATTTTGTATAAATAGAGCATACTGTATACAAATAAAAGAGTTCCACTACAAGCGTCGACTAAGTTACTTCTCTCCAACTCAAGATCTCCTACAAGCTGCAATTCTTCAGAAACATCGTTAGAGGCTGTCAAGCACAACACGCTGCTCGACGGACCATCTACAGATGTATGTGAACGAAAGAGTGAAAGAGAATTTTATATATTAGATGTAAGCTTTGTGTTGACTTTGGCAGAAAGATTGATATTGTTTTTTTCAGCATTCAACCAGGAGAGGGAGCTACGAGGAAAAGAAAAGAAGGAACGTGTTATTTTTCGGTCGTGATGAAAAAATGTAAAATTAAAAAATAGAGAATTCGTTAAAACTGTTTTGTGAATTATAAATTTGAAAAGGACGTTTCAAATTTCATTAAAGGAAAACGTGAAGCCTGAACATTTGATTGTCGATTCTCTTTTATTAAAACTCAATTTTACGGATTTTATCGCGTTTATTATTTCGTTTGTTTATTCCCGACGTTTCGACCGTCGATGACTTGTCGATTCTCTGTTATAGATGAATCACTTAAATGTTTAGTTTTCAAGAAGAAATGTATTAGTTACCAGGTGGTAGGTCTCTGTTGCCGGAGACCGTCTGGGTACCACCGCAGCTCCTATTGCAACCGGCAAATAGTAGTGTGCGAACATTACTGTGTTCCGGTTTGAAGAGCGCTGTAGCTAGTGTAATTACTGGGGTAAGAGACTTAAACACCTTATGTCTCACGACGAGCACAATGTGGTGCAGTGTGTACCACCTTAACTAGCGCCGCGTTGTCATGGGCAAGGGTATCACTTACCATCAGGTGAACGTCTTGCTCGTCTCGTCGCTTAGTAGCATAAAAAAAAAAAAATCTTATAAATAACTGTGATTTCGTCGACACCATTAATCAAACCACAAATGAGTCTCTCTGTAAGAAAAGAAACGACATATATTGTTACAATATCGATACCAAAAATAACTACCGGTTATATTTTAATTTAATTACTAATAATAATCAATTGCTTCTTCACGAGAGCCATTGCATTTTTTACGTCAAGATTCATAGACCTCATGTGTCACGATGATACTTGATGCGCGGGAAATTTTAATTGTTGAAATGCTCTTTTTTTATATTCTTTATATAATTTTGTAAGGAGTCTCAATAGATCGTCGTCGGGTACATAGAAATATCCGTCGCCCAGCGATCGGTTATAAGGCGGGTACTAAGAAAGAGTGGGGCAACTGTGATAAAAGGAGTTCCCGGAAGTAGTAAAAAGAATTGGTCGTCAAAGCTCGTAGTGTGCGGACGTCGTGCTGGTCATTATTAAGGTCATGTAAACCATTTTGATATTCCTAATGTTCTTTATTTATCGAATTATGCAGTATTTAAATATTTATTTATATAAAATTCTACTTCTGATGCTAAATATATATAATACCAAGAGTTTAATTTATAATAAATATATTATTTGGGAGACGCCCCTGTCCAGCAGTGGTTGTTTATTAGCTTATGATGATGTTGAAATTAAACCAAATTATTTATTTATAACATTTACACAATTTTGACGCTAAATATTTTTATTCTCATCTAGTCGGTGTAGCTCTGCAGGAATTCCGTCAGCACCGGCATGTACTGTTTCCTGGTGAGCAGTAGGTTCGACTGCCGGAAGTAGTGGCAGCTCTCCGCCGCGTTAACCTCTTCCGGCGACAGCTGGAACGACGGCCTGACCGAGTTTCGAAGGTGTTCCACAAGCTGGAAGTAGATAAATGAATATATGTGTAACACAATTAATAACTTATATAACGTTCCCAATGCTAGGATTGAGTGTACTCACAAAAAAAATGAAATTGATGGACATAACGGGAATTTAAGAAAAATAAGTATTTTGGTAGAAAATGGAGTGGTTTATCACTTCAGGTATTTGATACCAATAATATATTTGTGTATATAAAATACATACGATATACTATATCAAAAAGTTATCCTGTATACATACATACATCACCTGATTGTAAGTGATTCGTATGTCTATAACGTAACGCTAGTTAGGATGATATTCACTACACGTTTACTATAAATTACTCTTTACTATAAGTAATGGTATATTTGTAGCCGGAGACAGTCTAGGTACCACCGCAGTGACTATTTCAGGATTGTACAAGATACAATATACAGGAGTAAAACTGAAAGCCCGTCAGAGTAGTAAATAGAGAGGGAAATGTTATTAACTAAGTGAGAGTAAAATTGTAAAGTAGAAGTAAGAATTGTACAGGAAAGAAATTGTAAAGTAAATACAAGGACAATGTTAAAGAGAAGGAGAAGAGAAAAAGATGTTGAAGTAGAGCAAGTAAAATGTGGACCAAATAATTTAAATATTTCGAAAGAGGCGATGCCTGAAAGAGGAGAAAAAAATATTAATATCAGAAAAGGAATGAAGGTTAACAGGAAGATTGAAAAGTGATAGAATAAGGAAAATTGTGATAAAGATAAAAGAATGGAAAAGAAAGAAGAATGGGAAAAATAAAGAGCCTGCCCCAAATACGCAGGGGTTCTGAAGAAATTCAGAGAGCATGAAGTAAGTGAGACATATTGGATAATAGACTATCAATGATATTAAGTATCGCTACAAGTATCATTAGCTACAGCGCCCTTCAATAAAATCACCTTCGTAGCCTTCATTGTAGCGTTCGGCCCGTACACCGCCGCGTCCCTCTGCAGCGCCGGGTACAGCCGCATGCCCAGCAGTACCGCTACGCTACAGCCCCCTTCAACCAGCGCTTCGGTCACCGCGAGCGCTGCGCCCGGCTTCCTCAGGAACTCCTACATCAACAGATGCCATAATTAAAATCTGATTTAAAAACGGCCGCTTCATCATTATAAGGTATTTCGTTCTGTTCATTTCTTTTATATACCATTCTATTCTAAAGACAGTCAGAAATCGTATTTACTAGTTACTAGTAAGGATTACGCTCACCGCCACCGGCACGGGGAAGCTCGGCACGAGTATATCGCCGACCACTTTCACGTCTTTCTTTAGGAGCTGGTTGGCTGTCAGCTTGCTGACGTCACTCTTTGCGGTCACCAGCCTGTCCAATTCCGATTTCCTTTAAAACAAGCTATATTTATGAAGGATATCCACCAGCTTAAATCGATGCTGTCACCCTAGCTGCTGCGTCAAAATGAGACCAGTCCAAGTTCGACCTTCTAAGCTATTCGGTTAGCGATGAGGATCTCCCACTCACCTCAGCATTTCATTATCGTCCGGCTTGATAATGCCTTCCAGGTACAATACCATCTCCTTATCATGCGCTGTACCCTTGTTGACTTCGCGGGAGAAGTTCACGGTGTCCAATATAATCGCACCTCCAATAAATATTATGATTAGTTATTATTATATTTGTTGTAAGGACTGGCGAGGAATTTTTGTAAAGGCATCCTGTCTTTAGGAAGCCAAGATTATGAGGGTTTTAACCACTGACAATATTCTACATTATTTTAATGTATTCATTAGAAAACTGTCTTTACTCTCCCGTTGTCAGTGAAGTCATTGAATCCCAGTCTGGTAATATTAAGAGAGCTTGACACAAATATGTACCATGTGTGAATTGATCCAGCTGAAAACTTACAATGAAGGAGATTAGCACACACCGGGTATGATATGAAGAAGTCCACATCCTTCTTAATAAGTTGACTCAAATTCTTAATCCGCTGTGTCACAAGAGTTGCACACGAACCCACAGTCTCTATTATACTCCTCGTGTCCTCTTTGTAGTTCCACTTCTTTCTATCAATTGGCCTATGGTCTATTATCTCGGTAACATATGGAGCCAGGAAGTCGCATTTCTGTGACAATATGTGATGATCAACTAATATTATTTTAGTTTTATTCGTCAAAAGGTTTCGGAGTTCAACATCATTACTGTAACAAATATTAGTTTTAAAATATGTTACCGAATAACTAAATTCCAATGGATTTGAGATCTGTAGAATTCTATATGGGAAAGCCATACTACAATCTAGACTTGTCATAAATTATCAAACTTATTTCTATTTTCAGTGACAAAAGATTTATTCATTCACAATCCTTGCAAAATTACAGAACTTGCTAAAATATATTATTGCAAGAAATATTCTCTTAAAGTTAATTATGGTGAAAATTAAAATATTAATTCTTATATTTATATTCTTAGGTAGTTTAAATATGAGCTGGATCAAGAATCACCTGAACACCAAATTATCAGCTGATACACCATGATGCCTAAAGCAGTATGCCACCTCGGTCTTCAAACTGAAATCCTGTCTATTAACATCCAGTATCGGCACAAATATATTATCCTTATATCCCCTCTCTTCGCGCTGAGCTCTTGTACACACTTTACATTTTATTTGTTCATACTGCCAATTGAGGAACATTGCGTACACCACAGCAGACACAGCGGAGTCCAGGTCACAACTCTCATTGCCCAATACTATAGTCAAATCTGAATAATTGTTTGTCCTCTGTAGAATATAAACTTCATATATAGGCATACAGAAATAAAATAAATAAACAACAGCAGTACAACTATTGCGGCATTTAAGTATTAAGTAATTTAATGTTAGTTAAAAATTAATGATTACATACCAATTTATCTAACGTCGTTGTGAAAAACTGATCCATTTTGAAGTAAATCTCTTACAGCTCCGTGTTACAAAACTGTTATTAGTTAATTTGCGACAAATTCTCTTACTGTGGCCAATTGTCATTTGATATCGAACATTAAGTATAGATTTCCGATTAAACACAATGCATATTATTATACTGTTTATCTCGATGAGACATGGTGTAAAATTAATTATATTTTCTATGTATGTAATATTATGAAAACATAACAATAGGAATAGACACGCGAACAGATATTAAAAACAGGTATTTATTTCGCAGTACGCGTACCAAATGTTTAATATTTTAAAAGTTTTTCAAATTCTTTAAATTTTTTTGAAAATATATTTTCATGCAGATATTCTTTCGCGTGACACATATATACTAAACATTATTTTTTTTTGAGTGAAAAGGTTTAATTTTCAATAAATTTAAAAATAATTTAAAGTATTTCTAAACGATATAACTGGACTTAGTATTTAAAGAAACGTATCAGATTGAGGTAACGTGTTGAGTTATGTCAATGTCAAATTATAAATTAGTGATGTTATTAAAAAAAATCGACATGTCTGATAAGAACAGGGCAATTAAAAAAATAATAAATATATCTCAGAAACATAAAAATTCTAAGAAATACTGTGTAGCGGCATGTTATTACAATTTACAAACTCCTTGCATGCCATTAATTTAAAATCTTTGTCAAACTGGAAAAGTAATAATTTTTCTGTCAAATGTATTTGGTATAAATTCCATTGTTTACTAAATAAACTTACTTATTACTTATTAGCTTTATAACTTTTTAACTTTTTACCTTTTACCCATTTACTTCCGATCCTGGCTAACGAAGTTCCCTGTGCTTCCGAACCGTTATAATCATACATCGCTATCGCCCCCCATGACTGTATTAATAAACTAGCTGCCCCGGCAAACTTCGTATCGCCTCAAAATCATTAAATAAAAAAGCTAAACTATGCGGACAACACTTAACCAGAACAAAATAATTCGTAAACAAAATAAATGCCCGTTATGAATTTGGTTTTTCTATTATATTTAAATGCACTTGTTGATTGCCTTCCACGACTCAAGTCAGGACGTCTTCTCTTTGGTATTATAAATTATAGGTAATCAAAGTAAGGATAGTTTTTGCGCACTCAGCGGTAAATAGTGTCACTGTCACAAAAGATCAACAAAGTAAAGCCAAGACTTAACTACAATTTTGAACCAATCTGAACTTAGGACAGTGGTGTTCCTGCTTTAATTCTATAATCGCTTCACACGAACACACTAATTTACTGCATGATACACTCACATCGTACATTCAACCGCATTATGCACAAAAATATAAAAATGAACCGAGACAACGCGACCTTCAAGCCCAGATTCCCGCTAAAGTTCGTAAAATATTCTTCTTCCTAATTGATGGCATGAGCACGGTTTGTGAGTGAGCCAGTGTCATGTGTAGACGAATAAAACAAAAGAATAAAAATACTTAAAAAACTGTTTGCGTGGTCAATTTGTCCGCCATGTTCCTCCCTTTCTCGTAAAATATCATAGATGCAATCAGTAATTGTTGGTTGTCAATATCAAATGCCAAAATCACAAATATTCTTTTAAATAGTATTTGGTGTCTAAATGACGGGACGAACTTCAAATATTTGACGTTTATGTATCTAAAGTAAGGAGACCAGACGTCTCGCTTTTAGCGGGAGTCCCGATTTTTACAATTAGTCCCGCGTCACGCGACATTTTTCAAAGGTTCCGTCTTTTAGAATTAAGTTAAATTTTATATTTATGAAAATCATTGTTTTGCGTAACATGTTGCTTTTGCTACCCAGTTACATTGTATTTGTCTCTCAAATGATACACTTCGTGATCTGCTTCTTGCTATAGAAAATTAAGGTATATTTCATAAATGCATAAATTTTCTTAAACTTAGCTTAAAATACTCGTAGTCTTCATATTTTATATTGATGACAAAACGTGTATCACCCACCTTAACCTCGAAAGAAATTTTAGAAAGTAATATACGAATAAAATTTTGCAAATATTTCAAGTCAATCAAACTAATTTATCAAATTCTTGTGAAGATTTTTACAATATTTTACAAAATTACTACAATCTACTCAAACAAATTCACTTATATAAAAAAACATTTATAAACTGTACTTATGTTAAAACTAAAAAAAAATTACGATATTATTATTCCTTCAGAGTTGTCCGCTTTGCCTATCTAAAAATCTGGTCACCTCAATGAAAAAGAGAAATTGTTGTTTTTACCATATTCCAGGCACTTTTTCCATATTTTCTCATCTTATTAACCTTCCCTGGACTTCCACGAATAATTCAAGACCGGCATTTAGCCAAATCGGTCCAGCCGTTCTCGAGTTTTAGCGAGACTAACGAACAGCAATTCATTTTTATTATATAGATATGATTTTTTGGACTTTATTTTAACGGGCGATGCGACAAAGAAGATGTTTATAGACGGTACAAGACCGTCGCTCGCTTTGTTGAGTATGCTTGTAAATATATAACTTAGCATTATGCACCGTTGACGAAGCCGCACAAAAAACTTATATATACTTTGAATTGTAAACAGAATATACAGTAACGGAACAAACCACGATTTAAAAAAAATTTAACATTTACTCATTTAACATTTGGTAAAATGCCAATCAATTGAAATATAATTAGAAAAAGATATCAACTTTTCCACATTGGTACTTCGATGTAAGAAACTAATCATAATTTGGAACTTTTAATACCGGGTGTTATATTTCTTAATAATCATATACGTTCCTACAATATTTAAGCAGAAAAAGTACCACCCAATTTTAAAGAACACGAGAACAAATTAACAAAATAATCCTTTTGAGTTTTATGGTTTAAGATTTTTTTATTATTTCTCGAAAGATTATTCATCACTTGTGAGAAATAAAACATTTTAAAAGTAAAAAGTAAACAGACAGGTAGAACGTGAAAAATATTAACAAACAGCAGAACTCCGCAATCGTTGATAAGTTTAATAGTTTTGGGGTATACTACTTCCGTAAAAAAAGAAAATATCTTTTACTACGAAAGTTGATGCTATATTTGTATAACACTGTTTTTACCAAAAATAATAGAAAATTGATTTATCGAATACCTTTAAAAATATCAATTAAAATATAACAATAAAGTTCAGTGAAGCTTGATATAACGTAATTATTATTTTTTCAATTTAAACTATAGTTTTTATATTACTTTGTGCAGTATGAGATGTGCAGGTGCTATATTATTGATCGGTATGTATAAAAATATAAGATTAAGAACGAAATTGAGAAGCGGAATGGCCTAGAAACAAGATAGATGATGATGATGATGATGTACACGTACTAAATGGCCGGGCAAAATACTTTCAAAATTTTTCATTTTATTTTATGGACAATTTTTATTGATGTTATATAATACAAATATGTTAAATTTGTTTAATACATCATTAAAACACGACACAAGTGGTATTTTCGCTTTCTCTCGTTTATTTTGCTATTAATCTCTGTGGAATATCTTATTTTACATTTTATGCTGTGAATTTTAAAAATATTTTAAAGTATTTACTGGTATTTGAAAAAAATCTCGTACCTGGTCGTCCTAATAGTGTGGTAAGGAAGCACGACACTTGATTAGTATAACTAACACTTATGAACAGTAATTTATGTTATTATAACGAATCGTAGATTACTTATAATTTACTATTGCTTGATATCTATCTATCTGGCGACGGGTTACTATAGGAGTAAAATTAAAACATTCTTGTTTAATAGCAGTAGAAGGATTATCTCAAACGGTTCATATAATTTCTTCCTGATTCATAGTTTTCGCGTGTTGATGGAAGATGTTGATTTATAATTTCTTTTAATAATTTTTTTTAATGTTTTATCATCTTCGGATAGACGTCTACGGCTGCACTTTTTTTTTTACTACTATGCGTCGAGACGAGCAGAACGTTCACCTGATGGTAAGTGATACGCTTGCCCATGACAACGCGGCGCTAGTTAAGATGGTACACACTGCACCACATTGCGCTCGTCGCCTTGAGACATAAGGTGCTGAGTCTCGTTACCCCAGTAATTACACTAGCTACAGCGCCCTTCAAACCGGAACACAGTAATGTTTGCACAGTACCATTTGTCGGTTGCAATAGGAGCTGCGGTGGTACCCATCCAGATGGTCTCCGGCAACAGAGACCTACCACCAGTTATTTACAAACAGTTAAAATTTAGTTTTATTCCTTAGAGATGTATTATTTAAAGTATTTATATCAATAATATATATATTCATTTAAAAGAGTACAGAAGTTTTTTGGTGGTAGTTTTCTATAGCTGGAGGCCATCTACCACTCCAGGACCTGTTCCTGTCGTCAAACAATATTGTGAAGAGTTTTTTTTTCTTTTTTCATAATTTTCCCTTAGTGTGAAGACATCATTGTATTCCAGCTTGAAGTGTGCTGTAGTTCATAAAATTATTAGAGTAACAAGACAAAGCGAGCATATTTTGTTGTAGTGTATATAATTTCAACTAGCAATTAACAAACGCATGCAATGAAAAACGATTTTCAGTTATTTATTTTTTGATTAAAATTTTATTACTTTCAGCGTACGCTACATATTTCTCCGACCAGGCGACGTCAAGTAATAAAATTAATGAATTGTCTATAAGAAACCTGAATAAGCTTCACGGATCAAAAAAGACAAATTGCAAATATATCAAATGCCCGAGCAAAGTTGATCGCGCTTGTGTTCAAGTGAAAAATAAAAATGGATACGGCAATAAAACGATTTATATAGCCGTTATAAATAAATGCGAAATAGATTATATAAGATGTCACGAAGGTATGTGAAGAAGTGTAGAATATAACAGCTTTCATAAGTTAACAGTCGGAACACAGTGATGGTGGGATGATGGTAGCTAGAAAAAATCAACAAAGCCCCTTATCACATGGCTAAGTTATTGGAGACAGTAGGACCATCGTATACCATTGTAGCGACGTGATGTGTATATATTGTAAAAATACTCCCGGACACATCTATCGGCCCACCTAGTGTTTAAAGTTTCGACGGTGTCTAGCTAAAAATAAATGTTAGGTGAAGCAATAAGTTTTAATGCAGTTTTGAAGCAGATTTATTGGTTAACCCTTATGTATGTTTTTGCTTTTATTTATTTTGTAATTTCGAATTGATTTGGCCGGCAGCAGTGCTACAGCTTGGGCGACAATTTCAGGCCGAGTATCCATATTTTTTGTTCAAAACTGGCTCTAAGTTTAGATTTGCCTTTTTATGGAACCAATAATCGGAAACACCAATAAAAAATCAAACTTTTGCGAAATAAATAAAGTTTTCACCATTCCTGGGTCGCTGAAAACAATGAACAGACCCGAATTTTCTTTTTTTTTTCATAATCCTGAATTGGAAATTAAAAAAAAAATATATCTGTGGGTTGACCAAAAAATCAGCTTTAAAACTGCATTAAAACTTATTGCTGCACCTAACGTTTATTTTTAGCTAGGCACCGTTAAAACTTTAAACACTAGGTGGGCCGATAGATGTGTCCGGGAGTGTTCTATTAATTTTTAAATCATTGTTAAACTGGAAAATTAATATTAATACTGTCAGATTCATTTTTGTATAAATTCCAATATGTTTGAAAAATAAATTTTCTTTTTATCCTGTTACATTCTTGACTCAGTCCTGGCTAACAAAGTTCTCTGCTCTCGAATCTTATAACCATACGCTTCCCCTATATCATCACGATTGACATGCGACTTGAAGAATGCCATCACCATCGGACGTTTAGACACACCGCAGATATTCATCCCTTCGCTGTCGACATCCCGCGCATTAGGACGAAGCGTTTCGCTTCGTCCTTCATAATGCGAACAGCGAAGGACTGGAATAGTCTGCCGGCGTCAGTGTTTCCGTCCAGTTACGATGTGGGAGTCTTTAAGAGAAGAGTGAATAGGTTTCTTCTAGACTAGCGCGCTTTACCATCAAAGACTACATCACCACTTACCATCAGGTGGGATCGTAGTCAAGCGTTAGCCTATACTTAATTAAAAAAAAAAAAAAAAAAAAATCATGAAACCAAAGGCTGTTACCCCAGTAATTTCAAAAGCCATCTACTATCAAACGAGAACAGTGATGTTTGCGCAAAAGCATAATATTACGATGGTAGTTAATAACAATGTGGTAGATAATGGACGCACCGCTTTGTTTGTTAATTCTCGTTACCGCAGTAGTTTCATTAACAACTCCGTTCAAACTGTAACATGGTAATGTTAGCAGATTACTACTTGACAGTTACAGCAACGGTATACCTGCTGACAGTTTGAAGTAGAAAGAGATAAAAAGAGAACAATTTCTATAGTACTATCTTCATCACGTGTCAGTGTTGCCAATCGTTAAATTTCGTCCAACCAATGGCATTTTGTCCGAGTTAAATTTTCAATTAAAGATTGATAATTTATTTTCAGGTCTGAAAGCAACCCGCGTACCTCTTGAGAAATGCTTACATAAACGTAAGTTATAATATTTACAGCTTGGAAAATCTTTAATTATCTATATTATATACGAAATATATTTAAGAGTAATAATATTTGAAAACAAATATTTGATTTTATTAAATAGGTTGTAATAACTAATCACATGTCTAAAAATTTTTGTTTTGGCGAACGAAACGAGTAATATTAAATTAATTACTAGCGGATGGTCGCTTTTATATTAGACAGTAAAAGTACCACCATAGTTCCTATTTCTGCCGTCGAGCAGCACTGTGCAATTATTACTGTGTTCCGGTTTAAAGGGCGCTGTAGCTAGTGAAATTACTTAAGTAACGAGATTTCATATCTTATGTCTTAAGGTAAAGAGTTATCCTAAGTTTTTTAAAGTAGTAATTCATAACTTATCGTTAGACAAAAGTTTTGCCTATGTAGTACTCACGCCGGTAATAAACCGTAAATAAAACTTTGTTGTTACCATAACTTAATCAGTGTTGCTATTTAAAGAACTGTTTTCGTATTTTAAATTTCTTTCTTTTTTTTAAATTCGTACAAACAGTTTATGTAAAATCTACTAAGTAGTAGTAATACAATTAATGTACTCCATCTAAGTCGTTTGTCTAAGATATACGTTTTTAATGATTTTTGTAAATTCTTCTCGGATATTGTTAGTAGTTTCATAACATTACGAAATAAACTTGCATATGTTTTAATCAAACTTAATTTATGTTTAGTATAATAACAATTGTTAGTGAAATTATTATTATGTTACCAGGAAATACCACGAAGAGACGATTGGAAAGAAGTCCACATATCGGTAAGTTTTATTTACAATGGCTTACGCTACGACGTTTTACGGCTAGGTTATGCAGGTCTTACCGGAACTGACCGAATACAAACCTTCCATAACAAAGAAATATGAGAATGCAATGTTTCTATCAAAAAAATTATACATAATTCAATATTACAGTGACTAGAACAAAAAACAACCAAGTTACCAGGCAAGCCAGAAAACTTTCAGCATTTAACAAATCGCCGTATCACAATAAATACAGTTCACTTTACTTCGGACCTAAAAGGAAAGCTGTTTATATGCAAACTAAACCTGTTGATAAAAATGATGACGATGAAGCCGTAGAAGAAAATTTCAATGAGAATTTTAAAACAGATCATAATGATGAAAGGGATATAAAAGAAGTTGAAGATGGGGAATGGGATGAAACTATAGTAGATAGAGGAGAAGTAAAAGAGGCTCAAGATTTTAATACCGAAACCGAAGAACGTTTAGATGGTGTAGTAAACGATGATAGAGGAAGTATTGATAAAGAGGTTATATTATTCAAGATTCATACCTCGAACGATAGTGCCTATTCTCAACTTAAAATTGATGAAGATGATAAAATAGTTAGCGTCAAATCAAATGAAGGTAAGATTAAAATTTATTGCGTTTATAAACCCCAGTATATATCATATTGTTATGTCTGTATAGTTTTTTTATTCCACGAAGAGATAAGAAGTTCACCTGATGGTAAGTGCTTACCCATCATCATCAGCCTATAGACGCCCACTGCTGGATATAAGCTTCTTCCATAGATCTCCACTCCAAACGGCTTTGCTCTTACCCATAACAATGTCTTATTACCCCACTAATCACAGCATCGTTTAAACCGGAGCATAGTAAGGTTGTCACACTACTGTTTGGCGATAGATATAGTCACTACAGTGGTGCCTACTTTTACTGTCTGCAATAAAGACATACCATCAGTAAATATGTGTTATTTACAACAATAATATTACACAATTTTACCGAATATTACTAAATAATTCATACCAAATAGCAATTTTTTTTTTCATAATTGAAAAGTGTATCTAAGCAGATTTCATTTTAGATGAAAATGTAAATAAAGAGAACTTAAATGAAAACGAAAACTTAACTAAAAATATAAAAGCAAATGAAACTTATGACGAAGAACGTTCGGAAAACAACATAGCAGTTTCTAATGAAGATACACTGAATGATGACAATAGAGATGACTCGGATAATAGAGATAGAACTATTATAATAACAATCGACGAAAAAGACAAGATTGGTGAAAACTACGATCAAGAAGTGGAAGCACAAGATAACGAGAGAGACGATAATGAAGATCAAGAACCACCACAATATTACATAGATGATAACAATTCAGATCCACAGACTGATAATAATTATGTTGAAACACAGAAAAACATAGTTGATGAAATCGAATCAATAAACAGCCAAAACGATAGTGAGAAAAATGAAGGACCGAAAGATTCTCTTAACATAGAAGCATCAGAAAATCCAGTAAACGAAAAGGGAACGCACACTGAATATAATGAAATCATTAATGTGGATATTAAATTGAAACCTAACAAAGATGATGGTAACGTATTGAATGCTCCAGATAAAAATTCTGATATTGAAGAAAGTAATATTGGAAAAGAAAAGTTGGGTACAACAGAAAAACAATTAACAGAGAGCGACACGTCAACTGAAGAAGACAAGAAGGATGATAAAATAAATGATGCGATAAAGCCAGGTGATGACGGCAAGAAAGCAAAAAAGAAGTCGGAAGATAATTATGACGATGGTATGTACGTTTTGGATAATCTACACTCCGCCACATTGAATTTGACACTTTAAGACAAAAAATAAACTTAGTGATTAATTGTGAAGGTGGTAAAGGCGATGGCGGAATTAAATCTGAATTAACTTAAAAAATACTAGGTATTATACATGGCAGTATCTATCATACTTCTTTCCTCGACCTTAAATCCAAGTAAACGGAATTTTTACATCATCAGCACAGACGTCCACTGCTGAACAATGAATGCTTCCCACGTTCGGTCCTGTATAATTTTATCCTAAAACTTTGAATTATTGCTTTTTAGTTAAATACTTGTAATATTTAAGTCAATAGTATTACTTCGTGTAATGTTTACGTAATTCTACTATGGCAATAAACAAATGAAACTGTTACTTCTATGTCATATATTTTAATAATTTTTATTTTAAAAAAAATGTTTATCATTCATTTTATAAAAAAAAAGAAACAAAATTTTGATTTATGTTTTGCGAATTTTCACTATTTTTTTACGTAATTGCAAACAAAATATTTATTAACAAAATCCCGCCAAAACAAACGTCACACATCAAACGCAGAGTCAAATGAGCAAGTTTTTATTATTGTATTGACAATTTTAATTATTTCATTATTAAACGTTATTAAAAAAAAAACGCTTAGTAATTGTAATGTTAAATGAAATAATGTTGTATTAATTATGTTTATTGGGCTAGGTAGCCAAGTACAACATGGAAGTGACATTGTCACGCATTATATTTTACTACCCACTTCCGTTATTTTATTATTTAACAAAATATGGTAGAAGGGTACATTGATATACATAACAGTAATTTAATTCAAAATTCTTAGCGCGATTTAATTTAATAATTTAATTAATATTTTCAATTTAGACTAACTTAATTTTTTGATAAGATATCACAGTTTATATTATTAGAAACAATCAATTCAAATATAAATTAAATCTGCCATATCTCTCACATTCACACGTCACCAGTCAGAGCACACACCTCGCACACTGCCCAAACACGAATGTGTCGAGACTTACACTCATCTGTCTTTTATAGTGAAAGGATGTTGCGTCACACCCTCCCTTTATTCATTTTAGTCTTTCAAAAAAGTCGATATACCTACTATTTAACTAACAAAATGTTGGTAATCACAATTATTTTTCTCAATATCTAACAATATATGCCTGCCAAACCGAGTCAGAGTTGCCATTCGTATTCTTTTTCATTCAAAATACAATCTTTGATCGTTTGCAGTTGACAAAGGTCAATATAGTAAGGACTGTCCGACCGTGTGCCCCGCGCGCGATGTGATGCTCTGTGCTCGGTGTAAGGAGGGTGTGTACAGGACCTTCATGAGCGTCTGTCACCTCCGGATGTTCAACTGCAAGCATCCAGAGGAGAGTGAGTATGATAGATCACGCACTGCCAATCGCTTTTAAAAACCATACACAAAATAACTTCATACTAATCTATACAACTAAATAAAATTGGAGTGTCTGTAATATTAAAATAACCGCTTTTTTTTTCAGTGAATTTCGTTGTATACACGATACATATACCGAAATCGATTTTTTTTTAATTTTTGTCTGTCTGTTTGTTCCGGGTAATCTCTGAAACGGCTGAACCGATTTTGACGGGACTTTCACTGGCTGATAGCTGATGAAACAGAGAGTAACCTAGGCTATTTTTTTTGGAAAAAATTATAGGATCTCACGAAAAAATATTAAAAGCTACAATATTCAGTTCAAATAGGGAAGCTGTATACATTTTCTGTATCAATAACTGTTTTGTTAAATACCACACGTACGAAGTCGCAGGCAGCAGCTTCTTCTTAGTCGTATTTCCTCATGACTGAGGTTCGTGGTCATCATGTGTTGTGAAACACGACGAATCTATTGGCAGTTCTAATGGAGTGGTGTTGCCATTGCCTTCTCCATTTCACATACTAGTGCGAGCACGGATGGTCATTACATAGATATGCAGGTTTCCTCACGATGTTTTCCTTCACCGTCAAATCACGTGATATTAGTTGGTATTATACTAACTGCACATAAATTGAAACTTTCATTGGCGCAGGCCGGATTCCAACCCGGTACCTTCGCATTGGAATGCCGGCGTTCAAACCACTAGGCTATTACGGCTTTAGGGAGCAGCTAGTTAGTAATAAATTGTAACTGATAAAGAATAAACAAATTGAAATTTCACTGCAACTTTCTGTCACCGTTGTAACACGTAGAAGATGTCCACGTTAATTGAGTTTGTGTTCAAATTGTTTTTAAACCTGATTACCTATCACCACTCTCTTTATCAACTAGCCGTGATTATATCATTCCGTGACTACTGCTCAACATCTACGAACTTGTTATCACTTAACATAAAAACTCGCATTAGTATCAGACTTAGCAAATAAAAAAAACGTTGGAGGTTCAGGAAAACTAATTGGGATTATAAACATTTTGTTTATAAAATAGTAATTGCATTGAATTTTTCAAAGACTGAAATGAAAAAAGTGAGGTTATGACATAACATCGTTTCGCTATGAAAGACAGATGAGTGTAAGTCTCGCGACATTCGTGTTCGGGCAGTGTGCGAGGTGTGAGCTCTGTGACTGGTGAAGTGTGAATGTGAGAACTATGGCAGATTTAATTTATATTAAAATAGATGTTTCATGTATATATACATATATATTAAGGCGCCAAAAGAAACAACTATAACGTTAATTCCTTAAAAATATCTTTAAATTATTTCTACTACTAAAACACAAATCTTAATCTTATTCTCTTCATACGTACGTCTTTTCTCTCTCTGACAGCTTTGACATTCCTCTATTTCTTCCTCTTTATTTACCAAAAAGGTCATTATTTATTATTGCAGAACTGGAGTTAGTGTCAAGAAAACCATGCATACTATCCGCGCCTTTTTTGAATGGCATGAAAACTAAAGGCACTGTGAAGGAAGCCGGCGATGAAGACAAGGTGCTGAGGTACATACAGTGTAGAGAGAAAGGAGATCCTGGTGAGTTATATCATCTTCGTTTACATATCAGAACTAAAGCATAACTAATAATCATAACTGGTTTAATCAATGTTGGTAACACTTATATTCAGCGGCCATGACGTCATACCTACGTGTTTCTTCGACATTTCGATCTAGACTTAATACCTTAGGCTTCAAAGCGTCGAGCACAATATGGTGCGGATTCCATCTTCATTATCATCAGCGAAAAAATCGTGTACTTTTTGCAGCGATTTTATACTGAAATCATTTTAATCTTTTTAAATATACATTTGTGAACTGTTGTAAATAATCTATCCCAGTTCACCTAGCGCCCTCTACATCTTAAAAAATTATGTTCTTTATTATGATAAATTAAATAATAACAAAAGAGGCCGGAAAGACGTCGCTAGGCGTCGTCATCTTATCCGTGTCTCTATTACTTTAAGATTAGAATGTGTCGGAATGGTCTAGCAGATATTTACAACACAAAAGTTATGACTTCGATTCTCACTGATTTTTCTTCCTTCTCAGTACTAATTTTAACTTATCATATTGCGTTAACCGATGGCTATAGACTACTTCATACTCCTTGTGTCCTCATCCTATTTAACATGGTGTCCTGAAAGAGTGTCGCGTGCATGTCTTTAGGTTTAAGTTACAAGTAACGCAGTGTTGTTGGTGGTAGGTCTCTGTTGCCGGAGACCGTCTGGATAGGTACCACCGCAGCTCTTATTTCAACCGACAAATAGTAGTGTGCGAACATTACTGTGTTCCGGTTTGAAGGGCGCTGTAGCTAGTGTAATTACTGGGGTAACGAGACTTAACACCTTATGTCTCACGACGAGCGCAATGTGGTGCAGTGTGTTGTCATGGACAAGCGTATAACTTACCATCAGGTGAACGTATAAAAAAAAAGTGTTTAAGTAAATGCATCAGTCTGTTACTCCGATGCAATCAAGTGATAGACACTAAAAAAACATCCATCTGACATTTCCGTTTCTTTTACAGACGACCCGAAATGCAACTTTGGTCGCCGGTTTCGTAAACGCAGAATTAATGTTTAATAAATATATGTAACCTAAAAAAGGTATTCTTTTGTCTTTTCTGTTATCTATCGAAACGAAAGCAGAGTCGAATTTATGTAATGGATTACAAAGTAAGGTGGGTATATTCTTTATAATGTTATAAATTGAGGATAAATAATTGTGGTTATAAACATTTTGTTGGAAAAATAGTAATTGTATTGACTGTTAATGAATCCAAAATGAATTACTGCATATTGGACTATTATATTTCATGCTAATATTTATGTAATAATTGTATTTATATTTCTTATAGTATAATTGAAATATTGGGAATATTATTAATCCATAACTTTTATGAAATTGATAACAATTATTGTAAAGATGGCGCCGCTGTCATTTTGGTATAAATAGCGGACAACAGTGGATCTCGAGCTCGTTACTATTTGGACAGTGTAAAATGTGTCAACTCGGTGACTTGTGAATTGTATATATAAAAACGTGTAAATTAGATATGTATGTTGAAAAGAGAAGTGTCTATTAATAAAGTTATGCACGATAATATAACGACAGGAGGTAAGTAATAAAGCTTACTAGTGGTAGGTCTCTCTTGCCGGAAGAGTATGTTCACCGGCCAGTGGCCGTGATAGCTTAGTGGTTTGAACGCCCGCCTCGCGCTCCGTAGGTACCGGGTACGAATCCGGCCTGCACCAATGAAATTTTCAATTTATATGCAGTTAGTATAACACCAACTAATATCACGAGCTTTGACGGTGAAGAAAAACATCGTGAGGAAACCTGCATATCTATGTCATGACCGTCTGTGGTCGGACTAGTATGTGAAATGGAAAAGGCAATGGCAACACCACTCCATTATAACTGACAAGAGAGTCGTCGTGTGTTTTATTTTATACTTAGAAGAAGTTCACCGTCCACAGCAGCTCTTATTTCTACCGCAAAAAGAGTAATGTGCAAACATTACTGTGCTCCGGTTAGGAGGTAACGAGATTTTACATTTTATCCTGATTAGTGCCACTTATTTATGGGTAACATTTAACATTGGGTGAACGCCACGCTTGCGACGTCGCTTCATCGATTTAAATAGAAATCTTTATCGTATATGGATAATGCGATATGATCTGTATTTCGTTTTAAATGGTAACATTATAATTTTTAAAAGATAATAAAAGTTTTCGTAAATAAAACAACATATCTCACATAAATACATTTATTAGACATTAATAAAGAAATAATTAATAACCCCCTGTAACAGTTATCGTTTATACTTCTAATGCTTTTATAAAGAAAAAAATATTTTTTTAGTTTGTCGATATCAATTTTTTTTTTATCAAAATACAATAAGTTCTTTCAAAGAAAAACTAGGATTTTTATTAAATGATTGTCATTATATGTAATACCTATATAACTAACAGACAAGTCTTAAGAAATGGGTTAGACAACAATTCTAATACATCAATTAATACGCGTCATTTCTATTTTTTAAGCTTGATGATCATGTCTGATTAAATCGCAGGTTCCTTATATCTAGATCTAGAAAAATTGAGCCAACGCAGCTTAAACCAAATGTTACAAATATTAAATAAAAAAAAGACAATTATTTTATTAGATTTATATAAGTACACCTGTACACATCGGGCCATCCTTCTCGCACCAAATACAATCTTATCAATTTCCAAACCTTTTCGTTAAGCGTATTTTTTTGTTCAAGTAACATTTAATTTTTATTTCACTAACTCAAAATGACCACGTCCGTCAAATTTTTAGATAAAAGGCATATTAAAGTTTTTAAAAAAAAAAAAAATTTTTATAAATACGTAAGATTTTTTATCTCAAACGATTTTTAATCGAATACTATAATTTACTAATTTTTTTTTGTTATCTGTACGTTTTTTTTATAATGTATCTGTGGTGAATAAATAATGTTGCATGTAAATACCATAACACGCATTGGTTATTAGATTTTTAATTTAAAATATATTTATTATAAAAAAATATGACGGATAATTAACCGATTTACTGGTCGCCATCCATCATCCAAGGTCATCGCGTGAGTATAACCTCAAAAAATACTTAACCAACTTTAAACAGTTAGCTTCTAAACAGTAATATACCATCAAGTTATTATTTTATCTACAATAGCTAAAAATTTGACATCAATTTCATGGTATTAAGCTTTAAAGACGCAATGGGTAGTGATGTGATTGATCAAAAAAACATCTACAGTTTTATGATATATCTAATTGTAAAACACATATAATAGATCGGAAAGTCTACGACTAAGTTTTCACATCAATATATGCGTACTAATTGATACATACACTTTTCTAAACAGCCTCTTCTCTCTTTGGGCCACGAACCTTCATCACATAAGAGAATATGTGCGAACCCGCGCTTCTTCGAAATGTATAGCGTATATTATCTCCATATGTATGTATCAATCACTTATATAATAATAAATCTACTTGAAACCTACTTAACTACAATATTCAAGTTAAACCTGTCTCTGAGGACGTTATTGATCGTACAATATGTTTAAACATCGTAAAATCCGTTATAAATAAATGTATCAAAGAATATTTAGTCGCCTACATTTTTGATTTTCGTAACGATTTAATTTTTTTTTATACAGCAACCCTTTTCGTCATTAGAAAATAAAAAGTCAAAATTATTAAAGTCATACATTTTGAGGTTGTAATTAGGCATGTCGCATTTGCGAAATTTGACACGGTACAAGTTCTTTTTTAATCTAGACAAAAAAAATTCAACACGGTCGTGTTTTATAATGACACTAAAAATAAAAATACGTAGTACACAACTAAAGTATTAAATACACTCCCGGACTCATCTATCAGCCCACTTAGTGTTTAAAGTTTCGACGGTGTCTAGCTAAAAGTAAATGTTAGGTGGAGCAATAACTTTTAATGCAGTTTTGAAGCTGATTTTTTGGTCAACCCACAGATGTTTTTTTTTTTGATTTCAAATTCAAGATTTTAAAAACGAAAATTCGAGTCTGGTCTTTGTTTTCAACGACCCAGGAATAAAGGAAACTTTATTTATTTCGCAAAGGTGGATTTTTTTATTGATGTTTCCGATTATTGGTTCCATAAAAAGGCAAATCTAAACTTAGAGCCAGTTTTGACCAAAAAATACGGATACTCGGCCTGAAATTGTCGCCCAAGCTTCTGCAGGCCAAATCAATTGGAAATTACAAAAAAAAACATTCATGAAGGTTCACCAATAAATCTGCTTCAAAACTGCATTAAAACTTATTGCTCTACCTAACATTTATTTTTAGCTAGACACCGTCGAAACTTTAAACACTAGGTGGGCCGATAGATGTGTCCGGGAGTATACTTGTAAGTTTCTTTGCCGGGAACCTAGTCCGCGTACTTAGTAACAAGTACCAGGTTATAAAACCTGGTTTCCTTAATACGTCTCATCCGTAGGAAGATCACAATAAGCATAATCATTAAATATGAAAGAAGTTCATATTAACAAATAAGTCGAAAATATAATAGATAACTATTAAAGAAGAGAATGGGTTTTGAACCTCGATAACTCGTATCAAAAAAGTAATTCAAGTAAACTTATTTTAATTAAAGCCCCTTAACATTTGTATAACATCTAAAAATTTTTTTTTTAAATAAATGTTTTCTCTTTAGATGCCTAATTTAGTTAATAATTTGTAAACCCTGTTTGAATGGAATGCAATTTAATAAAAATAACAATATCAAAAAAAATTTGGAAGGAATTATTGAATTTAAGATACAGGAAAATACTTTTAAGTATATTTTTTTCATGTCACTTATTTTGCGTAATAAAATAATACTGATATTTAAACTTCATGTTGTGACTTAATTATAATAGGCCTAAATTAACATTAATAAATATGTACTAATTTGAGCAGTTAAGGTTATCTTAAGAATGAAACGACTAATGGAGAACGTCAGCGAACCATTTTAAGATGAATCCAGCCATGAAATATTATAATATATATATAATTAATATATAGACGAATAAAACTTGAAATATTTCTTGGATTTCAATATAAAATTGCACTTCAAAAACTCTTCAAAAAAACAATTCTTTTGTTCAAGTCAAATTGAAATTAATGCGCGCCATTGTTTATAAAGTCACGATAACACTAAAAATATATTTTAACATAACTATATAACAGTAAATTAAATATGATAAAAACGTTGATTAAAATTATATTAACCAAATGAATAACTTAAATGCAACCAAATTATTACTGTATTGTACTTTTAAACTTGTGTAAATAAGGTTTTGACTATTACATAGACTATAATCAGAATAACATATTATAGAAAAAGAAAAACAAAAAAAAATGTAAAAAAAAATTAAAACAATTTTTCAATAAACAAGAATTAAAGTTGAAGAATGTAGAATAAGAAGAAAATAGATTTCATTACACAAAAAGCGACTAATAATAAAGTTAAGGATGAAGAGCTTAGCATAGAGATCTTGATACAAGACCATAAAATCTTACAAAAATAAGGAAGAGCTGTATATAATTTCTAGAATATTCGACAGTTTTCATATTTGTAACGAGCTTGTGAACTTTTTGTGTGTTTGTGCAGTTTGAAAATGTGCGCTTTTGCCTCCTGGCACGAGTTTCGTTTTAGTGTGCGAATACGAGTGTAACTTTAACCATCTATATTTATCGACGTTCTTAACAATTTCGCGACACCAACAGGAGTTGAAAGTATAAAAGGTTAAAGTAGAAGATGAAAGTAGAGGAATGGTCGAAGATGAAGTACACAGACTGGAGAAGCTGAAAGAGGAAGAGTAGCTACAGGCAGAAGTAGTAAAAGGAGTAGTTTTAGATTTGTCACCACGCGTAATGGATATTGATGGAAGTCTCGAAAAAGTGGCAAACAATCCATCAGATGATAACTCTGCCAGGAGTGATTGTGATGGAAGACTTCTAGACCACATTTATCAAATGTTCCTGCATACTTATGTGCTTATCAATATACTTGCATATAAAATAAATATTGCAAGCCTTACAGAAGCAGATGTCGTCTGTTATAACAATCCTGTTGGATTCCATCACTTTCGTGTTGGTCTGATGTTGTACGCTCTGCCTGTGCTTCGGCGAGGTCACCTCGTTACACAAATAGCAGACTAACATGCCCTTAAGTCTCTGTTTCAACCTGAGAGTGGTCATGAGTACCATCTTGTGTTGGCCATTATTGATGTGATCGAAGAGTTTCTCCTTAGGCAGTCGTGCGCAACAAACGCAACAGTTAAAGTGGTCGTCCTTCTCCATTATCAAATTCCCCGTCAAAATTTCTTGCAGTAATTTCTTATGCTTCTTCTCCTCCACGTGAGATTTTAACACGAACGCATTTTTCGGGACATTCAATGAGCAGACCAGACATTTGTATTTGCCAGTTTTCTGTGCGTTCATCATCTCGTAAAATGGATATTTACGTGGTGGTACAGAAGCGATTATGGAGCAATCGCCATTAAATTTCGTATTATCTATCTCTCCCACAGCATCCGGGTTATTGTTTGTCAATGTCTTCGTGTACTGCACGTGGGTCTGTTCATGAATATGGTGGAAGTGTTGCCCAATTGGTATACAGTCGTGGCAAAACTCGCAGACGTACATGTTCCCAACGAGCCTCAGTCTGTTCCGTTCTATGATGTTTATGTAGTTCTTGTGGTATCCCTCGTTTACGTGTTCCGTTTCATCCATCCATTCATCTGGTATTATAATACTGCACACCTTGCAAACTTTTTTGCACGAGTTCGTACCTAATTTTGAATTTAGATCGTTTTCTCCTGTGTTATCTATGCCGTTGTATCCGCTCGAATTTATAAGTTTGTGGTCATTACTTTTATTGATAACAACAGCATTGTTTTTATTTTTAGCGTTCGGTTTACGCGGAACGTTATCAAACCAGATAGAATCAATATTCTCATATGTTTGTAGTACATCAGTTGCGTTACCAACTGCATTATCAGCCGCATTACCAATTACATAATCAGCTGCATTCGCAATGGAATTTTCAAATGTATTACTAACAGCGTTACTAAATGCAGAACCAGCTGCACTGCTAGCTTGATTATCATTTTCTTTAAATTTACCCTTTTCTTCCGGAGTCACACTTTGTTGAGTATTTGATATTTTATCGTGTTTATCATGATTATTGTTTCCGCTAAACGTATCGCTTGCTTTATTATCTCCAAGCAGAAGACCGGTACTATCAATTAAACTTTGACTAGTTTTCACTTTTTTTATTGATAATGAATTCATATGTGTAACAGAATTGATATGCTCCAGTTCGTTACCATGTAAAAGGTTAGTATTACAAATTTGGCAACGAGTTTTTTTTTTCAACTTTTTCAGACCATTAGCGACTATTAAAGCGTCATAAGTTTGCGAATGTTTCTGATCGGTCAAATGCTGCTCAATTCTATCAATAGGGAATGTAATGTTACAAACTTTGCATTTCAGTTGATTCTCTGAGGTATGCTCTAATAGGTAATGAATGTCTAAATATCTGTTGACCCAATCGTCTGTACCTAAACCCCAAAACACGCCTTTTGATTTAGATTCTTTAGCCGCTTTACCGGCTTCTACTTTTACACGAGTTTCTGCTGAAGTTTTTGGTAATGCACCAGTTTTATTATAAGTATTTTTTACGTCCTCCGATGCTTTGGACTGGGTCTTGTCAGTTTCCTTTTCGTCCGCATCAAACGAGAGAGCGTTCATCAACATCCTGTCGTGGGTTTTATTGAATAGTGCGTGAACGTCGGGATCATCGATTAAATCATTGCATAAGACGCAGTGGGTTTTTTTAACATCCAACTATAACAAAAGCTGTTTTTATACCATACAATAAATCTACGCCGTGCACAGATTAAATGAGACTCTGACGGTCGATCAGAATTGACTATTTATGAAACTATTATATTAAACTTTCAGTTCATTACTACCATCTACGTATAATGTTAGGAATATTAAGAAACGACATGCAAACACTTTTAAATGGTCTGCATCCTTTTATTGAGGGTAGGTTACCACCGCAGTTGCTTCTGCTCCGAACATCAGTGTAGAGACATTACTTTATGGTATAAATCAAATTGCCGTTTTAACGAGACTTAACAAAGTCAAAGTGTCGAGTATAATGATTCTTACTAACGCCTCATTGATTGGTTGATGTATCACTTACATTCACGTGAACGTCGCGTTTCGTAGAATAAAAGAAAGAGATAGACGTGAAAATAACGTGAGAAATATTCTTACCTTTCTTATGCAGTGGTTGTTGATAGGTATTAGTACTTTCTGCAAATGCTCCGGCGACAACATGTGCTCCTTCGTATCTCTGGATATTATTGTGCACAGCTTACATTGCACATGGTGCTTACCTAATGCGACCAGACCATGGTAATTTTCGTGTTTCACTTTCAAAAATACGTTATCATCAGTTTTGATGCTTAAATAAAATCCGTCTAAATATTTCAATTTGCAGGTAGATGTGTTAGCGTCGAGATAATTTATGTAGTCTTCTAGATTCGCGAAAGTTCGCGCTCGTTTTCCGTCGTCACTCTGAACTGGTGTTATAATTTTATTATTTGTTAAAGAATTTTCATAATTGCAAGCATTAAAATTTTTATGTTCGACGTTATTATTGTTTTTAACGTCGACTGCTAATTTTGTTGTTGCATTTTTATCAACATTATCACGTGATGGTACAATTTCGGGTTCCGTTTCATCGTTCGTCTCCGTTTCATAATTTGTGTAAATTTTTAAAAAATCATTCATTATTTTATCTAATATCAAAGCGTTTTTGTGACTTTTAGATTTTAAATGTTGCCGTTTGCCAATTTCGGCAACCATCACGACGCACGTTGAACAGAAGTATATAGACGGTGGCGGTGATTTCTTGTAATAATTTTGCATCATTTGGTTTTTTATTCTCTCCATACTTATTTCGGCTATCTTCCGATGCGTCAAATGTTTAGAACTTTCGAGATGCTCGTTTATGTATGGCAACGGTATTTGAATGTTGCATAGATGACAAAATGTTTTCTCAACATTTAGATGATCTCCTAAGCATGTACCACCATCGGCGTCATCTGAAATAAGGTTATTTAAATTAACACATGATTGAAAAGTTTTTGCCTTATTAATCATATATACTGGTGGTAGCTTTATGACCATAGACAATCATAGTACATTGGTAAGTACACTTACCATCAGATGAACGTCTTGTTCGACTCAACGCTTTAGATATTACACAAAATGCTTTTTTATTTACAATTAGTTAATAATTGAACACAGTATTTTTTCAAGGATATTTTGTATTTTCTTTCTAATTTTAAAGTATTTTTTGTGTGCATTAGGCAGTACAAACAAAAATTACTTATTTCTTATTCTAGTATCACATGGTGTTAAATGATGAGTACTTGTCTATAATATCCTAAATAGATTTTCACAGTAAATCACCTTTACTACAGCATTAGCCGAACCAAATACAATTCGGAAATTATTGCTCAGCAGCAAGCCCTTTCTCATCTTTAAACAGTCTACCAAAATGATTTCTTTTGAAAAAGAATATATTTACCTAGATGAATGATATCAGAATCAGTGTCCCATATATCTTTTTCTTTTATCTCAAACTGTACGTACTCTTCGTTATTAAAGTCAATTACATTCTTACACCAAGCCGGTATCAAATATTCTGTATCCGATGATACAATGGAAACTTTTTGGTTGTCAAACACCTTAACATCCTGTAGTTTTTTATTTTCGTATGCCATGTTTTAATGTACCTGAAAAATATGATCGTTCAAAACCAAAAACTGCTTACTACACTCAACAGCTTTATTATTAACAATGTGGCATAAGCAGGAAGTTGGAATTTTATTAAATAAATATTAAACCATGCAATGCAGAGCCTAAAATTACATTACCTGTTAAAAGTTTAAGAATGAAGAGGTCTTAAAAAATTAATAAAGTATATCTATTTTATTGATAATAAAGAAATGGTTTAATTATTGTACTAAGAAAATCAATGAAATACCAATAATCTTAAAAAAAATATATAAACAACTGAAATTTAAGAAATGAATTAAAAAAATATTACACTCTGCACCTGATAATTGATGCGAGCGACCAATTTAATTTAGAGAATGCCCAATACAAAGAAAAACACTGTTATATATTTCTATCAAGCTGGTGGCCGAGTCATGATCATGTTCAATACCCTCTCTACCTATTTCATTTCTAAATAGCCGCTGCATAATTTTGGGCGGTGCTTTGAATCATGATCTTGCTGGTAAATTAATTCCTGGCTTCGCAGATTTACAATATAAGTAAGGCAACTTTCCTTTATTCAATATTTATTATATTAATTCTTTTATGTGGTATGTAATTTACTTTTTTATTTGTGAACGTAAAGACAACTAAAGAAAGAAGTAAGTAAGTAAATAGAAGAAGAGTATGAAGACATTGGCTACCATATTTTTAAATAGAGTTAAAATATATGTAAATAAAAAATAATTAAATACCGACAAGAGTCATGTTTAATAAGCTAAAGAATTTTTTTATTATCGCTAAAACACTCGCATTTTATCTAGCTTTCAAACCAACAAGTAGATAAAAAATTGGAGCAGAATTTTTAGAAGCTAAAATGTAAGACAGAAATATAATATAAATCATAAAATACCCACATATGATAGATGGTAAAAAATCGCACAGCTAGTTTATTTGCAATAACTTAGATCAAAACTTTAAAGAATTATAGTCTCCGTTAACACAACAGTTTCAAACATCATATTTAACATTTAAGAAACACACTAAAAACATTTTCTTCACTAATTTTGTCCTTTTGCATAACAATGGAATCTCAAATATAATAATAATTGAATGGTCAGAACAATAGTATAAAGATTGAAAATAATAAGACAAGAAGACTTAAATTATGTCACAAGGTGATTAAACACAAAGTGATGATTGTTTGTTATTGGGAAGCATATGACTTACTACAATATGGATGTCCTGGTCATCAATCAGATTAGAAAAAATAAGTATTAAATTCCACAATATGAATTACATAAACCACATAGGTCTACTGTTAAATATATCTTAAGGTATGTATATGATGTACCATTAATAGTGACTATGGTGGCAGTTTTCTCTGTGCTACCAGTGTACTGCACACACCAACCAACTGTGGCTTGAATAGACAAACTGAAGAGAAGAGGGTTCAGTAGTGGACACTAATGATTTGAAATAATGATAAAAATATATTATCGATCCACTTCGTAGCAATCGACGTAACAGCTGTTAAATAAATTCGACTGCATTCGCTTAATATACACGTTAAATTAATTAGAATCAAGAACTTAGTTAACGATATACTTACTACTTTAATTTAATTCTCCTGAGTGTCTCCGGAAAATACAAAAAGAATTACTTTAATAAAGATTATAAACACAAAACAAACACTAAATATAATTAACATAAATCCTCTTGGTTTGATAACGCACAACACCATTAGTAGCATAAAAATAACTATTCTAAACAAAAATCAAATTCTTATCGCTGATAAAATCATTTATGGATTTTTTTAGACGAAACATCGGTTATCGCAAAAACGTACGTAACTGAAATGTATTTGTCAATAATCATTCATATACCAGCAATTTAAAAATTCCCTCTGTTAGTATTGCCATATAAGAAATTTAAATACATTAAATGTAATGATGATGATATTGATGATAGTGTTGTAATTACTGTTATTAATGTTAATTATTAAATTTATAAAATGTTACTGGTGGTAGGTCTCTGTTGCCGGAGACCGTCTGGATGGGTACCACCGCAGCTCCTATTTTAACCGCCAAATAGTAGTGTGCGAACATTACTGTGTTCCGGTTTGAAGGGCGCTGTAGCTAGTGTAATTACTGGGGTAACGAGACTTAACACCTTATGTCTCAAGGCGATGAGCGCAATGTGGTGCAGTGTGTACCATCTTAACTAGCACCACGTTGTCATGGGCAAGCGTATCACTTACCATCAGGTGAACGTCTTGCTCGTCTCGTCGCATAGTAGTATAAAAAAAAAACAAAGTTTTAGAAAAATCTGATATTTTAAAGAGCTTTTAATTTTTTTCTTCAAAATTGTACAAACGGAAAAATTTTATATTCACGCATACAATAGTCATAATGTACAAGTCTCATGATGATATACGTGTGCAAAAATTAAAAACCTAATTATATTTTTCATTACTAATATAAAAAGCGCAATAAAGACGCCAGTTATCGGTAATATAAAGATTATATCGTTCCTCTGGCTATATTAGCTCATTTATTTACGGTAAAACATTACAAATGATTATGCACCTTTTTAGAAGGTATTATTTGTGGATTTTATATTTTACGACTTTGTTATCAATGCAAATTTTTTCCCGTGAGTTATTAGTGTCATTATTTTTTTCAATTTTTTATCAGTTTTTTATTATGAATGTAGGATATAGTTGTAACTGAGGAAAGAGCAGTATTTATTTTATACATATTTTATATTCTTTTTGTCTAAAAAAGCAAGTTAAAAATTAGAATTTGAACAAATATTGATATTTGTGGTCAAACTGTTTTACAATAAAATTGTTCCTTCATCAAAAGATGTTAATGTAATAGAGCTATAAAAACCCAGATTTCATTACAATGACTTAGTTAACCGTCTGATTAACGAAACCTATCATTTATTGTTTATTGCGTTATTGAATACTATTAAATGAGTATATTTTTTTTTTCTATTTTAGTGATAAACAATAACTTTATTTAATATTTATTATTTTTTTAGAACTTTTGTTAAAAAATGAATCTGGATTGACATCTATATATTTAAAACAAAATATTTATAGTGGAATTAACAACGGAACATTTCATTTGTATGCAGCTACGAATAAAAAACATAGAAACAAAACTAATATATTTACTACGACAAGAATAGGAACATACTCTGTTTATCGACGATTACTTGATACACGAACGAGAAAAAAGAAAATATCCTCGCAACAGAATTCGAATAGCGAATTAAAAACAAAAAATATTAATTATGCTTTACATGTTTTAACAGATGAACTAGTTAAATCATTAACAGCTAGACTTTGGGAACAATTCGTAAACAAAACTACATCAACAATACGGCCGAGAAAGCAAAACATAGAAAAAGATTCTTCTGTGGAACGTATAGAGATAATTTTCGAATAAATCATTTAACATTACAGGTGTTTTTTGTAAATAATGTATTGTACACATTTTTAAAATACAACGTATTAAGTTAATTTTTGTTTTATACTAATAAACCACAACATTTATAACCTGACAATTGAGTACTGCAGTTAGGCAGCTGAGCCGTTAAAAAGGCGATAATTTTTTAACTACTACGATTACATTGTTTGTGCTGACAAAGAAACTAATGCAACTACTAGAAGCGTTTATGTACTACATGTGACAAAAATATTAGTAACTTATACATTTATTGTATTATTTAAATATTCTTTGTCACAAATAAAAATATACCCGATCCTTATGCACATCCTATTGTAACGGCATAGCTTAAAGACCATTAAAATTCTATTTTAATAGCATTGGTAACAATTTGTTAACGTAATCATAAAGTGGTAAAATTAATAAAGAAATAATTTTGTACATTATATACATAATACAACATAATTTAAAAATGGCGGTCATTATTCGATAAACGTTTCCCGACAACATCATGCTTAGTCATTTTTAACGCTTTTTTTTATTGCTTTATATATTTTCACCAATCAAGTTTAAGTTTAACAAAATAATGACTTATTTTCGTTTATTATCATCTATTGAGTTACTTGGTATTTGTATTACTTCGTCAAAAGACTAGTATCCACGCCTGAAAAAAAAATACATTTTGACAGGTTATTGTTTTCAATGAAATAGCCGAAATATCTGCGCATTATTCTGATAAACTGTGTTGTTAAGTGTTTAATATCTAAATATACATAATAATGAGTTCGCTTCAAGAAAGATTACAACTGAAACGTGTTCCCCTAGACACATGGAACACAAGGGAACAGTTGTGCCTTGCCTCAGCGGTGGTCCGCAGTGGTGATCAGAATTGGATGTCCGTATCGCGCGCGTTTAAGATAGTTGGTGAACCAAATAGGCCGCCTGATTGGTACTCGCAAAAGAGGTAATTTAACATTTATATCTGTTACTATACATAAATCTATTTCAAATTGCTATTTAGCTTAATGTAAGCAGCAGATGTGTCCGCCTTCTCTAAATTATTTGTTTAAACACCTGTATAATGATGTATATCTAAATTTAGGTTATGTGACATACGAATTAGAAATAAAAATAAGCTTGCGGCACCTTACTTTATGTGTTTGTACAAAATAAGAGAAATGTTTATAAGGCCCAGTCTTGTTTGTTTAGTTTAACAAGTCCATAATAAGATCCCGGAAACTATTTTAGATTTTCCATTTAAATAATTTAAAAATCTGGTTACAAATTTATTAATACACAAAGTTTTCCTATTGGTGAACTTTTTAAATATAATATTGTGTGAAAATAAAACTTACTGATTTAGAATCAGTACATTAGTCAGTTTTGTAAAATAGTTTGGCACTTTAAACAAAAGTATAATCGCTGGGTTTCTTGCACCTACTCTTTTCAGATACAATGGATTTCTTTTGCGAATGAGTGGTAGATAAGTTACATTCCTAAGATCAATAAAAAAGATTGACTTTGTTAGAAACATTATATCTTTATTGCTTGAGATATGCTAACCTTTGAACTACAAGTCTGCAGTGAGTGTAATTTTGTATGATATTCAGTCACAATGAAGGTGAACTAAACTTAAACATATTGTAGAGTTCATTATGACCTTGAAAAAAAACTGCATCATTGGTTTACTTGTATCTATCCTTAAAAGGTTACAAAATAAAACAAGAGCTAAGTAACAACTATAGCAATTTCTTATAATATATTCCTTTGTCATTAGTAAACTTAAATGTGTTTTATAAATCTTGGAACCTCCACTAGTTGTGCTGCACAATATGGAGCCCTATTGGAGCATGTGGAGACCCCAAAACGCAAGAAGAGAAGCTCTGAAGGTGCAGTGGAGACTCCGCAAGAGAGCATCCTGAAGCGTCTAACACAAGAACGGATTTTGGATATACAGAAGAATATCACAGAAATGAGTCAACAATATGAACAGCTGCAGGTTTGTTATTTATTGTAATAGATTTTTACAGTTTCAACAAGATTTATGTCAGCTATTACATAAACGTCTTTTCAAGAAGTAAGAATTGCAGAAAACTTACCTGATTGTAAATGTTATGCTTCCCTTGTCAAGATGTTTGAGTTAGGATAAGAAAGTCGAGGTTCCTCAGTAATTACCATAACATAGTAGGGATCACATATTACTATTTGGTAGTACAAATAGGTACTGGTAACCCCCACCTAGACTGTCTCTAGCAATAGACCCATACCACTGCTAGAATATTATATACATTATTAAAATGTTAGTTAACTTGTTTGCACTAATTTAATAAGCTTTTAAAGTATCCTTTAAAAGGAATTTAAATTTATTTTAATATTGTTAAACTAAATAATTTTCTTAAGATAAGCATTTGAACATCTGTTCTCAATTCATATAGATGGAGTAGTTCTGATAAACTAACTACATATCCGATAAGATCTTCATTGAGATAATAATTTAAACTAAAGACAATTTGTTTATGATGTTTAAAAAATGTTATATATGTATCAGAATGAAATAGCCGAAATTAACAACCCTGCAACACCGGAGGAGAGGCTGCAAGAGATGTGGGCAGAGATTGAGGCCGCCAAACGCGCGAGGGAGCGAGAGAACGCCAGGCGAGCGGCGTTACTGAAAGAAAGGGAGGAGCGACGTGCTAGAGCTGAAAGGACGTGGAGACCGCCTCAGCAGCAAGGCTCGCCCGGACCAGGTACAGTGTAATCTCTATCCAGTTCCAAATTCCAGCTCATCGTCTGGGATCACACTATGTAATGTTTAAGGTATGATATGATGCAAATACTATTGACATTCGATTCAACTGCTCGCCGTGTACTGAGCAGTTCCAGTTTAATACTGCACCAACAGTGCCAAATCCAAGACCCCGAAGTCATAAAAGATGAGAGAGTTGAATTTGTTTTGTTTAACCAAAGGATCACCAGTCCAGCAGCCGTCGTCTCCTTTGCTGACCTCCCTGCTTAAGTCCTCGCCGGTGGTTACAACACCGCAGCATATAATGCACCCGGCTAATGTTGTGGGTAAGTTGTCAAATGCACAAAAACCTGGACACTTCACGTGTTACTCTGTTCACGTTTAACAACTCATGAGTGTTGAAACTAACCAACTTATTGGCTTGTGCCGATGATTTATAGTTTAATTAAGAAAATGGCTTCACTTTCTCCTATCCTATTGCGCTAGATACATAGGACTCTGTTCTTTTGCATCTTACAGGAATGAAGTATTCTGCTTCGTCTTCTAAGCATTAGTCAGAAGACTGGATTCTTTTACGGGATCCCCTGATTTCTCTTTTGGATACCCTTGGAACCTCTGCTATGGGTACTGTTGTATGTGGCCACTGCTGGCTACCTCTGTCTTCTTTCTCAGTTCATAAACAGCACTCTCTGTTACGACTAGAATTTTAAGGTCTTCGTCTGAAGGAGCATGTGTCATTTGAAGTGGTATGTTGAGGCGGGAGGTGTAGATTTATATTTTATTATTATCTTTGTAATTAGGTTACGAATATTTTCATTGTGTGATGGCGGTCTTGAAGACTGGAACTTGTTGCCAGAATAACAAAGTAAGTATAAAATAATATTAAGTAAGCTAGTACCTGTTTACCAATACCCTCCATCATCACATTTCATGCGACGATTCATCCATGCAGCAATATTTCTTAATCCCTCGAAGCAAAAAGGTAAGACATTCAACTGATGGTATGCGCCTGCAATGAGGAGGTAGTTAGGATTATCTGCACTACACAACATTGTAATCGTTGGTGGGACTCCAGGGGTCTCGGCATGTTACTACAGCACAAGTCCGGTACAGCAATGTTATCATACTATAGTTTAAGAGCGAGAATATTCTCTACGGTGGTAACTAACTAGGTGGCTGGTTATCATCAATATTACTGTAAGCATATATAACATACTTACCTTTTTACATTAATTTTATCGAAATCGAACCTTGTTCCGTTTAGATACGGTATCCCCGTCCGCTGGTGCGCCGACCCTATCAATGCTGCTGGAGAAGCCGCAAACGGTCACCAATCCCCACGAGAGCAAACACGCGGCGATCGAGCACATCAAGAGTCAACTGGTGCAGATAGAACAGCAGCTGAAGGGTAAGCAACAAAAGTATCTAACTGCCTTCTCACTGATTCGATTCCGGGGCTATGCGGCATGATACTGGCTTCTCAAAGTACTTTTGTAAAGGTGACAGGAATAACTCATGCTCTTGATTGTGACTTACCATCTGTTGTCTGAAGATGACAAAGTACAACGTGATGCAGTGTATATCATTATAATCAGGCGAAGGTTTTACTCCGCAAATGTATGTAGAAGAAGAGAAAACTCTTTTTCTCTACGTTTCACATTCAAGTTTTTATCAATCACATTGATGTGCATTAAAATTACAGCGAACAACCCGTCGCCTGCGCCCGTCCCACTCACGCCCACTACCACTGCCCCAGCGGTGGACATAGACGACATCGAAATCAAGGCCGAGGACGTATACGCATTCCGGGACATTGACATCCACATACCACCGGTCACCGCAATGCACAAGTCAGCTGCGAGGTAAACTTGCTCAAATACATTACTGGTGGCAGGTCTGTTGCCGGAGACCTGGGTACCAATACAGATGTTACTTCTGCGAGCCAAGCAGTAGTATACTAGCATTACTGTGTTCCAGTTTGAAGGGTATTGTAGCTGTAGTTACATTATCAAGAGTAATGGAGCTTAGCTTCTTATGTCTTAATGCAATGAGCATAATATGGTGCTGTGTATCATAACTAGCGCCACGTTATTATGGTCAAGTGTATTACTCACAATCAGGTGAGGGTCTGTTCATTTAGAAAAAAGAAAAGCAACTCATTCAGGTAATGTAGCCAATGTGATTCATAAACAGTAACCGACTTACCAACAAGATGATATATGCGGCTGTAATATTTTTTACAGAATAGAAAAGCCCGTATTCAAGAAGGAGGAGGAGGAAGAATCTCCGGAAATCGGTGCCCCTAACGTACCTATGGATGAGGTGGTGGATATAAAGGTATTTATGAAGAGGTACTGTTCTCGGCTCAGACGGATAAATTGGACGGACTAATATTTCCCTCCAAGTCCTCTGAGTGGAACATGAGCTACTCTTACCTCTGCTTAACTATCACCTGTTCATTTTTATATATACCTAACTTTCCATGTCACATCGCATTTAGTCCATCTTCTTTGTCAACATGGCAACACCTTAAATTCACATGAAACTGAGTGACAATTGAGCAGAAGATGGTGTAGTGGTTGTACCAGATTACTCTCATATGATGGTAGCAGGAACACAGAGATATTGTCATGGTGGTAGATTTACAACGTGAGGTTATAGTTACTTTAACCATGCGAGTTCCCTTAAACTATCAGCAACCAAATTTCACATGTGGCCATGGAACCGAACAGGGGACCTTCGTTTCACAAAACAAACATTACAGTGTATTGCGAATATTATTATTGTGTTCATATAATAATACTACATCACAATTTTTCTAGTTGAAAGTCTTACAATTAAGATGTTTACACAACAATGTTCAACTTAATTACATTTGCCAGTGTTGATATAAGTTTTTGTATAAATAGAATTAAATTTGTTAATATGATACACATTTGTTGTAAACCCTTATTTAATTATTTTTTATTGCAACTCATTTCAGACGGAACCTAGCAACAATGATTCCGCAGCCGAAGAAATTATGGAAGTGGATATGGAAACGGTTAGTACCATTGCTATATACTGACACGTTACAGCTATGTTTCATGCAATCAGTTCAGGGGACTGAATCAAAACAATGCTTCTTCTTCAGAATGAAGATGAGAACGTAGAAGAAGAGCCGCAAGAGAAGGAGCCAAGAGAACAAACGCCGGAAGTGGAAGTCAAGATTGCTTTCCCAGAAGTCAAGTTCCCTACTCCAGAAATTAAAGTCATACAGCCCGAGGACCACAAGGTGAATGTGAGGATAATTTTTAATCAGTTCTTCCCAATCCCACTATTGAGAAGGATTTCAATAAATTTAATTTAGACCATTGTTAAAATTAAAATTTTTTCAGGTAAGAGAAGAAATCAAAGAACCGGAAGTGCCACCGCCGCCGGAACCGGAGAAAGTAGCAGAAGAGGTGTCACAGAAAATAATCAAATTGGAGGAAACACCAGCTCCAGTTGAAGAGGAAAGGTGAGGAAATGAATACATTAATTCTCTTATATAGAAATAAAGAAATATACCAAAGTTCTATCTATCCAGCCAAGCTGAACCTGAACCAGAGCAGGATACAACTGTTGAAGAAGAATTGAACAATGATGAAGTTACACATGCGGTAACAGAAGAAGAGAGGCAACCGATTAAGCAAGAGGCAGAAGAACTTCCTGAGATAACTAGACCAGAGGAGATTCCGTTACCGCCTGAGATTGACGTAGTGCCTCAAGAAATTCCTGCTGCAGGTAAGTAAAATTATTCTAAAATATTTTTTAACCGATTGTAGATAAAAAAACGTTGCATTCTTAAATGATTTCCAGATATACCTTTACCCGAGGAAACACAAGAACCACCCCCGCAAAATAGAGAAGCAGAGGAAAGCATCAAAGAAGAAAAAGATGAAGTGCAACAGCAAGAGAGTCAGCAGAACGAGGCGGAAGTGACAAGAGTAGACGAGAAGGTGTTAGAAGATATCAAGAGGGATGAAGATGCTGAGGTGAGTTTTTTTAATGTAGTTTACATACAATTTGTAGCTGTATTTACACAACACCTGATCTTTGGAAAGTAAGGAGTCGAATTACCTCAGTAATTTCATTTGCTACAGCACCCTACACACTGGAATACAGTAAGGATTGCTAATTTCCATTTAGTAGTAGATTATCTCGAAGGTTAGAAAGTATTTAGAAAGAGACAGAGTTGAGGTAAGGACCTCCGAAAATATACACTACCAAGACTTTCACCTGATGGTAATGGAGACATATAACACCATATTCTCTTCATCATCATTTTAGACAAAATATAGCGTTTCGCCGAGCTCTGCCGTTGCCAGTAATACTGAACTCAGAGGCACCTTACTTGATCGTGAACAGGATTCTATACCTCTGAAGGAAATGATGCGGGAAGGAGCACTCGCTGCAGCCGTCGCGGTGAAAGCGGAGCCGGAAGCGGTAGCGGTAGCAGTCACTGAAGCGGCAACGGTCACTGAAGCGGTTGCGATAGAACGACCTTTGGACACCGAGGACACGCACACAGAGACCGACGACGACACCCCGATGGAAGTAAGTTGGCAAGTCATGGATCAGTAGTAACTGGTAAACTTCGTGGTGGTAGAATTCGGAGCTGCGTAGGTTCGATTCCCATTGTACTTGTGATCTGGTAATGATATTACAATAGCAGCTTTTCAGCATGCTCCATCCTCTAACCTGTACTTGGTGAATGTGGGTGATCGGTCTTGACTGTCTCCTCTTGAGAGAATTTCAAGTCCCGCTGCAGTAAACTGTGAGGGGATCGTCAAAAAAAGAGTGTACAGGCTTCTTAGATTAGTGCGCTTTACCATCAGATGGGATTACAAGCACTAGTCTACGCAAAAAAAAGGAACATTTTGAAACTATTGTAGCTACAGAATCGCTTTTGCTGGCTGTAATATTATAATTGTTGTGTATACTTCATCAGGGGTGCAGTATAATATTTGTTTGTTAATTTGCCGCAGTTGAGCCGCGAGGAAGAGAAGGACGGAAAGAAGAAGAGAGACTATTCGAGAAAGAAGAAGTCCGAGTCGAGAAGTGAGTTAAAATCATCTTATGTAACGTTATTATTCAATACTCCACTTTTCGCTGTACTTACCACTCTTGGTATGCAACATTTACAAGTAATTTATTTTATGAATATAAGTATAAGCAGCCCGTGTGTTTTCCCCAGTTCAGCTGTATGTGTTCCAATGTCTGCTCTTCTTTCTGATTAGTGAGGGTCGAATCCGCTAATCTTATTAGACGTCTGAACATGTCCGTGCATTGTTTCAGCTTGCTCCGGTTCAGAGAGCGCCGCGGAGGCGAGCGCTCCGGAGTCGCCAAGCGCTAGTGACGCTGAGCGGCAACACCGTCTGTGGAAAAAGAGCGTCATGCTTGTGTACAGCAGGTGCGAAAGAAGTAGCGGGGGGGGGGGGGGAGAGTTGACTCGCCGCTACAGTTTAGGTCCCTTCACCTAAGCCCGTCCCAGAAAGGTCTTCATCAGACCCTATTAAAAAGCCTTTCCTTAAGTCTAGACCTTTGTAGATTATAGATATACAATTTTTAAGTTCTCAGATCATACTTCTATGGTTTCTTTTCTAAAGAAATTATTAAAAACATCAAAAATAATTCATCTCCCCAGGCTGTGCGCCCACAAGTACGCGTCCCTATTTCTCCGTCCGATCAGCGATGAGGAGGCGCCGGGGTACAGCATCGTGGTGAAGAGGCCCATGGATCTAACCACCATTAGGAGGAACATCGACTCCGGCCACATCCGGTAAGTTGTGCGGGCGGACATCCGGCTCAGAGGACTAATTTTTACGACTCGTGCAGCACTATTACCGACTTAATGACTACCACTCTAGTCATAGTGTATTTAATTCCAAAGTCCCAGCAGTGGCTGAATAAAACAGTTTAGTGTTGTTAAGAAAATAATTATACAATAGTTACGTTTCCTGGTGAGAGAAGAGTTAGCATATCCCTCTATAATCTCAATCTGTCGTAAAAGGCGACTAAAATAGAATCTTTCCCTATTACTTTAATGGACGTTTTGTCCTCGCCATCTAGCGGCGAGTAGGACAAACATCCACTTTTTGGTCAGACCGGTGTTGAACAGTGGACAATGAAATATCAAATTGTGCGTTTTCAGCACCACGGCGGAGTTCCAGCGCGACGTGCTGCTCATGCTGTCCAACGCGCTCATGTACAACAGCAGCGAGCACAGCGTCTACACAATGGCCAGGGAGTTGCACGAGGAGGTGAAGCTACTCATAACATAACTATATATTTATTTATCTATTAATTTGTTTAATGTATAAGTTTTATAACTATATTTACTTTTGATAGAACTCTTGTCAAAGACCATGTAGGTAGGTACAACTGCAGTCTTGATGTGATAAGTGAAATTGTTTTCTTGACAGTCTTGAATGTTTTAATAAGAACAGCAACAGAGTGAAACAATTTGCCAGCGCTAGTGTTCCCATCCAATAACGCCGTGAGTATCTTCAAAAGAAGAGTGAATAGGCTGTTACAAGTTTTATGCGCTTGACCACCACAGATCGCATAACCACTTAACATCAGGTGGTATCGCGGTCAAGCACTAACCTTTTTTCCATAAAACAAAACACTGGGTGAGTGGGTCACGTGACGATCACAGCGTGACAACGATTATAAGCTAACAGGTTTTGACATTGAACTTGTTAACCAATTGAATAAATCACAACACATGCAATTATGAATCATTTTTGAAGTATTTTTTATTTTTCCAACGTTAAATCTTAATTCTTCGAATATACAATTTTAATTCTCGCTACACTAACACATACACACCACACACACTACTACATACAGCGTAAGCCATGCCCACTCACACGGTTATGCGACATTTTCTGCATTTTGACATCCTGGCACTCAGTCGCTCGGCTCCCAACACAAACCGTTTTAATAGACGTTGTCACGTCAAAGAGTACAAGTCTCCGGCTGAATAAATGTTAATAAAACCAAGGAGGTTTTACTTGGATACAGAACACTAATTCTTATGTATGTTATGTATATATTAATTATATATGTATTTATTTAAGTATATTTATGTTTATTTATGTGTGTATATATACAAGTATTCATATTTTGTGTATGTATATATTAGTGTATATCTTTTTTAATTATTTAATTTTTTTTAAAACCAAAACTTCTCTTTTACCCTCACCTACCACTGCATTTTCCCACTGCCGGGGTTGGTTGAGGTCCGCCTTTTTGTACATTATTTATTTATGTGCAAAGTTTTAAATGAAATAAATAATAAGACGTCACCGTCTCTCACTCAGGCGCAATGCCAACTGGGCATGCTGCTCGCTGCGCAGGCGCACGCGGGGCTTGTGGCCGCGCCGCCGCGACGCAAGCGACGCGCGCCGTTCGCGGCCACGCGGCACTCGCGCGTCTCCGACAGCATGCACACGCCGAAGCGCCACCACCACTGACCGTATCACACCAACACACAAACATACATCTTCTACTGATCTCTTTTTTTTAATGCTAATCAAAAACGTCCACCAGGTGGTAGGTCTCTGTTACCGGAGACGTCTGGATGGGTACCACCGCAGCTCCTATTGCAACCGACAAATAGTAGTGTGCGAACATTACTGTGTTCCGGTTTGGAGGGCGCTGTAGCTAGTGTAATTACTGCGGTAACGAGACTTAACACCTTATGTCTTACGACGAGCGTAATGTGGTGCAGTGTGTACCATCTTAACTAGCACCGCGTTGTCATGGGCAAGCGTATCACTTACCATCAGGTCGTCTTGCTCGTCTCGTCGCATAGTAGTATAAAAAAAATCAAGTTTGTGTGTAAAAACAATAATTATTATTTTATGAACGTGTACAGTGTTGCCAGGTATGTACTTATATAATCAATAATGAACGGAGGAGTCTAGTATTTAAGTGGATTTTAAGAAAATATCTGATGCAAAATAAAATGTTAAATAATCACAATGGAAAATGATTTCAAAATATTTACAAATTATCATGGCCATATAATTCATGGCCTTCTTGTTCTGTTTTGGATACCACAGAATATATCAAAGGTAGTTTTAAATAGTTTTATACATATTTGACAGCCCGCCAAAACTTTTGACGATTATAGAATGAGTTCCGATAAACTGTAATATAGATTTCAACAACAAATAAAGAATATTCTTTGTACACTTGTTTCATTTATTATATGAACAAAAAAATAGATTGTTGTGTTTGTAACATGAAAAAACCTAGCTTTCATTTATACGATATATAAGTATAGAGCCGTGATAGCCTAGTGGTTTGAACGCCGGCCTTCCAATGCGAAGGTACCGGGTTCGAATCCGGCCTTTTTTTTTTATCGTGGGGAAATCCTGCATAGGATACCCTTTCGCTGCGGGGACAGCGACGGAGTTATGCCGGACTCTTACCGGCTGAAACCCCACGGAAAGCCTCGCATCGCTCTTAATCGGAACTACGGGAACGCTTTCGCACACTACCGTAGTCCCTCTTGCGGTGATACTTTAAAATCCCTTATTGAGATATAGTGTCGTTTCCCTTTCACAAGTAACGCACACGACTGTTAACGTGCACACAATCTCGAGGACACTAACATAGACGACGGATCACCCCCGTATCCGCCGCTTAGCCTCAGTTATGGGGGACGAAAGAGATCTCTATACATCCTCCTACGACGCCCAGTTCTCTGATTACGGATAGGGAGATGTGTAGTTCTCTCCCTTTCCCTTTCGGCAGCTTCCTTTTGCGAGATTATTTGTTCGCAAAAGTAACTAACAGCGTTCCACGACCTAGCACTGTCAACCATACTTTTAATTACAGCTGGTAGTGACAGATCATCCCTCACAACAGCAGTAAGATCTTGTCGCTGTGTACTCCATGCTGGGCATTGTTCTAGCGTGTGCTGCGCTGTGTCCTCGATGTATCCACAATGGTGGCATTCAGTTGTCGGCTCTCTCCTGGCTATTCGGCACAGATACTTACCAAAGCAACCGTGCCCGGAAAGTATCTGCACCAGCCGAAAGGACAGGGAGCCATGCCGTCTATTGGTCCATTCCTCTAAAACTGGACGCACAGCATCGACGGTTCTGTTACCTGCCCGAGGATGTACCAATCGTTCCTTCCATCTTTGTAACAGCAACTGCCGAGCTTGTAACCTCCGCGTTTCCCATTCCCTAGGCGCTAGCCGCTCATTTCGGAGGCGGACTTCCGTGCGATAGTAATGCATCAAGGCGTAAAACTCCGCTTCTAGGTCCCATGGTGGAGAACCAGCCAAGACGCACGCAGCCTCATGGGAGATTGTGCGATAGCCGCGTATGACGCCCATAGCCATTGCTCTTTGTGGTCTTCTCAATAGGGCTACAGTCTTCTCCTTCAGTGTTTTTGACCATATAGAAGCACCGTATAGCGCCATAGATCGCAATACTCCCATATATAAGCGACGGCAACTCGCTTCAGGTCCACCGAGATTAGGCAGCAGCCTTTTTAAAGCCGCCGACGCACGCATAAGTCGAGGAACTAAAATGGTAAAATGCTCGTGAAAACTCCAGCGACTATCCAGTATGAGTCCAAGGTACGTCATAGTGGATCCTACATCGATACGGGTATCGCATTTCGAATCCGGCCTGCGCCAATGAATTTTCCAACTTATGTGCAGTTAGCATAAAACACCAACTAATATCACGTGGTTTGACGGTGAAGGAAAACATCGTGAGGAAACCTGCATATCTATGTCATGACCATCAGTGGTCAGACTAGTATGTGAAATGGAGAAGGCAATGGCAACACCATTCCATTATAACTGCCGAGAGAGTCGTCGTGTTTCAATAAAAACATGATGACCACGACCCTCAGTCACAAGGAAATACGACTTAGAAGAAGAATAAGTAATTGCAGTAAATTAATTTGGACGTTGCACAATCATATTGACAAAAAGCACAACATAACTAAATAATTAAAAGAGTGGAAAAAGGCATAAAGTATTTTCTTCCACTTGACCTTATGAAGTTAAAAAACGATCACAAACCAATTATGAATTTATTAGCAATTATAACGCCCTTGTTTTTAGTGTTAGTGTAGTGTTATGTTATTAATAAATATATACAGATTTTACCCGCGATATACCCATAATCTTCTCCATACTAATATTTGCTGGAAGAGAACTACATCGTAGTTAAACTCAACTTTGGAAAAAGTAGTTAAAAAAACACAGCGATAAATAAAACTCATTATCTATTCAGCAAGACAGCTTTATTGTTTGCACATCAAACACTTTCGTGACTTATTAAATATAATTATTATATAAATATCAAGTTGCCGTTTAAATACACGAGGACATACATATTATAATACAATCACTTTAATTGCGTGAATTGAAATAATATCAAAAGTGTATACACGTCCATTACTCAAACGCAGAATAGTATACTGAGTAGTCAGAGAGCTAGTAACGCACTCAAATATACAAATTGTCACAACAGCGTAACATATAAGCGGCGGCACATACCAAGCGACATATGTAACAACCATATTGATTAAACCTAATTATTTATCAAAAGCAATTAATCAAAATATGAAATAACAGAACTGATATATTAGAACGTTACTAGCTCTTATAGTTATTACAAACGTCAAAGATTTTCCATAACGTATTTTGTATTAGAGATAGTTTTATAGCCTGCTGATGCTATTCTTTATCTGTGTACATTTTTCCTCCTTTACTATTCTGTTTCCTTACCTTTGTCTGTGGCAGTACGCACGGCGTGAAGCCATTAAAAAAAAAACGTCAAAGATGACAACGCGCGTTAAACTTTTGGCGCGCTGTCATGGCGTCAATTCATCGTGTTGTTAAATATATTTTTACAAGTTTCTCACTTTATTTAGCAGCAATACGTCACGAATAATATTTTTTAATGTTCCACTTTAAATCTTATTTATATATTTAAGTCGTAGACATGTCGGATAGTGTTGTTTATAACAATTTAACCATTACGACATTGTAACCGTAATCTACAATGGGTTTTCAATTTCACATGGTGTTAAATGACAATAATGCGGTGCTGATGATCACGGGTTCTCGTTCAATATACTCCGGTTGTGTGTTCAGGGACACAGCAACGCTTTTTGGTGGCAGATTTATAATGAGAATGGTAACTAGAGAGGCGGGTACCAAAAATTCTTAGCACATTAGGCACTTACTAGACACCTCTATTTACAAGACAATTGCACAGCTGTTGATTCACTGTGGCAGTAAATAAAATATTAATTTTGATCATAATTTAAAAAGTTTTTTCATATAAAACAGATGATGATAAATTTAATAAATTTGATGAAATTTAATAAATACAGTTACACATTTTTTACCCGTGTTAATATGAAGACAATAGTTGAACTTTCCTGATTTTTTTCGTATCTAACAGTGATAACTTTGTTATATATAGAAAAAGCAGATATTTGATCATAAAAGAAATTTGTTAATAAAAATACTAATTAAAAACTTTTTACTGCATTTTTTTATTTAATTAGACAACTTCCGGAATATTTCTTCCAATTGTTTAAACTAATATCATACTGCAGTTATCTTGTCAGTGCATATTAAGTATATTATTATGTGTTGCCAGTTTTCATGTTGATCTATTTAATGGTTTGGAATTTATTTCATTCCGATAAGAGCAACTCTATGAGATTCTATCAGACTAAAGTTTTCTCAAATATTTAAATAGAATTTTTCTGGACAGAAGAAATTTTGATAAAAAATAGAAATTAAAATTGCATTTGAGACATAATAAGATAAAGAATTAGTTTTTTTCCCAATCAACCAACTTTTCTTTCTGTTAAGTTTATTAGTCTGGTGTTGCCGTTTCTTTTTTTTTATAACTATTATAACTGTCATAGTTCCGTCTGTTTCTTTTACTCGTTACGCTTATGTTTGTTTACTTGTGCGTAGGCCTCAGAGCGTTCACGTCCAAGCGCACCCGGGGCTTGTGGCGCGGCGGCTCGAAGTAGAAGTCGAACCTTTTGAACGACTCTATCTCCCTCTCGGCGGCCTCCAATGCGGACAGGTTCGTGATGCTGCTGTTCGGGAGGAACACGCTGCTCTCTGTAAGGAGAAAGAGTTGTTAACCACCGGTTTTCGCAATGCCCCATCCGACTGAAGGTATAAAATCTCTTGTGTAAAGAGTTACTAGACGGTTGTTATATGTAATAGGAAGAAAACCGCCGTGTGCACCTGTGGAAGAATAGTGCCACACCCTCTCATCTCGTGCGTGTCGTAAGAGGCGACTAAGAGAATAGGGTCGTATGATAGTGGAATGCCACGGCTTCCACTCCTCGATCCAACGTCAGATCGTAACACCTAACAAAATACCGCTCTTACTTAAAACCAATACAAATTCCACCAACTCTCCACACTCAACTTTATTCTCTTTATCACTAATTAAAATAACCTAACCCTACTTATATAGATACAACGATAGATATCAGCTGCGTCAACTTATAATGATGGGCAAAGTTGAAGGAAAAAGACATGTTGGACGCCGAAAAAAATCCTGACTACGGAACATAAGGGAGAGGACTGGTATCACCAACGCAGAGCAACTGTTCCGTGTGGCTCGAGATGGGCAGAAATTCGCAGAGCTGACGGCCAACCTCCAGTAATGGAGAGGCACTTTAAGAAGAAGAAAAACCCTACTTACACCAAGCACAAATTATTCATTTATCCAACTCAATTACCAAATCCTCTATAACGAATTACACACATACATATAGATCCAAATTCAACTCGTATTTAACTTTGAGGCTCCTTTTTTTTATGTTACTTTGCGACGAGACGAACAAGACGTTCACCTGATGGTAAGTGATACGCTTGCCCATAACAACGGGGTGCTAGTTAAGATGGTGCACACTGCACCACATTGCGCTCGTCGTAAGACATAAGGTGTTAAGTCTCGTTACCGCAGTAATTACACTAGCTACAGCGCGCTTCAAACCGGAACACAGTAATGTTCCCACATTACTATTTGTCGGTTGCAATAGGAGCTGCGGTGGTACCCATCAAGAAGGTCTCCAGCAACAGAGACCTACCACCTGGTGAAGGCTCGTCCTAAACATTAGCGAAGCTTTAAACTAAGTTAGATATAGCCGCGTATCCGGCGCGGCTTTAAACTAACCAAAAAAGAAAAATAGGAGGAAGTAGAGTAGAGTATTTATAATTAATTTATATTCCGTTAAGTGATATTGATTAAGGCAATGGCAACACCACTCCATTATAACTGACAAGTAAGTCGTCGTGTGTTTCATTACACATGATGACCACGACCCTCAGTCATGAGAAAATGCGACTTAGAAGAAGTGATATTGGTGTAGTACCGTGTCGTAAGTGGGGCGCCCTCTCGCCGACGGCGCCGATACTGTCGGTGCTGAACGGCGGCGCGTGCGCAGGGCTCCCGCGCGCCGATCCGAAGCCCGGCGAGCTGGCAGAAGACGCGTTCACTGCGAACACGATCACTAAATAATAACTTAACCCTTCATTATTATTAGTGCGATAAATAATCAAAAGAAAATTGTTATATCCACGGATTACTATATATTTACTGGTGGTAGGTCTCTGTTGCCGGAGACCGTCTGGATGGGTACCACCGCAGCTCCTATTTCAACCGGCAAATAGTAATGTGCGAACATTACTGTGTTCCGGTTTGAAGGGCGCTGTAGCTAGTGTAATTACTGGGGTAACGAGACTTAACACCTTATGTCTCACGACGAGCGCAATGTGGTGCAGTGTGTACCATCTTAACTGGCGCCGCGTTGTCATGGGCAAGCGTATCACTTACCATCAGGTGAACGTCTTGCTCGTCTCGTCGCATAGTAGTATAAAAAAAAAATTGTTACAAATTAAGATTTATGTTTTTAATTGATTATAAAAATATTTCAAGCTTTCACGAAATAAACGCTTCTTGCCTTAAGTCCTAAGCATAACTTGTATCTTAGAACTATAATCTTTATACTGAAGAACTGTAATCGAATGGGTAAAGAAATAATATTTTTTTAATAAGACTTATTGACTTACTTTAAAAAGCGACATCTGTGGACGAAATGTTTCGAAAATCTATTATCTTTTGTTATATTTAAGACATGTGTTACAGGATATACACACAACAGTCTGTTAATAAAACAGAACCGCTGCATGTAGTATAAATATATTTAAAATATTTTTGGTATCAAAAGAAAGTAGTCTTTAGTATTGATTAGCGAGGAACTAGTGGCTAGCTTATACAGTTAGGATGTTTACACTGCACCGCACTGACCTCGTTGCTTTTAGGCATAATTGAATGCATAATCATATTTTTTTAAGTTTATTATCTTTGAGAGAAAATTGCAAGATATTTTAATAAAAAAATCTTTGCTTTTGTAAATAAATAAATTAGGTAAAAAGCTATCATTTTGATTATTACAAACAAATGATGATCTGAACCTGATTTTCACATAAGTGGTAAAATAAGCGTGCTCAAGTAAAATACTCCGGATCTCATGTGCAGTCGGAACAGTGAGGCGGTCGTAAGGATCCACCACCATTCAAACTCCACATGCGGTCCCAGATTCGAACCGGGAACTAATCTACGTGAAGACTATAACATTCTTGATAACATAACAATCGGACCGGAAGTTGCGAACTTTGACTACACGGCGGAAACTGCGGGTGAACGAAAAAAAAAAACCGGTTAATTTCAACTACTTTATTCAACTAAACGTTAGACTTATACTGAATCCTGTTTATCTTCGTGTTGCGCACTGTACACGCCCATTCATAACAACCCTGAGGGGATGAAACAGAAAAAAAAAACTTTATTAGGATGCGGAAGTTTACAAATAAACTGAAGCTTAGCAAAAAAAATATTCGGTGTTGACATTGAGACTTATGGATTATTTCCATTGTCCTCTGCACTAAATAAAAAAAAAAACATTACACAAACAAAAAATCGAAGCAAAATAAATTACAATTAAATTAATTAATGGCGCAGCAATTTTTTAACGGTTCTGGTGGTGACATTAGGGACTTATAGATGATTCCCATTGTCCTCTGCACTAGATTAAAAAAAAACATTATACAAACAAAAAAGCGAAGCAAAATAAATTACAATAAAATTTTGGATGGCGCTGACTTCTTTTACGATCTCACTCCGTTCATTAGGACCTTACAAATTATTTATTTTGACCTCAAAATTATTTTGTGTTAAAAAAAAGTACAAAAACAGCAAATCAACGTAAAATAAATTATTTGTATATAATAGATGGCGCTAACAACTTGTTTCTAATGATCCCGGATCAGAGCATTAGGAATCACAGAATATTTACTTTAACCTCTGCACTTACTGTTTAAAAAAAAATATCTATCTACTTAGTAATTGCTCGGTACACTGAGAATCCAGTTGAAGAGATTTTAATTTGGCTGGTGGTGAACCGACTAGCAGCATATGGGAGCCCAGGTCAGCACGAGCACATTTCACCATTTCCGGTGGTCGAAGAACTACAAGTAGCTTCCATTAAAAGAGAAGTAAGTCATTTACAAAATAGTTATAATTCTCTTTTTATAATATAGATTAACGCTTGACTAAGACCCTACTAATGTATGGTGGTTTGACCCTTGGGAAGGTATAGGTTGGAAGATGCTCCAAGTTTCATTAATGATATGGTATCATATGGTCAAAATTCTGCGCATGCTTCTGCCAATGTGAGTAAAGAAAATCGGTTCAACCGTTTGGCGGCTTCAATTAGAAATTAAACGAAATATCTAATCCAACCGGATGTTACGTTCAGAGATTGCACTGTCAGTGTTACTTTCTTCACATACAGTACAGATACAAAATACTATACCACAGATACAAAACAATATACCAAAGATATAAAAAAAACTACTTATACTACTGTTCAGTATTATTTTTAAGATCAAAATATAAATCTGGAACATATTGACCGATGCTCTTAATTTTCTCACAACAGGAACTCCTGGTATATTTTATTTCTCACTCTCTCTTGAATGTCTCCTTTTACATAGGTTTACAGAAACAAAGCCAAATGAGCAACACTCACCCGTATTATGATTATGGCAGTTGGTGTACATGGAGTCCGGCCAAACGGGTGGCGAGGGCCTGGAGAACAGCGACTCGTCTCCGCGCGGAGCGTCTAGAGACTGCGGGCCCTCCTGCAATGAGATTAAAAAAAACATTATTACTATGCCAATTGTAGATGGTCGTTTCTTTAAGCGGGCCATAGATTATGCCACCATAGCGGTGGTGGTAACTCGCCGCAGTATATGTTAGAGGTATATACTCCGTGAATCTTTGAAAACATGATTTCAAGGGTGAAGTTGGTGGAGGCCAACAAATGAGATATAAGTTGCTGATAGATCCAGAAGGAAAAAACAATCTCTGATCTCCCCATCCACAGCCAGAGTAATTAGTTGTTGTGGTGGTACAATATCCTCACAAGTTAATGTTTGGTAACAGACCCTTAGTTGCAAACAAGAGGTTTGAAATGGAACACCACCGGTTACCCACATCTATCAGCTCGGAAGAATACAAGAGAATTTCTATTTGAAGAATAGCTAACTTCAATTTGATTTTCTTTATGTGCAGCATCAGTACTCATCGTACATAAATCATTACATTTAAAAACTTGAAACAACTTACCTGTCCCTTGTAGAACTTGGACTCGGTGACGTGGTGTATAGTTACTTCATTGTTGAGCTTCGAACCTACTCGGAGGCGTTGGAAGTAAGGCAAGCTGTCACCGTTTGCCATTGGGCTGAATCCTACGTCCTGTGCCTTGCACAAGTTCGGACCCGTATCAGCCTTGTCATTGAACAGGACATTCCGGAAAACATTCCTGTCTTCCTGCCCAAATGGTGTGTAGAGGCTACCGGTGAAGTCGTTGGTCTCCTCGCGTCTAAGTGGCGTTCCGATGGGTTCCGGTCTCTGAATGGGGTTCGCGAAGAGGGATTCGTTCTCGAAATTCCTTTCAACATTCGGCCTTGTTCCGATCGGGTTCGGCGAGACGACTGGCTTTGGTGTGTCCTCGTAGTACTCTGGGGAAAGGAAACTCCTCTGGTGATTGTCCTCCGGCGTGTTGAATAACGAGTAGCCATCCTCGCTCTTCTGCGTGAACGATGCGAGGTTCATGATACGGTTCTGGAACTCGCTCTCCTGGTTCTTCGGCGAGTTTCTTGAGGGGTCAAGAACGTACGCTTGCGCCGGTGTGGTCTGCACTGGGTTGTAAACGTTTGGGTTGACGTATGTGTACTGGGGCTGCGTGTACATTGTGTTCATTGGTGCTACCGGCGTCGGGGTCCTCATGCCCATGAGGCTTTGCTGGTGCATCATCGACATCAACGGGTTCCGTATGGTGTACATTCCGTTTGATGTCGGTGTTATGGTTGCTTGGCACGGCGCTGGCGGCATGGGTATCGGGTCCGGGATTCGAATTTCGGCTTTCTTTTGCGGTGCGTTCGATATCTGCACCGGCGGTAGATTTGGGTGGAACATTGGATTCCGTAATGTGACCATTTTGGCACCATCCTGCTTGGTTTCCGTTTCAGCGGCTGCTGCGGCCGCCTTTTTGGCTTTTTTCTTCGCTTTTTTGGACTTCCCGGTCGGAGCGGGGTGTGGTGGCGGTGGCTCAGGAACAATAATGGCCTTTGGTGCTTCTGAAAATTTTATAGGAACCAGTTAATGCAAAGACTATTTTATTTATTCTAGCAAACATACTACATAATGAGAATTTAAAAATGTTGGTGTTGGAGAGGGGTCTAGTTTACTTACCAGGCTGAGAGGTCGTGAACATCGATGCGGCCGGGTCGGCGGTGATGACTGGTGGGGGGCGCGGCGCCGGAGTGGGGGGAGCTGCAAGCGCCGAACAGCGCCACAGCGGCTGAACGCAGTAACGAATAGGATAAAAAACACATCTCCACTACAAATAAATTGAATAATAACTAACAGGAGTGAGGAAAAAAGCAAACTGAAAACCACCATGTTTATTGTCTGTGGTGTTATTTATTATAAATATAAACCTAATCTAATAAAGAAATCTATTATAACATTTAATCACTACATCACTACTGTCAGTGTTACAATACTTACCACGGACTTGAGCGGAGCAGCTTCCTTCTTCTCACTGGGCTGTACCCTGGTCAGGGTTATACCTGGCGGAAGCTTTAGATCTGCAACCTGCAAAATTTTTTCATTTCATGTTGCCTTTTTTTTAATATAAGCCAATGAATGAAAGAATCACCATCCTCGTACAAAACGTTCACCTGCCGATAGAGATACGTCGGCGGCATAATGAAGAAGTAGTTAGGATGGTAACACTTCATCACAATGACACGTTACAATAGTAATTTCACTAGCCACAGCATCCATTAAATCGGAACATAGTAATGTTTGCAGATTACTGTTCAGCGGCAGAAAAAGGCAACAGTAACCACCATCACCAGTATGAATAAGCCCTCTCACTTATTATTTACATGCTTTAGACATCTTCATTCTTCTGCTCGCAAGAAACCGTTGAATGAGAGCCGCGCTTATCCGGTCGATGAGAAGGTCTCAGGAACTGGGTATAGTTAACGTCTACTGGATGATGATGATCTATTCTTACCTGAACACCGCTACTCAGTTGTTCCATGATGCTGCATGGCGCCGGTATCTCGTTTTCACTCGAACACAGACTCTGTAATTGAAAGCAGCTGCATGAAAAATGGGATGTTAAAGATTTGATTCCTTGGAATACGGAGATCCCCAGTCGATTCCGGAGTTAGATTTTAGTTAAATTGGTAGTTAAATGTATTTGAACCCGCCCAGCTAGCTATTTGAGAGCTGGAATATTTCTGGGTGAGCACACTTCACCATCTTCCTCATCATCGCCATTTAACACCTTATGCTATTGACGGACACATGTTAACTTATTCTGAGTACTAGAACTATGTAAATAAAAAAGGATTGCTAAAATATTTTTGTTATAAAACTTAGTCTTTTTCAGAATTGCCAACTATGCTATAATCATAGTCTATGCCATGACGTCACTCGGTATTTCAGAAGCGATAGCATTGATCATTGTGAAAGTTGATTAAAAAGCTATTACCTTTTTATTTACAACCTCTATGGTGGTGTCCGGTGTAATGTTGATGACCTGCGGTTTCTGTTGCTCCTGCTTCTGCTGTTGCTCTTTCTTTTTCTCCTTCTTATTGCTCTGTGATGGGTTGGTGGTTGCGGGCTGTTTGGCTTTGGCAGCGGGCGTTGTTACTGAGGAACAGAGAATATGCATGTATTGTTTTGTACATGTATACATTGATTAATGCAAGTAAAAAAAAGTTTGCTAGAGGATATGTAATAAAAACAAACCGTTCTTCTCTTGTTTATTCTCCTTCCCTTTCTTCTCAACCTTCTCCTGCTTTTTGCACTCCTTCTTTTTCGCCTTCTCTTCAGTTTTAACTTCCGGTTTCTTCTCCGCTTTCTTATTAACCGGTTCCGCTTTCGGTGGGTCGGGTTTTTTGTCTTTCTTCTTCGCTTCAACTTCCTGTTGCTTTTTCTTCTCCTCTTCCTCAGCCTTTAAGGATAAGTTGATTTATTATAGTATTGCTAAATATGGGTGTGATGATATACACAGTCATCATCAACCATTTATGGACCCTGGATCCGAACTACGTACATACGTGCCACAGCACAACTGGTTAGGCAATGCCTTTACGCCTTTATGCATAATTATATACACTAATAACATTTTACTTTTTGAGTGGCCGAAAAAAACATTGTGTATGTACCTGTTGCTTAGCCAGTAACTTCCTCTGCTTTTTTGATAGTGCTGGAGGTTCGGCACTTGGTCGAGTCTTCTGCTGTTCTTTATTCTGCTTTGCCTCCGCTTTAGCAGCCTGCGCATCTTTTTGCTTCTTCTGAAAAACGTTGAGGATCGTCAATTACCAATTTAAACTCAAAGTGCTCATAAAAAATCATTTGGTTTGTAAATATTGATTGGTACCCAACCTTGTCCTTATTGCTGCCTTTGGCTAACTGATTGATATGCGCGAGCGCCTGCTCCCAGGTTTGTTTCCGTTGAGGCTGGTCAGGCTTCTGCTGTGGGGCAGGTTCCTCGCGCGCAATAGATCCTGAAATAGTCTCAAAATTTAAAGATGGAAGACATGATTTTTTCTTTAGTATGACATACAGTAGTATATTTGTACATACAATAGAAGGAACGATGGAAATACTACCTCCAGAACATGTATACAGAATCACATCAGGTCACTGTGCCATAGAGGCAGTTCCTTTATTTCAAATTCTCACTGGTGGGTCTTGGGAGCCTTCTCTGACAAGGTTCTCTTTTCCAGAGAAATAAATATTGGCTGTGGATTAGTGGACGTCGCATATACATGATAGCCATTGCATCATAAATCATGTCGATGTTCTTTTTCACCAAATGCTCGAGCCCGTGAGGAAGCTATAGAATGCAAACGGCTAACACAAATACTAGCCAAATCTCTAACAAGTATAAATGATCGTCATACCAGCTTGCTTTAGTCCGGAGGCTTGCAGGAGTTGCGCAAGCGGCACGTCCGCGCGGCCGCCCACCGAAAGCGTGACGCCGCCGGTGCCTGCGCGGCGCACCCTCACCACCCCGCTACCGTCGCCACCGCCTGATAGAAAGCAATTTTCGTTAAATAATAATTCCATTTAAAATGTTTAATACGACGTGCTCGTATCTCGATAACATGTGAGAAAACATGCGATACCTGCAAATTTGTACTTGGATAGCATGTTGGACTGCGGTCTTTACTATCTCCACCTAGAGTTCCAGCAGTAATACAAAATAGCTGTGACGTCCGCGATGCGCGGAGCTGGATATCACAAATAAATATATATAGTTAATAATAAAAGTGTACCTGTGGGCACTGCCGGCGACTGCTTCGGGGTACCCCAATCCGCTTCACACTGCACTTTGTGTATATGTTGTGTAAGTGTACGTGTAATAAGTTCCGATATCCAACCCAACAACATAAACATATATCACTTGCAACCGCTTCGATTATAATATACGGGGACAGCAGCGCGCGCGATCCGACCGCGAACCCGAATCTCATGCAACTCAAACTGTCATTTGGCCACAGATTATAAATAAGTGACCATAAAAGTAGACTATATTCAACATAACCCCTACCCCCCGCCCAAGCAGTCCCCCGACTGCTTCAAACCCTTAACAAAATACCCCTGCCCAAAATGCTATAACTATCTTAATCAATAGGTAAGCGCGACAGTTTTCCCACTGCCCGCTTTAACACCGTTCCTTGAGCCAATCTTACATCTGCGAAGCCTGACTACACCATCAGAACCTGGGTACAATTTAACTATACGACCCCTATGCCATTTAATAGGTGGAACCGAATCTTCCTTTATGAGAACTAAATCCCCTTCTTTAGGTGGAATGTATCAGCATCCACTTAACCCGCTGTTGAAGAGTATGAAGATATTCTAAATGCCACCGATGCCAAAACCGCTGAGACAGCTGTTGTAACAGCTGAAACCGACTTAATTTATTCCTTTTAACGTCTTCCCAAGGATATTCCGGTACACTATTTAAAGGTTGACCGATAAGAAAATGACCAGGAGTCAAAACCTCTAAGTCGTTAGGATCTGAGGAGAGAGGGCACAATGGCCGTGAATTTAGTATGGCTTCTATTTTGCAGAATACAGTGGCTAACTCCTCGAAAGTGAGTATAGTTTCTCCGATAACTCGCTTCAAATGTGTCTTAGCTGACTTTACCGCAGCTTCAAATAAACCACCCCAGGATGGACAAGCCGGAGGGTCAAAAATCCAACTGATACACGTCGAGACCTTCATGTCCAATATCTTTATTATTTTTCACAAGAAAAGAAAACTCGTGAACTTCCCGTAAATACCTACTACTCCCCTTAAAGTTAGTACCACAATCTGACCTAATAATAGACGGCAAACCCCTACGTGAAACAAACCTCGATAGTGCAGCAATAAACGCTTCCGTTGATAAATCCGAAACCACTTCCAAATGAACCGCCTTTGTGGTCAGGCATACAAACACGCATAAATAAACCTTGGTGATTTTCGGGTTCCGAAGATTGTGAGCCTTTACAAAAAATGGCCCCGCGAAATCCGTACCAACTCCCTCAAAGGGTCTCGAAGCAACGACTCTGTCTCGTGGTAAGTCCCCCATCAATGGCTGTTGGGTAATGCCTTTTAACCGATAGCATGAAATGCATTTAAATGTTACATTCCGAACAACTCGACGAGCTGATAAGATCCAAAAATCCCTTTGTATGATAGCCAATAATGCATTAGGTCCCGCGTGTGCATTCTTTAAGTGTAAATCCGTAATAAGTAGAGAAACAAAATAACCCGATTTTGGTAAAAGTAATGGATGACGCGCGCCGTAACTTAAATCCGAATGTTTTAATCGACCACCTACACGTAACAATCCGTCCGAATCTATAAAAGGATTGAGGCGTTTTATATTCCCCTTAAGTAATTTACCGTCCCGCAAACTGCTTAATTCATCACCGAAATATTCCCCTTGTATAATACGAACCAACGATAACATCGCGCCCCTGCGCTCGTCCGGAGTTAAAAAAGAGTTACAATTTCTATTATTTTTACACCGAGAGTTATAAAGAAATCTATCGCTCTGCTACCACTAGTAGAGGCTCATGGGGCGATTCTCGCCACAAGATTAATTGATACCGCCTATCCGATTCCGCCAATAGTGTTTGTCGAAACATCATTTTGATATCCGTCACGAAAACAATTTGGTGACGCCTAAAGTTAATTATAATATCCGTAATATCTTTATGTAACTTCGCACCCGTATGAAGACATTGATTAAGTGAAACACCGTTGGAAGTGCTACAACTTCCATCAAAAACAACCCGTATTTTTGCCGTAGGCCCCGAACCCTTTAAAACAGCATGATGTGGAATAACATAGTGTTCTTTACCCGAATGAAAATTAAATTTTGAAACCGACATGTGTCCTAACTCAAGATACTCTCTCATAAACTCTACATATTTAACCTGCAAAAGATTATTTTTCCTAAGTCTTCGCTCCAAAGCATAAAACCGTTTTTCTGCAATAGACCTGGATTCTCCTAAAACAGGCCGGGAAGATAAGAAAGGCAATTTAGTTATGAATCTGCCGTTAGGTAACCTAGTCGTATTTTCCTTATAAAACCTTTAACATTCATCATCAAGCGGAGCCGAAAAGAAAGTTTTAGGTATTTCTTCCACCTCCCAAAACCGTTGAAGCGAATCCGACACCAAAACTCCAGAGAACCCGTTATCAATTGTGCACACCGATACCGTACCTAATACTGGGCCTAAAATCATATAACCGAAAACTGTATCATATGCTGTTAAACCATCTACTTGTAAATTTAATTTATTGCCGCCGACAAGAGATCCGAATATATCACACCCTAACAAAATATCAATGGATCTTGGTAGATGAAACTCCGGATCCGCTAAACGTAAACCTGCAGTAAGTTCCAAAACCGAATTATCTAAATTAACCGAGGGTTGATCTCCGACTATAGTACCCATACAAATAGCAGAAATCGTAATCTTTGGAAATTCCTTATTAACAGGAGTAAGCGTGACCGAAACCCGACCGAAAATATTTGAAGTCTCCAAACCCCGACGCCTTTTATTTTATCCGAGCAATGATTAATTTGTAAACCCAACCTGCTCACTAATTCCTTGTAATTAATGATCGTTGCGAACCTGCATCTATAAGCCCGAACCGCATACCCCTTTTATTAACATTACTAATAACCTTTACTAGTGCAGTCGGCAAAATCACAGGAACAGAAGAGGTACCTGTGTTTGCAGAGCAGGTGGGAGCTGTATCCTATTGTGAATTATGCAATGGTTCCGAATATGAAAGAGGACGATCCCGTTCCCTTTCCTGAGAATTCCTCTTTTCGCACTGTCTAACATCATTACTCTCCGAATTATAACCATTCTGTCGTGACCGATTAACAAAACGCCGATTATATGAACCACTTGTAGGAGACCTGTTAGGACGATTTACTGGAGACCCCCGAGGAGACGTACGTCTATATGAAGTACGTGGCAAATTTCTACCTTCTGCGTGTGGTCTGTTTAAGTCACCCCCGCCCGTGCGAGGGGAGTACCGCTCACTAGACCAACGAGTAGACCTATTAAAACACAAGAGAGGATGATGTTTCCTGCTGCCACAATCACAACGTGGTTCGTGCCGACACTCCCTATAACTGTGTTCCCCAAAACAATAAAAACAAAGCCTGTTCCGTGTAACATAATCCTTCCTCTCAAACGGTGTGAGTCTCTTAAAGGCATCACATCTTGTTAAAACCCAATGTCTATTGTCATTGCAGAAAGAGCATGACTTTGCAATTATAGCCGCCACATAATTCGTAGGCCTTCTTTGTGACCTCGGAGTTTTAGAGGAATAATCTTGTTGATAATTAATACTTGCCGATTCCACATTAGCACATTCCATTAATCTACATTCCGTTTCCAAAAATTCAATAAGTTCCGAAAAGTTAGGTATACTATCCGAGTCACTACCGTATTTTTGTTCAAAGCGCGATTTTAAAACCGTAGGTAATTTAGATAAACAAATATGTAATAATAAAAATGACCACTCATGAACAGGCAACCCCAAACGTTCTAAGGAATTCACGGACATAACCAAAGGATTTAAAAAATGTATCCGCAATCCATTAAACGAGGCGAGATAGTCGGCAACTTTAAGATATTTTCCACGTGAACATCCGCTAATCTACGGGTATTTTGATACCTTTTCATTAAAAGTTCACGAGCAATCTTTAACTTCATCCGATATTTTTATATGTTGAACCAAACCGCGTGCTTCCCCCGAAAGACATGACATCAAATATGCTAATTTCTGAGCCCGAGATAAATCCGTGCGCGAATCCACTAAACTATCAAATAAATTATTGAATCCTACCCATTGGTCCATTTCTCCACCAAATGAGGGTAATTGTAGCGTTGGTAAACGAGAAAGTAACGCATCCGAGTCGCGTCCTGTATCAGGCTTTCTAACCGCACTAAAATCCGAAACCGATGCCGGTAGTTCTAATTTAGCTATCATTAATTTATCGTATACCTCTAATGCACGAACATAATCCCCACGTGCCGATCTCAACAATGTTTCCGTGGAAGGATCGTCATCCGTAAGTTCGAGGATCCTCAAATACGATTCTTCTAAGGACGCAAATGCATCAGTAATCGTCATTAACCGTATGTTCAAACGCTCATTTAATTCCGGTCGTCCAATTAAATCCGCACTATCCAAAAGCCATTGAAGTCTTAATCTAAAGCTTGACAAACTTCCCTTCAAAGACATCTTAAATAATTAAAGAAAAAAAAAAAAAAAAAAAATTATATACCGAACCCTAAAATAAATCAAAATAATAATTCCAAAATTCACCAAATTATTTAAAAATGTTAACCAAACAATAATAAACCGAAATATAATTTACCCCAAAACACTTTAATTTTTCCCTAAAAATTTCCCCAGTTCAACACTAAATTTATAAACCGGCAACACTACATGACCATCAAACTACCTCACACCGAAAAAAAAAAAAAAAACCAAGCGATCGTTCGCAGCGCTTACTGTCACCGATTATTCGAATCTACCGACCAAAATGAATGATTATTCCGAACAAATAAAAAATTATGCGATTACGTAAAATATGTTCCGATTTAACCGAATAATTAGAAAACCACGCTCTGCTACCAGAAGATGTGACGTCCGCGATGCGCGGAGCTGGATATCACAAATAAATATATATAGTTAATAATAAAAGTGTACCTGTGGGCACTGCCGGCGACTGCTTCGGGGTACCCCAATCCGCTTCACACTGCACTTTGTGTATATGTTGTGTAAGTGTACGTGTAATAAGTTCCGATATCCAACCCAACAACATAAACATATATCACTTGCAACCGCTTCGATTATAATATACGGGGACAGCAGCGCGCGCGATCCGACCGCGAACCCGAATCTCATGCAACTCAAACTGTCATTTGGCCACAGATTATAAATAAGTGATTTTGTTATAGCTACTATGTTGTTAAATAATGTAACTCTCACCCAAACACTGCGCAGCATCCTCCTGCTCAAGAAAGTTCTGCAAGCGCTGCCTGTCCAACTGCTGCTTCGGCGCCTTTTGTAACTCTTGTGTCTGTGCAATGGCATTCACCTGCACATCCGCACTTTGATTCTGTTAAAGCGGAAATTGTCAATTGCTTTAATAATTTCTTATTCTCTTTTCCAATTTACAATTAAAGCTCTTTTATTTTGAACAATGTTTACTTGACACAGAATTTGACCTCATTTCTGTAATGACAATCATATATATACATTTATATTTTTTATTCTCTATTTTCAACTTTTCAATGTGAGTGATAAAATAAATCTTTTAGTCTAAGGCACTGGATTTTTTTTTTATTTTATGCAATCCATTTTAGGTATACTAAATTAGGAGAAAGAGAATCTGTACAGTTAGCAGTTCTCCTGTCGTCGGATAAAAATGAATCACCTGCTGCTGACTGGGCCAGTCCTGTTTCCCTTGGATAGCCCTGGCCTCCTCCAATTCCTTCTCGCACTGGTCCAAACGACGGCGCGCCTCTGCTTCCTGTCTCTCTGCCGCTTGTATTTCCTGAAAACAGAAAACTATACATACAGCTATAATTTAATTATAGCCTGCATTCAGCAGTGGATTTATATTGCTAATAATGACGATAGACACAACCATTTACAGTGCAAGTAAGAATAGATCGAACTAGACAAATTAAGATAAATATCGTTGAGATAGAGATAGAGAGGAATAGCAATAGAGGAGGCAGTATACAAGAGATAACAGTGAAAGAAAAAATATTTCGATAATAGTCTTAAGACTAGACTAAAAAGGAAATATTTACTGCCGCTTTGACACCGTTAATTGTTTGACATGAAACACGTAGGTCTCTGGACCAATTAAAATCATTATAGTTCAAAAGAATCCAATACCTTAGCTGTTGTCGTTATGAACATGTTAACCTTGCTGAGCTGCTCAGTCAGAAGTTGAACCTTGGCTTGTATCGCCGGATTCAACTTCAGCATCTTCCCTGGAAGCAATATGAATCATTATGACACAGATAACATTTTTTTTTAAAACAACACTTCTTTATCGTTTTAATCTTAACGTATATAGAAGTGTGTCTGTTTACATTGGTTGTAGGACTCTGTGGCTGGAAATCGTCTAGGTGCATAAATATTACTGTTCTGCTTTGAAAGGCGTTGCATCTAGTGAAATTACTAGGGTACTGATACATGTTAAGTCTTGAAGCAGAGAGCACAAAATGATGCAGTGTATATAATTTTAATAAGCGCCACAATAATGTAAGCTTCATTTGCCATCAGGTGAACATCCTGTTCGTAACCGTATGGTGTGCCACTCACCCTTCTTCTTGGCGCGGTACGGAGCGAGGGCTTCACGGGCGTTCTGCGCCTGCCTAGTTGCCGCTTGTAGCGTAACTCTAAACGAGGCCGCCATGCCCTTCGCGTACGCCATCTCGTGTAAGAGAGCGCTTTGATGCTCTAGCAGCCTCGACTCCATCTGATGACCACGATTTATTTAGACATTACAATTCAATTTTAGACAAGACAATTTTAGATTCGAAGGATACTATGTCATTTGAATAAAGAATATAGTAAGAACGGAAATTATTTTTAAGCTTTGCGATCTTATCAACACTCAACCGCGATGGAAGACCAAAGGACCATGATCGGATTAATCGTTCAAAAGTCAAGACACGAAATACCTCTTTTTTTAGAGGTTGAAAGGACTTACTTTCTTGGCGCGCTGTCTCTGTTTCTTAGCCCGCTTCTTGCCCCTATCGACGTGCCTCTGCGGGCCCTCGATATACTGCAACAAGGCGTCGAGATCCCTAGGGTCTTCGGCCCTACCGCACCTCCAGAAAGATCCACTGAAATAAAATGTAGTTATGAAAAACCAGTTTTAATTTTTTAATTGTAACCTTTATAGATATAAAAAAGTTCAGGTGGCAGATCTTTGTTCCCAGGGACAGTTTGGATTGCAACCATCATAGAGCTTCCATTTCTGCCTCGAAATATTTTGAAAGGCGCTGTAGCTATGTATTATATCAATTTGGGTTATTGGACTTAATAGTTAATATTACAAACACAATGTGGTACAGAGTACATCGTCTTAACCAACGCCCAAAAACATTTCTAGCTTATGTAATTCAAATGTTGTCACAAGTTAAACTAATAGTTAAACTCACCCTGAGCAGCCAGAAGAGGTTGAGAATACACTAGTATCTCTACTAGATAGAGAGACGGCAACTTTTTGTTGTTGTGGCCTTCCTTGTCTTTGTTGCTGCATTTGTTGTTGCTGTTGTAACATCTGCTGCTGTTGTTGCTCTTGCTGTTGTTTTTGTTGTAACTGTTGTTGTTGCAATTGTTGCTGTTGTTGCATTTGTTGCTGTTGTTGCATTTGTTGCTGTTGTTGCATTTGTTGCTGTTGTTGCAATTGTTGCTGTTGTTGCATTTGTTGCTGTTGCTGCAGTTGTTGCTGTTGCTGCAACAGTTGCTGCTGTTGTTGTTGGCGCTGCTGTTGCATTTGTTGTTGTTGCATTTGTTGCTGTTGTTGTTGCTGCTGCTGCTGTTGTTGTTTCTGCTGTTGCTGCTGCTGTTGCAGTTGTTGCTGTTGCTGTAGTTGTTGTTGTCTGATCAGTTGCTGTTGTTGAGGTGTTAGTGTCGGTTTGTTGTGTATAGGAAGGTCGTATATTGGTTCTGGTTTCTTTTGCTGTTGCTGAAATATCTGCTGATGGTGTTGCAATTGTTGCTGTTGTTGCTGCATATGTTGCTGCTTTAATTGCTGGAATAATGAAAAATTTTATCATTATTGTAGGTCTCGTTGTTAATAGAGCCAGGTTTTCTTAGGTTGTAGCGTGAATAATTTGTAATCACCTGAATTCTAATTTGTTCCATTGCATTGGGATTGACCTTGCCATCTGTCTTCAAACTGGAAAGTACACTGGACTGTGTGGGCACAGTGCGTTGGAGGGTCTGTAAGATAAGAAATCAACATTCACTTCACATCATCCATGGTACACTGTAAGTAATATGCATCATTAGTTCAACCTATTGTACACCGCTGAAAGTAACCTCATCAATAGATTTCCAATGAAATCGGACATTAGCACCGACATCTAAACAAATCCCAGTGATCTTCACTAGGTTGTTGGATCATCAGGTTATGATTGACCTGAAAGTGCATTACTAACCTTGGGCTTATTATCAGGTTTCTCTGAGACTGTCATTTTCGCCATCTTATCGGCGAGCTGTCGCTGCTGCTCGTCAGGTGTTTGCCGCTTCGGTTGGACAGGCGATGATGTTGTGGCGGGCGGTAATGTCTTCGGTAGGGCCTGGAAATATTCTCTAAATATGAGAATTGTTAAAGCCTATATATTGTCGACATTCTACACACTTAACAGGTGCCATAGTAAATAAACTGCATTGTCTCTCTTTGAATATTCTATCTATATACCTTCCCTCAACTATGGCTCTGCAAATTAATCTAATCATTTTTCTATGGACAGCAAACACAATCATGGCTATAATCCTAGCCAATGGTTCCGCAATAACAACCATAGTCACAACTGCTATGAATAGAACTGAGGGAAGAATAAATTTAACAAATTGTGGTAGAACTCATCAGAGTACTTCAACAAGGACTCGACTAATAATGAAAAGAACTGCTTTGATGATGATGACAATATTACCAGTATGCAGCAAGATTTATTAAATTCCATCAATCATGTTTACCGGTGGCTTCGGTTGTGGCGTGGCCGGTTTCGGTTGCGGCGGCACAGGCTTCGCCGGCTTCGGTTGCTGCGGCACGTCCACGGTTTGCGTTTGAACGGTCACCTGCTTTCTCTCCACCACCGGTTCTGCAACTTCGCCCTGAATACATCGGTGTATAAGTTATTGAATATCTGAATGTAAAACATTAGTGAATGAAAATGTTGGTCAACATATGGATGGTGCAGAACGCGGCTTGAGAATCTGAGATCGCAGGTTCGAATCGTTAATCAAATTTTCATAAATTATTTTCTAAAACGTAAAGCTTAATAGACCTAGGCATCTGCCTCACGGTAGCGCCTATTGTCACTGCCAAACACGTATTTAACAGTTACTGCATTCCAGTCAGAAGTGCGCTGTTGCTAGTGAAACTAACTCAACATTTTTATGGGTTGGCGTATCACTTCCAAACAGGAGAACATCCTGCTCATGTAATATGTTTTGATAAATTATAATACAGTATCAGCTAATATATATGTATAGCTAGTCTATACACATTTAATAAAATAATAATATTAGTATTTCTTACATTAGTATTGGATGTTTTACACTTCTGTTTCTTCTTATTGAGTATAGACCTGAGACGTTCTCTAGTTTCGTTAAAATTCCTAGGCACGGGGGTAGTCAGCGGTGGCTGCAAACAGGATACACAGATACTTATTTTTTGTAATTTTTTAGTGATAATAAATAATTTTCGTAATATTTAAAGGGGGCTGTATAGTGATTACTAGGGTAACGATGCTTACATTGAAGTCTCAAGGCTATAGACACAGTGGTGTTTTGGCGGTCAACATATGTGGAGATGTAATGTCATTTAAAATTTTGAGTTCAAAATATGTCTACGGTGTTATTTTGATTATATTAGCTTTGTCTATAGTCATAGAAATAAAATTTTAAGCTTCATTGCCCCAGTAATTTATTAGCTACAGCCCCTATAAAAACTGGAATGGTGATGTCTATACATGACTTTTTGGCAGAAGTAGGTAGACCTCAACGGTTTCCATAATACCAATCACCATTAAATATAACATATATTAATGTTCACTCACCGCATGTCCAAAAACAGTGCAGTAGCAACAAGAGCATGGTTGGTCTGAAGAGTTCTCACCGGCACAGGAGTTGCCCGCACTGTGTCCCACTGCAAGGATGAAAAGCAATGAAAGTCTTCTAATTGTAATATATGTAATGGAACTTGAATGTTATTCAATTGCTAACTAAGCTACCTGAATGCTTATTTGCTAGAGTAGGTATCCAATAGTGGCGATTATGACTTATATGTTCAGAGAACAACAGCAAACCCATACTTAGCCAGTTCAGCTTTGCTTTAAGAGAGAAGACCCCGAGTCCCAGCAGTGTGACATGCTATTATATATCTTTGGATTAACATTATTATGTTTTAAGACTAAGAATGGTAATTAAAGTACAAATTTGTTGCTGAAATCAAGATTACCTCCATTTTGGTTATGGAGTCTATGTGTCGTACAAAAACTCAAAGTAGTACCTTTGCAGACGTGCTGTTGATGTGAAGCGTTCTCACAGACCTTCGCAGGCGTCTTCACTTGTTTAGGAACCGGTTTCGCCTGTTTCACTTCCTTCTTCATCTCCTCCAAGCCGTTTTTGGACTTCGTCTCCATATCGTAGCACTGTTTTACTATATCACCTAAGCAGACGGAGCCGGTAACGTCCGTTTGCTTGCAACTGTTACAAATGCAGTCGTTAGTCCACTTGCAATCGCTCTTCGGTGTGTCGCAAGCGTCACTCTCAGACTTCGTCTGTCCGTTCCTCATGATGTTTCTGAAGGCTACCGCGTTCAACGTCTGCTTCGCATTCCTTAGCGCCTGCGCAGAATACTTCGCGAGCAGCTCCGGGTTCTGTGATCCAATAACGGATAGCGGAGTTTTGTCTTTTGACAATTCGGAAACTCCGTCATCCGTTTTCTCGTCACCTTTCAATTTCAAAGTCTCCTCGATGTCCTCGTCCAGCAGCTTCGCGTCTATACTGGAGCATATTGATATCACGTGTTTTTTGTAAGTGTCGGGGACGGGAAGACCTTGCGTTATATATGATTTGATTGTATAGAAACTATCTAATAGGTTCTTTTCGCCTTTCGATGTAAGTATCGCTTCGCATTTGGCTAATAGTGCTTCATTTTTACATTTCTTCTCGTCTTTATCGTTTTCTTTCGGTGTTTCTTTATTAGTCAGAACTTCGACCACTTTCTCTTCTTTCTTCACCACTTTCTGTGGTTCTGGGTTAGTTTTTTTAACATTTCTGACGGCATTGGCCTTGCCTATAATTTTGCTGAGGCCTTTAGCAGCGAGTATTTCGGCTTCGCTGGCACACTGTGTTTGCGGATTCTGTTTAACTGGCGGTGGAATCTTTGAGAACGTTTCTTTGAGGGATTCCTCCACTTGTTCAAGTCTATACAGCATAACCAACCATTCGTCACCCGTCAAAGCTTTTTTCGGCAACGTTTGCATAAAAATTTTATTCATTTCTTTCAAACGCTCCGTAAAATAATCCTTTTTTCTATCTAAGCTTATTGTTGCAAAATCGGGAACATTATCTGGTTTTTTGACAGGCAAACCAGTGTGGTCTAGTATTACATCCGCAGCAATCTCCGGGTCAGCGAGGATCCAATTGATCAATTGCTGTGAATCGATACACCGTCGTACAACATCCATATATTTAAACTTAAGACTTTTCACAGTTGTCTTTTGATCCTCCGTCATCTTAGACAATTTCATTATAAGCAAATCAAATGTGTTCCCTGCTTGTGGACTAAGTAATTTTGTTATTTGTTTAAGTGATTCTTTAGATGCTGCACAGCTTTCCTTGTCAGAATCGTTTTCTCCGTCTGTGCTCTTTCTAACTTCTTCGATCTTCTCGATTATCTTATCGGTGTCGTTGACACTCTGTTTTTCTGCTAATTCTTGTATGTAAGATTGAAATTTATTCAGCATTGTTTCGAGTTCGTTCTCCAGTAAATCTACAGGTATGCTTTTAAATTTATTCGCTACGTAGTGCTTCCAGGAATTGAACCTTGATCGAATTAACTCTCTTAAATCATCCATACTTAGAGCATCTTTAACTGAATTATCGAAGAGAGTAGACTCTTTCGTATACATCTCCGGTACTAGAATATTTTTCCCTAACAACTCTCTATCCTCTTCAAGACATTTAACTATTTCAGGACTTTTGTTTTGCTTAACATATTCAAATACTTTATTAATCACAACTTGTGCTGATATTGAGAAAAGTAGATCTTTGTAGTATTCTTTACTATTTTTGTTTTTCATCAGACTTTGAATATCTTTTACCTCTCTTAAGAGTTCGGACAGTTCTTTGCTATCCAACTCGAAAGTCATGGTACCAACGACCTCGCTATTATCAAAATTATTCTTAATTCTACGATTGGTTTTGCGCTTGGCGGTGTTTTTGGTTACTTTAACATTGTCCCTCGTCTTATTCAGTTTGAGCTCGCGTATCTGCTTCAGGGTTTCAGGCGTAAGTTGAGCCTCGTTGTTGACGTCCGGCAGGTTGCTCATAATCGAGGCGAATTCGGGCAATTCAAACGGAGTGTTCGCTAATTCGGACAGCTTCGATGCGATCTCCGGCATGTTGGCAAGTATCTGCGGCATGTTCTCAACCAATTCAGCCAGTTTAGCGTTCGCAGCTTCCAGATCTATGGGGTCCTCGGCATCGATTTTCTCCAAAATTTCTGCGTTTTTTTCTAAACTCACCATAACTTCGTAAATGTGATCCAAAGACAGCGGCATGTTTAACATTTCCACTTTTGACAATTCCTTTTTATCTTTAATATTGTTGTACGAGTTTATAATGTTCTGACACTCTTCCATAGCTTTCTTTATCTCTAAACCGAATGTCACGTATCTATACACATTGGCCTCTTTATTCGAATCTACTACCACCTCACAATCCTCCACTTCGGCTACGTTAACTTCGGTGTCATTTTCATCTTTTGCTAGCAGCGGTGTGCGCCGCGCGTTTAACGGTACGTTCAACACTTCAGTAGTTACTTCTGTTTGAAACTCGAACACTGTGTCTTCTGGTTCGTTTCTCTGCAGAAACTTGTTAACAGTGATTAACCGTTGATTTGCTTTAGGTGAATACACAGGCATAGGTTCGGACGACGTTGGCGACATCTCTTGTAGCGGCGGACTCACCGATTCCGGAAACTTCGTATCCGCTTTCACTTGATCTTCCTCTTGATTGTTTAGTGCAAAGTTCGCAAACTTCGCTAGACAATCCTTCATATCTTTGCACATATCACTGTCCTTTTCACCGACTATCGTTTCCGTGTCGCTGATGTTTTCCTCTTTGTCCAAGGGAAACGCTTCGGGTGGCTCGGCTTCGGATTTAGTTTCGTCTTTTGACTCGACATTCAGTTCCATATTCTTCGTTACGTCGTTAGTTTGCGCCGGGAGCTTGTGTTTGAGCATTTGTAGTATTTTATGTGACTTGTTGATCGATGACGACACCGGTTTTATTTTCCTTTTGGGCGCGGTGTTGAGGCGTGGCGCTCTAGGACTTGCTGTCCTCCTTTTACGTCGCGGCAAGTCTTCAACTAAAGTTAGATTACTATCGGGAAGGCTGTGAATAAAAATTTTGCTCTTTAGTTTATTTTAACACAAAATACATCCAATTCTGTTTTTACACGGTCATTTTTATCTCGAATTTGATTTGACAGGGTCCAGACGAAAAAAATGATTTTACACGTTTTCATTCGATTTAGCATGAATGAAAAAAGCGAGTGGTTTGAAATTTTAAAGAAAAATGTTTTTATTAACCATAATCTTTAAGAAACTTAATAAGGAATTTTCGCTTTCTAATATATTCTCATAGCAGTTTAAGTTTACACTTTATTATTTTATTTAGTGTCACCTTTTTTTCTAGATATTTCTTGTCTTTTTTACACGGTTTTGCCAGGAACGTATCTACTGTGTAAAAACAGAATTAGGTGTACATGTAAAAGAAAATAATAAAGAATATTAAAAAATTGTCTCAGCAGGTTTGAAACAAACTTGCAATTTTTTAAACTCTACTACAGGTGGCCCCAGAATCGAGGAAACCTTCATATTACAGGCCAGAGTTATTAAGAAAACACAGATATTCTGTGTCACATAACAGACATCCTAGATATAAATTGGAATGCTCCATCACCATCTCATTTTACCTCTCCCTTTCTAGTCGCAACTGGTCTTCCAGCCACATACGGAGCCGATGGTAGTACAACTGCTGGTCACGCATGTGCATCACCTTCCGTCGCACCTGGTAAGCGTAGAGGATCTACTTTAATTTAGTATGAATGTTCACACCGGCCCATACCAATAAACAACTTAGTTAATTTGTTACTAGTTTGTTAGTAAATTTCGTTTTGATAACACTCCATCGCCAATTATAGTAAATCTTTGTTGCCAGACTGTCCATGTTAGCACCGCAACAACTACTCTCCGTAAATCTGCTATGCCGTTACAAGCGCATCAAAATGACGCACGGGTAGGCTAGTACTTACCATCAGGTGGAAAGAAACAATTATGTAAGTTTGTAATGCTGTGTCGATAAGCAATAATATTAATAATTTTGAACTGGCTATCACCTCCATAATGACATACGATCATTGCTGTGTTCTGGCAAAACATATTAATTAGTGATTTGTACCTCTTTGAAGCGTTGCAAATGATACTCGGGGCAAAGCGCGCGGCATGGCTGGTGGGGCGGAGCAGGTGGTGGCGAACCGGGGGGCGGCGGCGCGGGTGCACACCCGCCCACCAGCTGCGTGCATACCTGCGACAAAGCAAAAAATCTTACATTGCGAACAAAATGGAAACTCTACTGACTAAATAAGATATATAAAAAATAAAATACCCCCAAGAAACAAATCCCCACAAAAATATCAACAGTTCAGGTGTAGTGTTCCCGCTTTACATAGCTACATTGCAGCGGTACGAGACGCAACTCAGCACAAGGTAAGGTATATTATCAATGGATGAAATCAGAGCCCACATTACCATATTTTTGTAACCAATAAATTTATTGACTTCAGATCTAAATCTATCTGATGCATTCCTCTTTTGGTAATAAAGAAATTTGAAGTTGTTTTTTGGGATCTTCAGCTGTAGGTAACATAATTTATTAAAACATCAGCAAATAAACTATAATAAGGATTTACTAATATGATCACCAGATAAATATGGGTCGGTTAGTGATACGTCTGCTAGTAACAATTTCGCGGTAGTGTGGATGATGTACACCGCACCACGTCGTGCTCTTCACTTTCGAGTCTCGGTTCTCCAGTAATTTCACTGACCAAAACACACTTTAGTTAAAAATAACAAGTAAAGGTGAATTCTTTTAATGAAAAATGTTTCTTATTTAAAGTATGCAATTTCCCATAATGTGAATATGTTCGAGTAATACACAGAAGGAAAAAGTTAAAATACCGTGGACAGTTTCTTCTGCCTTCGATACACTTGCAGCTGCCTCCGGTGCACGTCCGGTAACCTGCGGTAGATCGCCATCAACTTCCGGTCCACCTCAGACAGACCGAGATCCACGCGTTTCCTGTACAAAGAATAAAGTAACTATTAATAAGCCCACGTTAAATTAAATTCCTTTATTTTTTTTATACTATTGAGGCGGCAAACAAGCATACGGCCCGCCTGATAGTAAGCAGTTACAGTAGCCTATTGACGCCTGCAGTACCAGAGAGAGAGAGAGCGATTTTATAAAATAATAAAATACATCTTGTGATGGTGGCTAGATAAAATACAATAAATTGAAAAATAACTAAAATTATTATCGCGCTCTACTCACCGGTGCGCGTGCGCAGGCGGTGGGCAAGCGGCACAGTGCCGCAACACGCGGTCCATGAGGCGTTCTATGCCTGCTATGGAGCGCACAAGCCGCCGCACCGCGCCGCACAGCCCACTCGCGCCCGCCGAGCCCGATGCCGAGCCGGAACCTGACGCAGAGCCCGTACCTGAACCGGTGACCGAACCGCTGAGCGATTCCGAAGCAGACACTGTGACATATGATTAAAAATTTGTAATATGTTTGTATGTAGTAAACAAATATACATATTTAGATTAATTTAAACACATCTTATAAATAATATATGCAGCCCACTTAATGTTCCTACTACAGGGACTAGCGCCTCGTTCTATAGAGAAGAGGTCATTAACACACCAGCAGTCTAAAAACCATATGGGAGTCTTTAAGGAAATTAGTTAATATATAGTTATTAGGTTTGAGCATTTAACAACCGCATATTTTAAAATAAACGGGATTGTAGACAAGACTAATATATAAAACTAAATACTTACTGTCGTCCAAATCTCCATTGGAATCGCTCAGATCCCTATCAGAACCAACCTTCACCAGGGATGTCTGTTCGTTATCCGGTGGTCTGAAGAGAATTTAATTCTAATAAATGATATAACACGAAATATGAAAATGATAACTTACTAGTAACAACTGTAACTGAAAATTGTAACAATTATTGCCGGAGACAGTCTACAGCAGTTTTTATCTGCTAACAAGTATCAGTGTGCAAATATTACTTTGTTCTGTTACAAATGGATTTTTAGCTAATAAAATTACTTAGACACCGAGAAATACAATCTTTTAACAAAGCGTCGAGGGCAAATAGCAATACAGCTCTATATTGCCTTTGTAACAATTTCATTGTTATTGGGAGGCCTATTACTTACCATCAGCGTAATTTCCGGTTTGTTTAGTATTTGTCATGAGATGGCACCTTAAAACTGAAATTTGGCAGCTATAATTCATTTTCCAGGGGTTGGTACTTTAGTTCAGTAAAAAAGTACTTCTAATATGATAAATTACTCACTTGGCACCTGTACCATCCCCTTGCTGTAGCTCTCTACCTGAAGACTCCGGTTTGATATCACTGGGCGACTAAAAATTTTCTTTTATTAATAGATTGTATTTTTTTTTATTTAAAATCTTGTTTACAATAGGTGAACGTAGCAAAATCAGGATATGGAGAGTAACAATGGTAGGTTTTACATTTATAACTGACCTATGAGGCCAAAAACTTAACCTTACCACCTAAAATCCGCATTAACAGAGTTCCATATCAGAACCCTCCGTATTACAATGTAAGTGGTCACAAAAAAACTCTATGAGACAATTCTTTCAAAATCAAGAGGTCAATTTCTTGCTCACCTTGTTCTCGGCTGACTGCGTCTTGCCGTTGAACTCGTTCACAGCCTGCATCATACCGAAGAACGAGATCCTGTAGTAGACATCGCTGGAAAGTTTATGTATTATATATCAGCAATTTTTTTTTTTTTTTGGTTGTTTAAAGCCGCGCGATTTGATACGCGGCTATATATCAGCAATTAAACATTGACAATGTATACATGAACGGACCACTTGCTTGAGACTTTTGATTCTCTAATAAGATCTTAGATAAGTACTTAAGAGTTAGCTTTCAATGAAGGAAAACTTACTGAATAAACCAATATGTTACACAAATAATAACCATCGCGGACATGTGCTGTCCGCCGTCTTGCACTTGGCCTGTGTGGTAGATAAATTACTTCCATTAAAAGCCCTAAGTACCTACTGTTGCAATATTATATCTCTTCTATCAGAACAGCGCCAGTGACATATCTACTTTTATACAAAATTCCTGGGTAGATACTTAACAACCAATCATCGAATTAAAAATCCCCCAGGATTCGTAGCTTTCTTTATGAGCGAAGGTCTTTCTATTATTATTACTTATTAATACAATAGAGAATGTTTTCGTATCTTTACTGACCTCAATAGCTGCTTCCTCTGCTGGGCGCAGAGCGTTCTCGGGTTAAGACAGTCGCACCGGTGCTTGTAGCCCGACCAAGCACTCTCTGTTAACCAATGGGGATAATCAAAATACACTTCCCATGCCAAATACTCCAATACTTCATGGTAATTGTTGTTAAATTAAAAGCTTTTTAAATACTTAAAAGTTACGTGCATTTATACTTGGAGATAAAAAGGAATAGTTAAAAACTTGCAAAATCATTTTTTTATTGAAACAATTAAAATGTTCACCCGATGGTAAGTGATATGCTCACAGATAGAAATGTGGGACCCTAGACCATATATAGAAAAAGGAGACACTATAGAGAATGATACATAGTCCTAGCCAACTTGAAACCTAAGATATTGCCTCGTTCTTTTGCTCCACCATAAAACTTACTCTCATATATTGACAGCCGGAACACGGCGATGGTGTTATAACAACAGATTACAATTTGGAGTGAAAAAATTATTCTAAGAACCAAACTACACAAACATGTGATCCTAGAATCAGACCAGTGATATGCAAGCCGTTAGCTATTATGCTATGGAGAAAGTTATAATTACTAATTCGTTCTTTCCGACTTAATATATACATAGTAAACTCCAACAGTATACTAACGCTCGTGTGGTGTGGTGCGCGTCGCCATGTCACGCAGACGCGAGCTGGTGCTGGCGCGCTGTTGCGGCGCCAGGAAACTCGCGAGCCGCCTGCGAGCACGCTCCACCCACTCCTCGTCGGCGGGCTCCGTCGCAGACATCTCCACCTGCGGAAAGACAGGTTAACGTAAGTTCGTTTACAAAGTTACATAACACCTTGCAGTGTATATAATCACCTTACCTAGTGCCACATTCTTACGAATAGGCCCATTACTTATCATCAGGTGAGCATTGTTTTTTTTTGTTATTTAGCGGATTTTAATAGTTATTATGTTACGATTATACTTCACACACCTACCAACATGCCATGCGCGGTGAGAATGACAATTCTAAAGTCTGTTACACCTATATTCAGTAAGTTTAATAATAGAGACAATTAAAATTAATGTTATGCTGCAAGAAAATAAATAATTTTAATTGCCTCTGTGGCGCAGTGGCTAAGCGCTTTCTTGACCATGGTAAGGTTTTTTCGAACCCGTCGGCTAGATACACCCTCATATTGTAAATCTGCCGCATCACATCATTACTGTTCCAGCTGTCAACATATAAGAGCTAATGTATTCTTGGCGAGCACGCTTGACCAGCCTCTTGTTGCTTAACGCCATGTGAAATTAAAGTCGCCTTAGTCCACTGCTTATAAAAAAATTAACCAAAAACTGTGACAGGATAAAAAAAACTTTATGTAATTAATAAAATGGAGAAGGCAATGGCAAACCACTCCATTATAACTGCCAAGAGAGTCGTCGTGTGTTTAACGACACATAATGACCACGACCCTCAGTCATGAGGAAATACGACTAAGAAGAATTAATAAAAATAGTATTTTTAAAATGACATACCTTGAATGTTATGGTAGAAGCAGCCTTGAAGTGTTCTAATATCTTACAGAACCTTTCAATAGCGTACCTGTAAATTGGTAAATAATGAGTTCAGCTTTTTTGGAAAATAAAAATTGTCTAGGTAGATAAAATAAAAAAGTAATGAGGAAACAGTGTGTACCGGTTTTTAGATAGTTTATCATCATCATTTCAACCAATGGACATCCATGCTGGTCTCTTGTAATGAATTCCACAAAATGTATATATATAATAGATAGTTGTAGCTAATAAATTACTGAAAAAACGAGACGTTTAAAAAAATGTCTCGAGACGACGTGCGCAATTTTTTGCTGTGCTTACCACCTGGTGAATGTTCTGCATATATTCAATCAAATAAAAAAAGGGTTAGACAAGCATAATGTTCACCTGATGATGCCTTTATCAATAGCAAGCCTTTTAATATAATATTTTCTATAAAAACCACCCTTAATCCTGAATACACATGGGGAAGCGGACAGCTTACAACATGGGAGATCTCATGCACTATATTCAACTAAGGGTATTCAATGAAAGGGTATCCCTAGTAACAAATCTATGGGGAATAGGTGTATGGCTTCTGAGAACTGATTAAATATGTTAGTGTTTGAATGGCCTCGGTGTACTCACTCCTTTTCAAAGGGCCTTTCATGCTCCCGGCACAAGCAGACCTTCTTCACTATCTGCTCAGTGACCTCGCTCTGCTGACTCAACCTGTTTAGCTGCTCGTGGACTATAGCTGCGCCTGTAATATAAAATTAACTAATAACAGTGCATAGTTTCAAGCCACATTTTGTTTTATTTATATCCAATGAAATAAGTTGGTCGCTCACCAGATGGTAAAGATATGATTTTTGATAATAATATAGTGTTAGTTAAGAAGATAAACACCGTAGCACAGCGCTCGTGGATTTGAGACACATGATGTTATCTTGTTCCTCAGCAACTTCACTAACTATGAGGTCCTTTGAAGTGAAGCACTACAAATGTCTGCAGGGTAATCTTTGGCGGCAGAGATAGGGGCTGCAGTGGCAACCTACATAAACTATAAAGTTTTATTGCACAATTGATCTGTTTAAGTACCGTCGTCTCCGAAATGCAACCGCTGCAGCCGCGCGACGTCCCACTCGCAGGCACGACTCGCAGAGCCAGCCCGCAAGCGCAGCGCACGCATTACACCGGTCGCCGCGACAGTGTTGCCACCTGTGAAAAGCATCAACGCCACATATATATACATTTTATTCCCAAACACTAGTTTAGCTGGCCAAAATTATAGACAAAATTGAACTACTTCCCTGACACAGTGGTAAACCTCTCGCCTAGTAACAAGAAAGTTTCCAGTATTATGATACGGGAGCCACTTATTGTGTAGTTATTGATAGTATATATTTTTCCAAATCTGTCTGTCTGATTACCATCTTCACACCAGGTCTTCAACAGTATGTTCAGTCAGAGTCTCAGAGATCTTTGGGTTGCACTGAAGAGGTTTGTATTAATACAAATCTCATAAAACTTCGCCGACTTCGCTTCCGTAATAAAAGAACCTTTCGACGATCCGTTTTCCGGCGCCATAAAGCGCAAAATAAATCTGTTACAGTTAATCAACCATATGCATATGCTCTCTCACTCCACACCTCTCCTGAAATTTGACCTGCGAATCTCTTTCTATCTCACCATGTGCAAGTGACCAGACGAGGCCGCGAAGGAAATGGTGCAGCGCGGCAGCGTTGTTCGCTAGACAGAGGCAGAGCCGGCAGTGGCAACCGAAGGAAGCCCGGTAGGACCACTCCGAGCGGACTGTCTCTACGCTCCTGGTACAAAGAAACAAACCGTCGGTTATTCTTTTTCTTTTAGTAATGCACCTGCTTATGATGAATGCATTTATCACATTAAAATGTCCGGTTTTCCCTGTAATGTCACATCATATGTATGCTTAGTGGTAGAAATATAATTACATGAATAGGCCAGTACACAATGATTTTATCCGTTATCCTCTTAATTTTAACAGATGCATTATAAATCATTCTACATACAGATTAAGATCAAAATACTTACATCTCGGTACCAATGAGTGTGTACATGAGTGCGCTGATCTCGCACCACGAGTGGTAAACACCCAGCAACCAGTCCTCAACAGGTTTGAACTTGTCCACGTCCTCCACTGGGATCCCATCGCGTTCCACTTCTGTTGATGTGAAACAACAATAAAGCAAACATTATTAAAAACCCCAAATTTAAATATGGATATTGATGAAAAAGAAATATTAAGAAAATAGAGAAAATGTTGAAGTAAAAGGAATTTCGGTTCATAAGATTACCATCTTAGTCAAGCATACAATTTGGCGAGGAATTTACCACGTGAGAGTAAGGCCAGGACATATTGTTTGTAGAGACACAAATATAAATACATAATATTAGCAACAGTAGTTATATATAAGGGTGGAGGACTGGTCACTATTGCAGTGTTTCTCAAACTATTTTTAGGCCATACTCCACTTTTGCGTAAAAAAATTTTCATGTTCCACCAAAACAATTTTGAATGTAAAAAATTTATTTGGTTTTTAAGTAATCAAACAATGGTTTTTTAAAACAATTTCAGTAAATATGCTGTAAAATAAGATTAAAAAAAATACTACAGAACCTAATTATATGACTAAAGAAGAGTCTTTTTGTTAAATAAGAGTATTTAACAAAAAGTAGCCTTAAATAAAAAAAATTGGGTCTATAATAAGCGTTGCATTTTAAAAAACAGCGACAAGGTAAATAATCATGACAAATCAATTTTCAAATTGCTCCTTCCAACCAGTAAATTACTCCACTTTAGGAAACACTGCTGTAGACATTCCAGGTAAGTATCACTACAGGCACCTAAACAGTAGTAAACAAACATAATTGTTTTCCTGTTAGTAAAGCATTTTGGCTAGTGAAATTACTGGAGTAACAATGTGGTGCAAAATATATCATTCTAACCAGTGGATATTATTTTGGGCAGAGGCAAAAGACAGTTGATACAGCTGTGGCTATGGTAACATTTAAAACAGCCAAAAGAAAATTTTTATCGTGTTCAAAGTCTTACCGCAGACGTAATGCAACAAGGCCGCTTCCTCCTCAGGCGTCACCGGTGCCTCCTCACAAATGAACATGTCGCTGCCTGACAACCTGTAAATAAATTTATGTATGTTCAAACGATAGTATAATTTACTTTTTTGGGGAGAATATCTATCATCTAATCTACCATCCAGCCTGTCGTAGATGTAAGTAAAGAACAGTAATCTTTCCATGTAGCAACAGCTCCCTAAAACCCAAACATCGTAGTGTTTGCACACTACCGTTTGGAGACGTAAATGAATGCTACTATCTAGACGACCTCCAGAAACCTGCGATCAGTAGAAATAAAAGATAAGTAAACAAACATTTTTAACATTATATTATACTTACACATCTGGCTGCGAGTCCAGCGCGGCTTCGTCATCTTCTAGAGGAAGCTCATCCCTCACACTCTCTTCTGCTGAGGCAAGGAGCTGTCAAAATTTGTCTAATTAATTATACAAAATGTCTCAGTGGTCCATGGACTATGCATGTCTTGAAAATATATACGACATTTAAAATCTGCTGTTATAAATGCATTGATGTGTTTCAATTTTTAATATATTAGTCAGAGGATTTTATACAAACACACGCTAATTTTCGCTTAACTTTATAAAATTGAGGTCAAGTGTTAGTGCATCTATATAGATAAATTTTACGTATCTGTTTGTAGCACTGCTATTCTGTTTTTACTTAATCAATGTAAACATGACATTGTCATGTTTACAAATACTTACTGTAAAAAGATATTTTTAAAATTGTTTTGCCAGTTTAGTTTTTTCAAAACTTCTGAAATAACTGTTAATACGATTTTTTCAGCAGTATTTAGTTAAGTTTTTTAAAGGATAACTTAACTTATTGTTATTGTTACCAAATATAGAGTGTATGGAATTTTTTCGTGGAGAATGTTCTTATAATTCTCTCTATTGAGCCCAACACGAGAAAGCACTGCATATATCAAGATTTCAGTCTTTTAACATCTAAGTGGTCATCCACAGCTGAACATAGACCATCCCAAACTATTATCTGAATAGCAAATTATATACTTCAACGATTCTCTGGTATTTTTACAAGATCTCTGGTTTACCTAGAATTGTGGTCTTGACTTATATTCAGAAATATGTGACGGTTATAAACAAAGGCACTTTTTTCTATCTTTCTGCAAAAAGGATTGTAGAATTGTTTTTTTGTAGGTCCATCTTCGAGGTATGCCCTTTAATTCTACTGTAGCAAATTTCTAACCTGCAAGATGTCCTCATGCCGAATGAGAAAGTGGTCAGGCTCCGGAGGCGTCGGCCCGGCGCTCAGCAACGGCAACAGGAACTGTCCCAGTGCAGGTGCTTCTGCCTGTAATAATAAAACTTGTTAGAAATGGATAATTTCATAAAAAATATTCTTCTCTTGTAGAAATAAATTGTATACAAACATGTATGGATAACACGTTTTTTTTAACATGAAGCTTATTGAACATTTGATTTCATTACAATTGATTCCTCGTGCTCGCCGATCCTACTCAATGTTATTTATGCTAATTTACAATAAGAGAGGAACAGCTTGCCAGTAGACTTGAGAAAACTATACCAATAACAAATTTTTATCACCTAATGGTAAATGACGCACACGCCCGTAACAATGTAGGGCTATTCAGAATGCCAAAGCACCATATAGATACTCAACACCTTGAGGCGCAAGATATTAGATTAAGACACCCCTGTAATTTTGCTTCTACCCTACATACAAAACAGTATTAATTTATTAATTAATTCTTTATTGTATAAAATCAGGAATACAAAAGGCGGGCTTAATGCCTGAAGGTATTCTCTACCTGCCAACCTTTGGTGAGGTGAGATGTTGTGGTAGGTGGCAATCTGGCATAAAAAGTGATAACCGTACTGTTTGACCAAGACAGTCTCGAACAGAGACATGAGAGGTCTAAAAATAAAATTGAAAACCTACTTTTTAATCTTAAATTAGACTCAGTCATTTTGCAGTTTCCAATAATAAATATATAGAGACGAACCATTGTGCACTTCCAAGGTGGGTATGAGTGTGAGATATAAAGTGCTTCAACCATACAAGTTATTTACCTGTTATTCTACAGCAAAGGTATTGTATAGAGAAAATACTAACGGGTTCCTTGTGGTAGTCATTGCAGTCCATGTCTGCCACAGCGGCTGCCTCCTTTCCTGATGATGTGTCTGATAGCCCAGCTGAAATTCAATCAAATGATAAAACCACACTTTTCATAAGTTATGTATTAAGAAGATTCATGAAATATTTTTAAAGGATTTCGAAGTTAAACACAACATTCCTATTTATTATTGGAGATCAAAAGTGCAGAGTATATCATACTAACTAGCGCCACATTGTTACAGGCGAACATACAATTTAGTGTCAAGTAAACTGGTTGTATTAACGTTTCTCGAGGATCTGCTACAGAACCTAGCGGTACCCAACTGCACTACGCTTAAATATGTATCAGGGAATGCCACTGTGCTACAGAAGATCTCCACACATTTGACGTTCACTCTAAACTCAGTAAGCAATAAGCACCCCTCATCTACTAAGCCCCAAATCCAGTAGATCTTATTAATCACCTTTTTTGGCAGGAATTACTGTAGTCCTTAATAACACTGGCTACGCGACAGAAAGGCGGGAGTCTCCCTGCTGTCTTCGAACGGCTTCTGCTGTCTCACTATCCTAATAGCAATATCAGTGGTCATTTGTATATTAACAAAGTGTTAACTTACAAGCGTCGTCCAGCTCGGTCCACTGGTCCTCGGAGTCGGAGTCTGCTCCCACGTCCGACGCGTCGGAGGGTGGAGCGCGACGACCACGCCACGCCGTGCGGCGAGCCATAGCGCTGCGACGACGCGATGCCTGAATAAAAACAACTTTTTAAATACGCTACTTTATAAGTTTGTCCGTTTAACAAGAGAAATAACTTGTCAAAAAGAATTTCTGTATTTATGTGCATCTGAATATAGATGTCCACAACATACCAACTATGATCAGGAAAGTTTATTAAACAAACAAGTCAACTTGATATACAGCAACACCCTGATAACACCATGTGAAACTGAGAACAAGTGTTAGCTTATTTAAGAACAAGAGCACTACTCGGTATTGATTTACAACAAAAAAATACACTTTCTGTGGGAACAATTATCATCATCATCATCAGCCTATAGACGCTCACTGCTAGACAAAGGCCTCTCCCAAAGATCTCCACTCCAAACGGCTTTGCGCTGTCCACATCCAGCGGTTTCCCGCGACCTTTACCAGACCGTCAGTCTACCTTGTCAATTATCAAAATCCTTCGGAATAGTTAACTTAGTTCTTAAATGCAGTGAAACTACACACAATACAAATGGATTTTGTGTGAGTTTAAGTAGTCAAACACTTTGATTTACAATAAGAGAGCTATGTAAAGTATATCTAAATTAATAACTTGAAACAGATTAAAAGATCCTTTTGTACTTATACTATATCCAAGAATACTTTGTGTTGTTCAAACAAGAAACAAAAGATTTAATAGTAATCTAGATAACAATTGTCAAAAAACTTTGTTAACAAAGTAACGTGATTAATTTTCAAGAATAATTTAACAAATCAACAAAGGCTTTTCATGTTGATCAGATGGTAATTGTCATACTCACTAAGCTTTGTATGCTGGTCACCAAATTCATATAAGTGACAGCAATAACTACAGCTCTTTCCAAACACCCTTCTCTTAGTCTCCATATACCACATGCTCAAGGTATTCCACAATGATGATCATACATATATCAGGACTTGTATGTATATTTAAACATTTGCGGTATGTATATAAACAATGAATTCAGTTAAGAAGTTAAATATGTACCTCTTTGCACTTGGTGATAGGGCGACGTCGCGGCGGCGCCCTAGACCTTCCGGACTGCCGGCGACCAGACCAGGAAGAAGATGACGACCCACTGGCCGAGCTACGATGTCCCATCTATAATAATGTACAACAAATATTAGCAACATTTATCCTATCCTATTTTGCCATCTCATAATCAATACTCTCACACCAAAGGTGTTAGATAAGAATTTTACACAGTACCAATTTTCATTGTTCCGCTGGATGGCAATACAACACAAATGATTTCAGTAATTCCAAATAATTTTATGAGGCACCCATCAAAGTGATACACAATAGAGAAATAGTTTGGTTATATCTACTTACACCAGTATTTATGTCTAAGAATATTTATAACATAAAAAATAAGAATATTTACATCTACAATATTTATAAAATATATAAAGACTAAGCAGTTTGTTTACAAAAGAGGTCGCTTTTCATGTCCATCTAGACCATAAAATTTATCTACTACATATAATAGCATCTTTTCACCTTTAATAGATACATTTTTACAATGGTTCATCATCATCATCATTTCAACTGATGGACAACTACAGCTGGTCATAAGTCTTTTCTAATGTATTTGACAAAATACTGTCTTGTGCTGTTTGAGTCCATTCTTTCTTTCTCCATTCCATTCATTCTTGTTGTCACTCCAATTCCATTGCAGTTTTGTAATGTTTATTTACTATTTATTACGTGTTATTAAGCTATACCCCACAAATATTGTCTTATTAGAACACAATAGTATGAAAGAGGGGGAACCCACCACAATAGAAATAATATGGAATAAACCATTCATTACAAATTGAACATATTTTATTTATATTCCACTGATAGGATTCTAATATTCCATGGTAAGGATTCTACTAAAGATTTTTATATACCTACATAAGATGAACATATGGGTAAATAAGAAATGAAATTAACAAGATGGCATATAATATATATAAAATGAACTTGAGAACTTCCTTAACTTTATTTTGTGAGAGATCCCTTAATCCTTAATGATGCTAAGAATAACCACAAAGATGATTTTAATAGATATGAATCACTAATAAGTTCCACAAAGAAAAGAATGTAAATTTTTGAAGATGTCTGTATCGATATCTAAAAATTTTATAATATTCTGTTAATTAGTTGAATGTGAGAGCTGAGACTTATATTTTCTCTACTCACCATAGCAATAAAATAAAGTTATTGACATTTAACAACAAACTTAAAACACTTGAAATAAATTGGACAAGTGACAAAATTTAATAAGTCTACATTGTGCGGGTACAGACAAGCAATGTATAGACTAGAGAAAAATCTTTTTCTCAAAGGTTGTAATGGTCAATGTCAAACATAAAATTTGTACTGACATTTTGTTACTACTGTCCTTCACATAACTGACTCAATGTTGGCAGAATTCTTATAAGAGATTTCGTTAAGTATAAAGAAGTATTTTAACACATTCCCTCTTTGTTTCGGTTTATCATTTATTCAATGTTTTTCCAAAAAAAAGTAATATGATTCTTATAAAGAATTTGCAACATGGTAATTAAAAAACAAAATAATCGTAATAAAATTTGTAATATTTGGTTATAATGAATGTGTTATGTTTACATAAATATAATAATCATTACAAAAAGATGTGTTGGCATGAGAGCCTTCTCTTTGTTCATATATTACACCTGAAAATTATTTGACGAAAGAATGCGGAAATCTTAGTTAAGGTCTGCAAATAGTTTATTACCAATAACTTTCCTTGATATAACCATAAAAATCAATTATTTTTTTATATAAATTACTATGGTTTTTACCTTAAACACCAAAAATATCTTTTCCAGTTGTTATAATACACTTTTAACGCTAGACAACACATATACCGATTTAATAATCAATAATTACTGAACTAATATAAAACAAATTATAGAGTTGATGAGATGTAACAAAAGCTACTTACAGCGATATCAAAAAGCGACGGGAAGTCTTGCTGCGGCTCGCCATCTGCTAAACCGGCTAGCAGACCCAGTTCCGCACTCAGATCTGCCAATTCCGCTCCGATTCTGTCCGCCCGATCAGCGTCACCTAATTCATCTTTCAAAATGTCCCCTATTTCATCAGAAACGGCCGCCACTGCCGAATAAACCTCATCCGATGGCACACCCTCCTTCACCAACTCACTACTACGGTTCATCTCAGATTCCTCAGACGTCCCGGACCCACTGCGCCCTGAACGTTTCTCCACAGAAAACATCATTTACAAACCGTACCGCGTACCGGATTCGATAAACGAATCATCTAAGCACACGATCGATAATGTCTGATCACAAGAACACGGGTGATTCGATCTTAGAACAGCGGAAAATCATTTTTTCGTCGACAGCGATGGATCGCGAACTTTTGACAATACCAATATGGCGACGGTATTTTTAGGTATTTGTGACCAGCCGCGAATGGACGGTATAATGTGTCTAAATCTGTGTATGGCAACAAAAAATTATCAATAATATGAAGATTTAATTTGACAATCATTTTACATAACTTTATAGGCAAAAAAATATTAAGTAAATCTAAATTTTATAGCTATACCCCAAGTTGTAGTAAAACCGTACTTCACAAATCTTAGAAGTTACACATATTACTACCAAAAATTAAATAGCGAAACGATGAACAATCATTCTTTTCAGTTATTAATTATGCGCAGAAAAACCTTTAATAACATTTACAAAAAAAATCATTTATTAAATTTCCAGTTTCAAACAAATTTTATTGATTGCAGGAACGTAAATGATTACTGTTTTTATCATACGAATAAATTAGTACTAAATAATTAGTAATTAATTTCCATAAATACTGCATATTGTTTGTTTGGCAAATATATGTAAACTATATATTTTAAAGTATATTAATTTATTTAGTAATACTGGATTTTTTTAAATATGATGTAATTATAATATCTAAAAATATGATGTGATTGTTTATATTTTAACGACTTATACTATTAGAACTAGAATTTGAACGCATCCTAATAAATAAGGAACATTGTCAATATGACAATGACATTTAGGATTGCACTGCTTCTGCGCCCCAGTGTTTTTCCGCACAATTTGATTACACTTCTCACTTGAAAATATATAATGCAGGTGAAATACCGCAATGCGAAGCACGTTGAGCGTAGTTGAGACCGCACTACATACAAGAAAAAGACTGAATAATTCAATTAGTTCTCATTGTCTTTACACGAATGAGCTGTAGCAATACACGAACACATCTTTCTTTGAAGTTTTAGTTTTGTTTTATGTGCTATATGTGGTAAGAATTAAGGTTATGGCAGTCCAAAATAAAGTGCTTTACGCATTTCGCGGGTGGATTGCTTTCGTGGCTTTTATGGATTTGGGGACCGCAGGAAGATCATACATAGAGAGACGATCTTTCTTAAGTCATAATGGTGAAAGTGACCATTTGGACGGTGAGTTTGATTTAAACAACTTATTACTAATCATATGTTATTGTCTAAATCAACATGAATCCCATTCACTTTTGGCTGTTTAATTTTAAAACTATTAACATCCAATAGTCAACATTCTTAAAATGTATGGATTGTTATACTTTGCATGTTCTTAAAAGCTGTAATTTTTGGTATACATATGATTTCTTTCTAGCAATATTTTTCTTCACAGTTTTTTGTATCACCAAATTGTTCATACACACAAGCCAGCATAACATGCCGATTAAGAAAACTGACCAGATTTGATCAGTTTTATTAGTTGAAACATGTATAAACCCTGACCAAAAAATCGAAGTGTTGACAGTTTAGCACTCATTAGTAACTTAACAGCCTTTAGTCATTACTTTTGTTTGTAAGGAATTTCAGAATTTGAAGCTTTTATGAATATATTTATTTCTAGGTGACTTCACAATATCAAGAATGCTGGGAATGTACTCTGTACTAAAAGCATTAGCCTTAATTCACTGCACACTGTATATTCATTATAAGCCGTGAGTATTTTTTTTTTGTTCTATATAGTATTCTACAGCCCTAACAGGATTTCAGTATTCAAACTGTCAACATATGAGACACAATATGTTTTTTGTGAGCACACTTCACCATTTTCAACCAGTTTAATTTCAAAGAAAATTTTAATTTTACTTTACCTCGGAATGGCAAAATGAATTTCATACACTCATTTTACATTTGAAATATGTCTGTGCCACAGTTCAAAACAAAAGAGGTCAAGTGTTAGCTTATTGTAGTTAAAAAAATAAAGATACACCTAAATGGTTACCTCCATGAAACAAAATTTATATGTAACAGATTTTATAGAACACAGTATATTTTAGCACATATTAGGAAACTCAAACTATTGAAATCAATTATTTTTATGTACAGTATCCTGAGAATATCTAGAATGTACCTGTGAAAGTTCTCTAAATTATGGCCATACATTTTGGATATTACTAAAACCACATAGACAATATTAAAATATTTCTTCAATTTTATAAAATCTAAACCTCATCTTTGTTTCCAGAGTTGTGTCTATGGGCTATTGGTCATTGTCTCTGACTATTATATTATACTTTACGGAAGCTTTCTATTTCCATTCGACGAATTTAAATTTTTACGTCGTGTTTCCCTGCATATTAAATAGTAAGTAACATACTTTAGTTAGATATTAAGTTAAATTAAGAAGAGGAAGTAAGAGATCGGATCATGAACGCAATGATACTTAAAACTGTGTTCATAGAGCACAGATTATCCACTTCACCTGTAAAATAGATGTCTTCGATTCGATTGACTGCCACTGAGGCACGGTAGTTTCTCTAGGTAGACTCTCATTATAAATCTGCCACCTAAACAGCCTCACTGTTTTCTCTCAATCTCATGATGATGTTGGATCAAATTGCGTTAAAGTTAAGATAATGAAAGGATTTGTTCTGATAGGTCTGGATAAAAGAAACTAGTAATATGCTATAAAATATAATCAAACATAAGTTTAATCTAATAGTTTAAATTAAAGATGAAGTGAAAAAGTTGTATAACATTTTCTCCGGCCAAGATTTTCTGGATATTTATTTGACTAAGTGATATGACAATGACAATTAAAAGTCATATGCCCACAGATAACAAAAGCTTTAATTAAAATAATAAATACTACACAACATAATGTCTTTGACTTGAGACAAGATGGTAATTGTAGTTACTTCAATAATTTTACTAGCTATAGGTACTTCTAGATGAAACAGTAATAATTACTTCATTCACCGCCTATATTAATTAGGCTTATTTACTTTATCATCAGCGGATTGACCTTCAATGCGGGAATACCTCTCCTAAAAATCTTATATTTTTAGTTATCACACTCTTGGGCCTTGTATACCTGCCAGGTAAACTTAAGCTCTGGGGCAATGTGCCCGGTGCATCGCGAATGGACAGGGAGGTAGACGACGAGAACGTGCAAATATTGAGACAAATGGGTAACTTTAGAAGGAGGAAAGCTGGCCACACTATAAAAAACAAACATGTCTGATGTTTCGGTGTTGCAATACGAAGAATATCTTGCGGTTCGTGATGAAGTTATTTGGAACGGATTTATCGCGTTCCGCTACAAATATTGTGATAAAAACGATGAATGGTTTTTACGAATGATGTTAAACCGCGCCTACAAAATTTTCATTAAGGCAATACTAAGTTTATTCTATTTGCACTAAAAATAGTACAAAAAAAAATATTGGGTCTCGTGATTTACTGGCATGTTAAGTGCTTTAACTACTGCTGACTTCCCTTAACAGTTTCTTTTAGTGTAATAGTGTTAGAAGAGCTAGAAATAGTACACTAATTTCATTAAAGTCTAGACAATTCGACTTCTAGTAAATACTTAGAATCTTCAGACAAAACAAAGTATTTCTCAATCCTTCATAATTTTTAAGTCCCAATTCAGTAGGTTCAAATTTAGATATGACTGTGTAAGTGCGTTTGTGTGTGTGTGTGCTTTAGATCTTTTAAATATTTTTACCCTAAAGTAGGATTTCTTCATAAGTTTTCATCTCTCTTAATTAATCTCCATAATTCCTTCAATATATATAAATTAAAGATTAGAGTAGTCTTATGAATCCGACTGCCAAACTTCAATTTGAAGTATCTCACAATGATGATGACATCTTCAAGTTTTTCGCTTGTTGTAATTTGAAATTAATAATGCAACACACTATGTATCTTAGTGCCTGATAGCTTTTTAGAAGATTTTAAATACATATAGGGTGATAGTATATTTTACATTTTTATACATTTTAATCGACCAATATTTGTGCCAGTGCACTTCGTTTTAGTTCGTTGTGTGTGATTTTTTTGATGTGGTAATTTAGACTTATTTACTACAAAATACATTTCACCTCAACATGGCAACACTGAAAATTTTAATAAGTATTAAAATAAACCTAGTCATTATAGAAACTAAATTAAGCTGTTGTTGAGGGATTGAAATGTATTTTTGTAAATTATTAAAATAGAATTTTATACAATTGAAAAATAATAGATTTTAGCATTCTCGCAGTGATCTTATTAAAATATTCTTATGTAATATTGTACACGGTTTTAGTTTGTTTGCATGTTTGTACATCGAGTTCAAGTTAGCTATGTGATTATACGACACTGCTGTGCCTATATATTATTGGGTCACCATAGATTAGACAAAACTATTTATTTTAAATAGAACCGTCATCTTCTGCATTATTTAAGTTTTATTTGCTCAAAACACTGGGTCTTAGAAGTTGACTGCGACGCTGTTGTGCCGATAGATTCACAATACGCGTAGTTAACCAACCAATCCTCTTGGCTCAAAATTTATCATCAATCAAACTCCTCAACATGTGACCTCAGAACCTAATTAGGGTCCTCCGTGTTACTAGACAAAAGGATAGCCACAGCACTGTGGGGGCAATTCAAAATGTATTGGTTGTAATTTATTTAAATACACATACAAGGTGACAGTCCTATTAAAAAAAAAATGTAGTTTGTAATTTTCCATAATAATAAACATTTACTAAATAATGGAGCTGTTCTCACTGGGAGCCATCTTCATATTTACAAACTTTAATATACTATAGTGCCAATACAGCCCAATATATATATATACCGGATTTTTGTACAATTGCAATAGTCAATTAATATCATATCTTAATGTATGTTTTTTAATCAATGACTATTATCTGGTACTCTGGTAACCATATTGTATTGTATTATGTGTGGTTAAGAAAAGCAATAACTTAGCAAATGAAGTTATTTACAAATGTTGTGACATTATTTCATTTGGTAGCTTTACAATAGAGAAAATAAACTGTTGTAACTGTAATGTTTGTGGACAATCACTTTTAATATATGATAAAGTGAAATACAGTACATCCATACACTGCCATTAATTAATTATTTGTTCCCTAAATCGACTGCAATTTCATTAACACATATTTTTTTTTCTACTTGTGTAAGCTGAATATGGACATCTAGTGGTGGTGATACACGCCAATACTTGTACCCACATTATGTTTATCTCCTCGGAACAAAATACACCTAACTTTATACCGGTAATTTCTAGTTATAAAACTCTTCCGACCATTTTGTTTACACAATACTAATTGGCAACAAATTTGGGTGCTATTCTAAACAGTAATAGGCACACAAACTAATTAATGGTGTTGTTTAGATGAAGGTTATACTGCACACATCTGACCTGCTCCCACTAACCAGATAGTATCTGATAACTGGTGACACTGCCAGATAAAAAATAAATCGGTACCCAAGCTCAAAATTGTATTAAATTTATCTTTACACAAAAATAAGCTTCTTTTTAAACAACTAATTACTGGAAAAGGTAAAGGTATTTAAAATGAAATCTGTTTTTATGTATGTTCTACAAAATATTTCTATTGTTTTCCGTTGGTTATTTATATTGAAAGTGATTGTGCATGTATTGTTTTCGATTAGTGAGAAAATACAATGTTAGCTTTATATAAGGTTTTGTAATGTGAATATATATGACTGCAAACATATATACTCCTTCATTTTATTACAAACTCAATTAGTTTTAAAACTTATTGTCTTATAATTCATTAACATTATGAAAATACTTTATTTATTACCTTATTAAATTGTTGGAGTCAAAAATTATTTTCCATATCAACGAAATAAATACGACACTGCTGTTTGTTCGAGATATGTAACGTAGAATGCGCGGGAAACCATTGACATTTGTTTTTTTTTCTAACTATGTAAAGTGAGTAAAGTTGGACGAATGTATATATTTTTGCAGTCATTTGATTTTGATATTTTAGCGGAAACGGACCACACCACGACTTAGTGCCATATCATGTTATAGAATTGTTATGTTTGAAAAATAAACACGGTTTGAATTTAATAACATTTTTTTTATACATTTTCCCTATAACTTTTAGCAAAAACAAAACTTTTTAATTATTACATTTTATTTGTGTGCGATTAAGAAAATGAAAAAAATAATTCGTCTTAGTGCACAGTTCATTATGGCAGTAACAATGGTTTTTCAAAGTATGTTTTTGTATTGACAGGTTCTTCTGAGCAGGTATTTTGCATTTATTAAAACTCGATTTTACGGATTTTATCGCGTTTATTATTTGTTTAATTATTCCCGACGTTTCGACCGCTTTGCAGCAGTCATGGTCACGGGAGGACTAAGATGACAGACGTCCAAATGTCCCAGCTATCACATGGTACCCACAACTTTTTTAATTATTAATAATGGTCCGATCTACGCAGAAAGAGCTCACTGTATCTTGAAGTCTTCTAGTGGTTCGCCTGGGATTTGGTTTAATTTTATTGATAATAGGATCCCAAGCAGGTGGTATTACCCAACCATCTTCTCTATTAAAATTAGGATGTTTTTAATTTCAATAGCCTCGCGAATCATCCTTGGCAGGAATCGGTGTTCTTTGGCGAGGATTTGAGGTTCATCGAATCTGATGTAATGGTTGGGATGATCCAAAACATGGTCACAGATTGCAGACTTCTTAGTGCGCTGATGTTTTAAGTCAGCTATATGTTCCTTCACGCGGGTCTTCACTGATCTCTTTGTTTGACCTATATAAGAGAGACCACATTCACAATCTAACTTGTATACTCCTGCATCTTGTAGAGGGATATTGCACTTGACAGGTGGTAGGAATTGACTTATCTTCTTGGGCGGCTTGAAAAAAGTTTTAATTGAAGCTCGCTTTAAAATATAGCCAATCTTGTCCGTGACTCCTCTGACATATGGTAACACGGCAGGTACACGCTCGACTGTGGCTGGTTTCACTCGGTCCCTGCGACGTTGACGCGGCACGCTGAGCTTGTTGTCCTGCAGCACCTGCTTGACATGCTGAAGCTCGGCAGCCAGGTGTTTCTGGTCGCAGATCCCTTGTGCTCTCTGAAACAAAGATTTTCCCACGGTAGCTAACTGTGATGGATGGTGGTCCATCCGATGAGCCCGTGATCCGTGAGCCAGATCGATTCACCAACTTATAGATTGGCTCAACATGTAGCGAAAATACTCTCACCGCTAAGAGGACACACAACAGCACATACAAGGATTCTTACCAATTTGTCAGTGAGATTAAACACCTACATCTCACTGATAATGAAACTATGGTCAGCTTTGATGTCCAGTCACTATTCACATGTCTACCTGTAGATGACTGCATCTCAGTTGTTAATAGAAAGTTAGCAGATAATAACATGCAGACAGAATATGCTGAATTACTCAAACATTGCCTTACATCTGGCTACCTATTGTGGAAGGAACAGTACTACAGGCAAGTAGATGGTGTGGCGATGGGCTCTCCAGTATCTCCCATAGTCGCTGACTTATATATGGAAGATTTTGAGGAAAAAGCCCTCAGTACCTCTCTTACCCATACAGATAGGTATTTAAACGGGGACTCTCACCACCATCCATCACAGTTAGCTACCGTGGAAAATCTTTGTTTCAGAGAGCACAAGGGATCTGCGACCAGAAACACCTGGCTGCCGAGCTTCAGCATGTCAAGCAGGTGCTGCAGGACAACAAGCTCAGCGTGCCGCGTCAACGTCGCAGGGACCGAGTGAAACCAGCCACAGTCGAGCGTGTACCTGCCGTGTTACCATATGTCAGAGGAGTCACGGACAAGATTGGCTATATTTTAAAGCGAGCTTCAATTAAAACTTTTTTCAAGCCGCCCAAGAAGATAAGTCAATTCCTACCACCTGTCAAGTGCAATATCCCTCTACAAGATGCAGGAGTATACAAGTTAGATTGTGAATGTGGTCTCTCTTATATAGGTCAAACAAAGAGATCAGTGAAGACCCGCGTGAAGGAACATATAGCTGACTTAAAACATCAGCGCACTAAGAAGTCTGCAATCTGTGACCATGTTTTGGATCATCCCAACCATTACATCAGATTCGATGAACCTCAAATCCTCGCCAAAGAACACCGATTCCTGCCAAGGATGATTCGCGAGGCTATTGAAATTAAAAAACATCCTAATTTTAATAGAGAAGATGGTTGGGTAATACCACCTGCCTGGGATCCTATTATCAATAAAATTAAACCAAATCCCAGGCGAACCACTAGAAGACTTCAAGATACAGTGAGCTCTTTCTGCGTAGATCGGACCATTATTAATAATTAAAAAAGTTGTGGGTACCATGTGATAGCTGGGACATTTGGACGTCTGTCATCTTAGTCCTCCCGTGACCATGACTGCTGCAAAGCGGTCGAAACGTCGGGAATAATTAAACAAATAATAAACGCGATAAAATCCGTAAAATCGAGTTGTAATAAATGTGTAACATTCGCGGAAATATAAGAAATCATCAGGTATTTTGCATCATTTTACGTTACTACCATCATTTCATTAAACTAACGCTATAACAGCGTTGTTGTATTCCGACATATATGAAAGTCGGATTATTTAAAGCGAGCGTGCTTCACCATTAAAAGCCTTATTGTCACTTAATATGTTATGAACTCCAGGTCTTGTTAGAAAAAATACAGTAATTTTTCAAGTTTAATTAGTTTCCTCACCTTATATAAATAACAACGGACGGTACCATTTTTAATACCCAGTTTCAATGTGATATACATGAAAATATATAAAATAGTTTAAATAAATATTGGAATGTGAATGTCATTAGTACAACTTTTGAATACTTTTGTTTGACACTTTAATAAATTGCTAATGATTAATAATAATCTGGTACAGGAGCACAGGCGATCTTCACGAAGTCTTCATAATGGACAGTACCACCATTGGAGACATTTGCTTCACGGAATATATTATCCACCTAAAGGAGAGTTAGTGTTACTTCATAAAAATATAGTTAAAAGATTTGGTAAAGTTACCAGTGGCAAGTAACTTTGTTCTAGTGTAAAGGGCCCTGTTCCCAGGGCCTTGGATTACATATACAGGGCTTCAGAATCTTTACATAATGAGTTTTAAATGTGAACCTCTTAATGTTTTTTTTAGATTGATCTTTCTTTCTAAAATATCAGAATACCTCTCTCTGTGATAGCCCCTCTCCCCAGTTCTGCAATAAGTTTCGCAGTTGCCTCGCTGGTACTGCACCTTTCTTTTCAGGGTCTGCAGCTTTGAAAGCATTCACCACCTGCAATAATAATATTACTCCTTATTTATCTAGGCAACAAAACAGAATATTCACATAATAGTAATAAAAATATTTTGTAACAATAGACATTGTTTTAACACTACTGACCGTGATACACTACAGCTCTTTTCAAAGCAGTAGTAACATTTCAATGCAATTGGCGTCAATTTGTGGTCAAAAAAAAAAATATAAGCAATATAAAAATTAAGCTAAAAATAATTAATGCAATTTCTCACCTCATTAGGAAGATTTTCAGCACGGGAATGGATGTGCATCACTTCTAAGAAGTCAGCAAAAGACATTTTACCTCCCTTACCCTTTAAGTAGCCTGCAACATTTATCACAAGTTTAACTTAACTACAATTTCACTTGTTGAGTGACAATTTTATTATTATATGTTAATATCTGTGACACAACATTGCTGTTATTTGAAGTGGAGTGATAAGTAGCAGCAAAATAAATTAGTCACTTTTATATTCCATGGAGATTAATAAATGCATGCACCTTAGAGGCAATAAACAAAAAGTTACTTAATAGATAGTCTGTTTATTGTTTAATTTAAACCAGTTGTTTTTAATTTTCTACCAAAGTTAACAAAAATATTCTTAGTTACCCATTACCAATTGTATACACAAACCTGTGAGTTCCTGAATTGTTGGACTCATTCCCAAAGATCTCATGACCACAGTCAACTCATCCAAGGAAGTGATTTGGCCCGAGCGAGCAAACAGGTAAAAACACTCCCTGAATTCTGTAATGTACACTGACACTGTATTGTCATCAAAATTTTCAGACACGCTTTTTTAGTTCAAGTTCTCTGGACAGAAAGTATAGATTTTAATCAAAACTTGTTAACTAACTTGTTAACTTATAGTATACTGGTCTAAACGAAAATAACCCAGAGTTAAAAATAAACAACTTCCACACAAATAGCTTACTTGGTATCTAACACTTAAACATCGCTTAAAAAAAATGTTTTGCAAAGGATTTGCTAACAATATGAAACAGTTAATAAAAAAAGTCTCACCATCAATGTCCTGTTCCTTGAAGTATCGTGCCTGGAACAAATTAGCAATCGTATTATATTTATATATTTATTAAACACAGAATGAGGAACACATTATTATAAACACATACCATTATATCTATAAAAATATAAATTAAAAAAAGGAAACAGAAGAGTAAGACTACAAGTGAAAGTTTAGATCACAAAGTTGACAGCTTGATTAGACGTATGATAACTTTTTAAAAGCTAGAGCGGCAACAGTCATTAACTTTTAGTAGCGTTTTTGTCATAGTTGTGTATAAATATATTTTTTCTTTAAATCTCTCTCCAGCCGCCGACCCGGGCTTGGACAACGTTCAGCTAAATAGTTATGACTCTCTTTCAGTAAGTAACAGCCGTTGTAGAAACAATAATTAGACTGTTTATTATTTTATTTAATCATTATAAGATTATAGTTATTATTTATTAAGACTGCTGCAAATGTTATAAAGCGATGTAATTATATTTTTTAAATAATCGTTAATAATTTTTTTTTTTCAATGGAAGAAATCTAGAAATAAACAAAAAGTATGTGTTTATAACTAACGTAATCTTTTTCAATTAACGGCAAAATTTTATATTTCATCTGTTGAAATTTTTTAAAAATTTTTGATCTGTTGTTTATCATTTCCTATGTCAAAGATGGAGAAAAAGCAATCAGCTGACTGACATCGCGGAAGGACATGTATTATTTTTCCATTAATTAATCTTGCGAACTGTGTTGTTACATAAAACACATTTATAAGTTGTGTAGTGACTAAACTTTGTTATACATTGTGAGTGTCCCAAAATCATGGAATTTGCCTACAGCTTTTGGTAAGAAAATTAAATGCTTACGCAAGTATATATACTTGTATTTCATTTAATTAGGTTTTTGTTGACACAGTTGTGGTACTCAAAGAAAAAAAGACTACTGTAATTTACAATTACCTAACAAAGTTTCAGTAAATTTATAATAATTTTCTAAGTCAACTAGATTTACATGACCGACAGTAACTAATGTTGAAACAGATAAGATTAGACAAAAAATACAGAAGTGTTTAGTAATAGCGAAATGTTAAGTCTTAAATTAATAGGTATGCGTATTTGGTACGCTAGCTATCTTTGTAGCATGTTAACAATATAATAACAGTCACTGCTATTACTTTTTTCCAACATTCATAATGTTTACATGTCATAGATTCCCAATAGTTTTTTAATTGATACTTTAAGATGAGGCTTTCCGTGTTCGGTTCTAATCCACTGTAATAATCATAATATGAAACCAGGTAAAATTTCAGTTACTTACTTGCAACCAGAAACCTTAAATTTTTCTTACAATAACCTTAACACTTTGTCCAGCATACATTATAAGCTTTGTCAGCATTTAACATGTGCCTGTAGATGTCTGCCAACTTAGGCTAGATTCCAAATTAGATACATAGCAAAAGCAAAGTTAATGAAATATCTTTACTGTTAATTTGTTATTAGTATATGATCCAAGTTCTGTATAAAAAAGCTTGTAATTCTCAAGTTGGTTTATATGTATAATGTAACTAAACATTTCTTGTATTATATCTAGTTATAACTGCTGTGCCTATGGTGCCTATTGTACAAGTGTCAACAAAGCACAGATAAAAGATGACTGACTGTGGCTGTCTGACAATTAATGATCACTGTAACAGTCGAAACTTCCATCACACCTTTCCGGCGAAAAAATAACAAATTCTTTCTGTGTCGAGCCACCATAAGCTACACTTGTGATTTTGGCTTAGTTAATTAAAAATAAATAGTTTTTTTAAAAAAGCCTCACAACTTGCTAAAACTTGACTATCTTTTTAATGGGATTTTTTGTAACGCCACTTCTACTTCATTAGATTATTTTTGTACTTTATATGTAGATGTCACCTGCTCTTATTGTAGACAATGTTAGATACACCTGTATTGTTTTATATAAAAAAATTAATGACCGAAAACAAAATTGATGTTAACATTGACCTCAAGAAGTTAAACAATTTTTCATTGCATGTTTACTCAACCTTTTCAATGATTCATATAGACAACCAGTTTCTTGAGCCATGTTAAGTTTATACGATAAAAATATTTCAATGTCGCTGCTTCAATGTCGCATATCTTGATTACTAATTTTAGTTTTTATATTTATAGAAATAAGGTATAAAATATCAGTGCACTATTTTTTTGGTTGTCAAAACCAATCTCACGTTCCCTCTCACATTCACACGTCACCAGTCACAGAGCTCACACCTCGCACACAGCCCGAACACGAATGTCGCGAGACTTACACTCATCTGTCTTTTATAGCGAAACGATGTTATGTCTTACCCTCACTTTTTTCATTTTAGTCTTTTAAAAAGTCGATATACCTACTATTTTACTAACAAAATGTTTGTATTCACAAATTTTTTTTCCTCAATATCTAACATTATATTTAATGCTTAAAGTATGTGTATACGTTTTTATATTTAAAATGAATGTTCAGAAAATTAACAAATATATCAGCATGGTCCCGAACTAAGCACGGCTTGCATCTTAGAAACTTAACTTGTATATCTATAATGGATTAACATGCTTTTATTGTGTATACGACGGCGCGGTCGCGTTGCAAAATTATTTGTTTAATTAAATTTCATCATATAATATATAATACTGATTTTAAGTTGAATTTAGATACGACTCATATTTTTGTAATTATTGCGCGGGTATAAAAAAGAAAGCTTATAAAAACAGTCGCGCTCCGTCCGCCGGAGTGTGCGGACGTGTTAACAAGTCGTTGCGCTGACGAATAAACATAAGATTCTGCAAATTTTCGTTTTATTGAACAATGGGCAATCCTCAAAGTTAAGTTGGTGGTACCCTTCACATTGACATCATGTTTTAAAAATACTTCAAGAGCTATTGCTCTTACATGTAAATTTGTAACATATATTTATGTTTGTGTTATATACATATGTATGTAAATCTTTTTATTGTTACAGCTCGAACCACCACTTGTACCAATGACAGCCATGGAAGAAACGGAAACAAACCTTATATGTGAAACATATATGAATTGTACAAAAGTATCATAACCTCATATATTAGACTTAGGCAAAATATATATATAAAAAAAATTACGGCTTCTAGTCTAATTTGTTTGAATGTTAAATTATAATTTATATATTATAACGCAATAATTCCGTATTAAATACATAATGTACAAATGTAAGAGGATAACCAAAGATATATGACATAGTATTATATACGTAGACAATTTGTGTATGGAATACACTTGGTGGTGGTAGTGGAGAGAATGGCCACAATGGTTGAGTCACCGCCACCGCAACTGATCACAACTATAGAATGGGGTATGATGGACAAGAGCAAGTTTTTTCCATTGTACGCACTCAGCAGTTTTACAGGTGAGTCATTTCATATACATACAATACACCAATGATTACCATACCATCGGGTATTATAGTAAAGGGTGGTAGTTAGTAGTTCCCATCATCATTACAACCAATGGACGTCCATTGCTATTTGAGTCTAGTAAGTCTATTTCTTTCCGTGTCGTCTATCCACCTAGTGGTCTGCTAATGCTGAGCTTTCTGGTGCGGAGTCTCCAGCACTTTGTAACCCCGGCACTCATAGATTCTACAAGCTTTTTGCCCTGTCCATTACCTCTTAAGAATTGATCACGCAAAAATAAATCGAACTCTCTCCATAGCTCTGTGTGACGTTCCAATAAGACACATATTCAGCGACAAGTATCGAAGCCGCATTAAATGCATCAGCGTAAAATACTGATGCGCTGTCTTAATTACTCCGTAACGCTTGTAACTTTAAACCGGAAGAGCTACACGGATACTCTTTCAGGATAATATGTAGTACAGGTTAAAGAAACGAGAAATTCGAATTAGAAAGTCTATAGCTCTTCCGGTTAAGAAGATGTGAAAGGACAAAATTAGCACTGTTGAAGTGAAAGACAAAAAAAAAAAATTCACTGGAGATCGAACTCACGACCATTGTTGTAAATATCAGCTAGACCATTCCGAGAAAATCTAATCGCATAAAGTTATAGAGACACGGATAATAAGACGCATTCGTCCATACGCATACTAATACAAAGACCTAATACCGACATCAAACTTGGTCCCATAAACATTTATCCCTTACAGTAGAATAACTGTAAAGTTGATGTAGTCCAAAGCTCTAATAGGTTCAAAGGTCAATTTATATATTAAAAAGGAAATTGCCTCTTAATTCCAGTTCGCTGCGCCCTGTACCCCCTGACCCTGGTGAAGACGCAGATCCAGGTGCAACGTAAGAAGGAGGCGTACAAAGGCGTGACAGACGCCATTACAAAGATATATCATAATGAGGGAATCTCGGGCCTTTACAGAGGGTTTTGGTTGTCCAGCGTAAGTAATCTTTTCGAATGTACTTTATCCTCTGTCATAGTTAATTGGTTATTACATATTAAGTTAAGATAGTTGTGATTACAAACATTTTATTAGATCTCAATTTTACGGATTTTATCGCAATTATTTGTTATATATATTTAATCCCGTCGCTTCGACCGCTTTGCAGCAGTCATGGTCACGGAAGGATGGAGATGACTGATGTCCTGACGTCACAACTATCGCAGGGTACCTGTAACTTTTTAATTATTGTTTGTGGTCCGATCTATAGAGCGGTCTAAACGTCGCGATTAAATAAATATAATAAATAATATATGAGATTAAATAAATGTGTAACTTTCGCGGAAATATAAGTAATCATTACAAACATTTTGTTAGTAAAATAGTAATTGTATTGACTTTTTAAAGACTGAAATGAAAAAAGTGAGGGTATGACATAAATTCGTTTCGCTATAAAAGACAGATGACTGTAAGTCTCGCTTCATTCGTGTTCGGGCAGTGTACGAAGTGTGAGGTCTGTGACTGGTGACGTGTGAATGTGAGATCTATGGCACATTTAATTTATACCTCAAGAGATGTTTCTAATATGGTAATGGGGCTGGAGATGGTGAAGTAAGCTCACTACTGGTGGTAGGTCTCTGTTGCCGGAGACCGTCTGGATGGGTACCATCGCAGCTCCTCTTGCAACCGACAAATAGTAGTGTGCGAACATTACTGTGTTCCGGTTTAAAAGGTGTTAGTAAGCTATTGAAATTACTGAGTTAACGACATTTAATGCGCATATTTTGCTATGATGAATTCGTGCATCTGTCTCACATTTGCCTCCTCTTTCAGTTTCAGATAATCTCCGGTGTCTTCTACATTTCTACATACGAAGGTGTCCGGCACGAGCTGGGGATGTACGACATAAGCCCCAAAATGAAGGTGAGGAATGCCTTACTTATTTTAGTCTCTAACACCTGATTACATCAGAGTAAGAGACTGATGCGTTTACTTAAACACTGCGTAACTTGTAACTTAAACCTGAAACGATACACGCGAGACTTTCAGGATACAATGTAGTACAGGATGAGAGATCGAGGAGTACAAAGTAGTCTGCAGTCCTTCCGGTTAAGAAGTGTGAGGTCAACGTTAGCACTGACGAAGTGGGGAAAGCAAATAAAGAAATTTCATTGAGAATCGAACTCATTACCTTTGTATTGTAAATATTCGCTAGACCATCCCGACACATTCTAATCATATAAAGTAATATAGATACGTATAATAAGACGCATGCGTCTTCTGTCCAGCTTGTTTCTTTTTATTCATTGTTATCTGTATTAGATTTTATTTTCACATGGTAATAAGTGATGCGTAATGGATGGTGATACGTGCTCGTTCAGAATACTCAGGCTCTTCGTATGCTGACAGCCGGAACACACTTATGATGTTATGGCGGGAGATTTACTAAAGTAGTGAATAACTTAGTGGTTTCGAAAAAAACCTCTGGAGTCCCCCTGGAGTTGATGCTTTCCTCAGGACCCGCACTGAGGTATTGTGTTATTACTTGTAATCTTAAATATAAATGTTTTCAGTCGTTCATAGGCGGTGGTTGCGCGTCAATGGTTGGCCAGACGGTGATCGTGCCGTTCGACGTGCTCAGCCAGCATCTAATGGTGCTGGGGCTGGCGAAAGGCCGGGTAGACGCGAGCAGGAACCCGGTAAGTCCTTTATCCAATCGATTTATACAATACTCAGGTGAACATTTTACACATCATCATTTCAGCCTTTTAAATGCTGAACATCTTCTTCAGAGTCGCATTTCCTCATGACCGTGGGTCGTGGTCATCATGTGTAAAGAAGCACACGACAACTCTCTTGGCATTTATAATGGAGTGGTGTTGCCATTGCCTTCTCCATTTCATATACGAGCCCGAGCACGGATGTTCATGACATAGATATGTAGGTTTCCTCACCATGTTTTCCTTCACCGTCAAAGCGCGTGATATTAGTTAGTGTTATACTAACTCCACATAAATTAAAAAAATCATGATGCAGACCGGATTCGAACCCGGTACCTCCGGAGTGGAAGGCGGGCGTTCAAATCACTAGGCTATCACGGCTTTGCTGAACATAGACTTCTTTAAAACTCGGCCCTGAAGTCTCAGGCTGTTAAGAATTGGACTAGGACCTCCGTTTGTAGAAAGCGACTCAACGGTGCGTTATGTTCGACATCACGACGCACTAATGACTACTGAGTTTTAGGGGTTATATCTTGTCGGTATATATTATGATCGGTTACAGAAGTTGAACCCGCTCGGTCTGGATTTGGAGAAGCGGCTGTCGAAGGCCGCGCTGGCCCGCGAGATCGCGCTCCGTGTGTACCGGTTGCACGGCCCGCTGGGCTACTACCGGGGCTACACCGCGTCGCTGGCCGCTTACGTACCCAATTCCGCGCTCTGGTGGGCGCTCTACACGACCTACCAAGGTATTATACTTTTTGGTTATTTAGACTTCCTCATGGAATATCATCATCATCTAGTAATCAAACTGACACGTTCAAAAGCATACAGATTTAAAACAGCCGCCAACTCGCACCTGGCCATTGTCTTTAAATAGTCTTGAAACATGATTAAAGAAATTTCTCTATCATCAGCGCCTTTTGAACTGGAACACAGTAATGTTTGAATATTACTGTTTAAAGGTAGAAATACGTGCTGCTGTACTGTTTTCCGTAATGGTATTCAGTAACAGACTTACCAGCAGTAAAAAACTTTCCTGCTTAATAGTCTTCACTTAATCAAATGCCTCTGCGATGGTTGATTCATGAACCACAATTGATAGTAAGATTTGTTAAAAGAATTACTGTGAATTACTGTGTTCCAGTTATCACAGCAATCGGTACGAGAACTTTAACATTAAAGGTCTGTTGTGGTGAAGCGTTTAAAAAGTAAATTTTAAAATTCTCTAGACGAGCTCCTGAAGATCAGCCCCGCATGGATATCGCACCTGTTTATCCAGTGCGTGGCGGGCACCCTTGGCGGCTTCACTACCACCATACTAACCAACCCACTGGATATCGTACGGGCAAGGTTGCAGGTAAGACTTTGAAATGAGAAGAAGTGAGTCTTCGAATGATGTTTATCTTCTAGAGGAAGACAGAGTTTCTAGGATTCCACTGTACTAAAACCTTCATGATGATTCTCTAGAAGTCGCCAAAAAATATGAAGCTGCTAGAGTTTAATGCCTTTGCAGTGTAATGATTAGTGGCTACCTAGAAACACACAGGTCCTCGCTTCGATTCCGAGTCAATATGAATGTTGCTGTAGTTCTTTATTCGATGTATTCCCTTTACAGGTGGAAGGCGTCGGTACCATGCGGGAAGTGTTCAAGGAGCTCTGGCGGGAGGAGGGCTTCATTGGGCTGTACGCGAAAGGCCTCTCGGCGCGGCTAGCACAGTCGGCCTGCTTCTCATTCTCCATAATCCTGGGCTACGAGACGATCAAGAGGTTTAGCGTGAACGACGAGTTCAGGACCAGGGTGCGGTGGTGAATTATACGAGGAAACACGAACTGTAGTTTCATTTTCTAACTCTAACAATATAATAAGGTTTACCATGTACCAATATAACTACTGGTATATAGTAATAATATGTGGGTATGTTTAAAAGGTAATATTTTGATGTAATACGGGACGATCTGGATATGTATCGGATCGAATGTTGTACTTCTTAGGATGTTCACACTGCACCATATTTATTTAAACTCGCCATGCATATAACTTGGAAGCCATTATCCGCCAATGAACCTTAAAATATAGAGGAGATATTGAATGTAGGTTGTATAGTAACAAGAAACAAGTAACAAATTAGTAAATATCAAAACAACCACAAATATTTATGTGAATTACTTCATGTAAATTTTACTGTGATTTAGTTTTTAAAGCGCTTTAGCTAGTTGAGAATAAGACGTATCATTTGTATTTTCGGTTACTCCTCATGTTAATACACCATTTAGCAAAAAAACTTTTCTCGTCTAATCGAACCCAAGAACTTCGTGTTATTAGGCAATCAGATAATCCGCCACTAAGACTATGTAATAAGAATTGGTTGTATGGTGTAATTTTATACGGTCCAGTGCCAATAAGTGAGAAGTTGAGAGAAATTAAATAGCGGAAGTACACTCCTTATGCTATCTAATTTCTAACAGATTACATTTTTGTAAAATTGTATTTTAATTTTTTACGGTTTTAGTTGAAGTATTATGTTAATTTAAGTTATTCTTGTACATAACGTGCTATTTTAGAGACAAAGAGTACATATTAAAAATAACACAATATATAACGTAGACAAGAATCTCTTACCAAATGGACGTGTCTTATAAAATAACAATGAATACTTAAAAGTTTATTTGCTCGGCATCTAGTGCGCGTACTTAAGAGTTAGTATCTGGTTTTTAAATCTGATCACTGAGGTTACCGGCTGTGCTTTATTTTAACCCATTTTTTATTTCGCGTTCATTGGTGTTTTTAAAATATTATAAACGCGTTAAGTCTATTTATAGTTAAGTAGAATTTAAAACATTAGAAAAAATCACTTATTTTTTTTTGCGCTCTGTGAAATTATTACTAACACTTGTTTGTGATTCCCATGAAAAAAAGATTGAGTACCATTGATCTAATCTTTAGCAGTATCAGTGCACTCAAACAATTCAAGCCATTGGTTTTATACTTATAGTATGTATGATATCATAATATATACGGTACAATGTATGTTCATATGAATGTAAAAGTAATCGTTTTATAAATTATGGTCAAAGTTTTGGGTCTAATAATAAAAGAGAAAATTCTTAATTACAATTCGAGAAGGCTTTAGTTCAAGCGTGGACCAATAACCTGTAAATTAACGCAGAAGGGCTTCTAATCTTTATTTATTATATCTATTTTTTGAGTTATAACTATTACTTTGATTTACTACTACTTATTATTTATTAATGATTAATTATATTACTGATTAATTTGATTTACTACATAAAAAGATATGACTAAAAAGTACTATATTGTTGGCCGATTTTTCGACCTAGCAATTGTGATACATTATCTTCCAGTATGTATAACTATCTATATAAAAAAATATTGCTTCACGACTAATATTTAGGTAGAACGATAAGGAATCGCAATAAAACGTGAACACTCATATTTTTATCTCTCCGTTGTCTGAATCAGGTGATGGATCAGGCCACTTTTAATGTCAGAGTTTAATGACAGATAACATGGCGGGAAAAGGTAGCTAATTGGGTGAACGTCCGCTTTCGTGAAAATTGGAAAAAATATTATTTATTCATTAAAATCGAAACAGTGTACAGTAAAAAACGTTAACAAATATTATTAGATTTAATTTAATAATTAAATTATTCAAAAGTTTAATAATTTTCTAATTTTTGTTGGACTACACGAAATATGCTGTTGCCTATTACTACTTATATCTTAAAAAGTACTTATCGTATTGAAAATATTTTTATGTTATCTATTAAATTATCGGAAAAATTGCAAGGCTGTTCTTTGATACACGGCATATTTTATCACATAACTGTAGTTAAAAATTTTGCGGTAAAAAAACCAAAAATATTCATATTCTTCCGCGGCGCAGTATCTAATCTTTGCGTAGTTACGTAAAGGTATATGTAATAAATCTGCCGCCATGTCGTCATGAGAGCCGAAAGATTTTGGGCTAGCACGCTTCATCATCGTCGGACTAAATGTACTCTCATGAAATTGAGATCAAATGTTAAAAAAAATATAACCTAGGTATGTACATATTACTTACTACCTCTTACTATAATTCTCCTACCACTAGTATTACTTTTTTGGCGCTGCAACCCAGCGTAAATAAATAATACTAAGTAATATTTTATAACGAAATTATTTAAAGAATTACTTTTGTAACAAATAGTCTAAACATCATCAGCCACAATTAAAATAAAATACACTTTACAAACGGAAATTTTTATGGCACGAATTTGCAACTTCCGTTGTTGCCCACATCGTTTTCTACACGTCGTGTATTTCGCGTGCAATTCAAACACGCTATAATTATTTTTGTAATTAAGTATTTATTTTTACATAAGTGTTTATTACATTTAAAGGATTCTTCTAAAGCTGTCAGCAAAGTTAAATATATTAATTTTGACATAACAATGTAACCAAATATAAGGAATTCATAAATGTTATTTACTGATCACTCATTTAGAAGCTGAAAGCATCACAATTAAATATAGTAAGAGAATATAAATACAAAAGCAGGTTTTTTTTTGCAAGAAAATGTATGATCAGCTAATAAATACTGTAATGTGGTACAGCAAACATTCTAATAAGTATTATGTGATGATAAAGATCTGCTAGTTAAAATTTCTTTGTTTTTTTTTTTTAAAAAGGAAACCATCGCCGTCAAAAGTTCTGTTTTCAAGGCCTTTATTTATCTGCACGTAAACCCTGACATTGCGGTTCAAACGAAAGATAAGTAAGATAGGTTTTGCGGAAAACATAAAAAAAAATTACCTAACAATTTTTCGATAACTTATCTACTTAGATTTAAATTCTTACATATGAATTTCTTCTAATATTTAACATATCTATTTTACTAAAGGTTACGTTATACGTTGTAGTCTCGGACTAGTGAGAATAGGTTTAAGCTAACCCTAGCTTGTAGAAGACTACTAAATGTACTAAAAGATGGGTTTACGGTTATTGAACCTGGGGTCCCTCATGCCCAATAAATGTTCATTATTATTTATTAATTTAGAAAAAGCACACCAGTAGCATATGCATTGCGTAGTTACAGAAATACATTATAAGTAATAACAAATTCTGATGACCCTACTTATTGTAGGGTCAATACTATTAAACAGTAGTACAATACTATTAAATTATGAAATATTATAATTAATATGTGGTACATTACAGCATTTGACAAAAAATAAGAAAAGTATAATATCAATGACTCTTCACATAGGAATTACGTCACTGTTCGGTATTTTTGACGAGAAAAACCAAACTGACTCGTGGCACAGCGAAGGTGGTGCTGAAAGATACAGTCTTCTCTAAATTATATTAAAAATTAGTGCAGGAGGTTATCAGTGTATTCCGTGAAGGTTGGACCCTTCGAAACGTACTGATGGTGACCGGGGGTGTAAAGATCTGCTAGTTAGTAAGTAGAACATAATCCTGTATTCTCGCCACAAGTAGGGCATCGTTTGAAAAACTTGTATAAGCTTGTTTATTTAGACCAAATTTTATTTATTTTATATCTTAACGATACAATGATCATGGAAGAACTGAGCTGATGGATATCTGTAATTATCGAGTATCCGCAGCTTTTAGTTTACAGTCCGATTTAAGCAGAAAGAGCTCACTGTGTTATAAAGTCTTCTAGCGGTATTGTAAATATATCATTTCATTATCAATACATAAGCTAATAAGTAAAAACATATATATGTAAGTAGAATCGTGTTGTATAACTAACAACGGATAAGATATATTGTAGTCATTGAAACAGTTCAAGGGAAATGGGTTATCGTTCCAACTTGCAAATTCTAATAGTTTGCAAAAATTATTACGAATTTTTATTATTTAATCTACAATTGTTAGATATTGAGAGCAAATAACTGTGGTTACATATTGTTAGAAAAATAGTTATTCTATTGACTTGTATTAAACTGGAATGAATTCCTACATACTGTTCTATTTTATTTCACACTAAGACTTATTTAATAATTGTTTATATATATTTCTTAAAGTGTAATTGAAATGTTGAGAATATTATAAGTTTACATTATATGATAATAAATAAGTAGTTCTATTGATTATTGTAAAGATGGCGTAGCTGTTATTTTGATATAAAAGGCGGACAAATGACGATCTCGGGCCGTTTCTATTTGGACAGTGTAAAAAGTGTGAACTGGGTAACTTGTGAGTTTTGTATGTAAAAACTGGCAAATTAAATATATTGTTAGGAGTCTTAAGTATTTTAAAAAAAAAACGATTTCTTTGGTACTGTAATCACCAAAAACCTTTTGGTCTGTATATCATATTGCCTATTACCATATCTTCTAATAAAATGTGTTTTTTATATTTTTCTGATATTTGTTCAGCAGAGTATCGATTTCTTAAGAGGTCTGTACATTTCGGCGGACGGAGCGTGACTGTGCCCGCACCGCCGGCGCGTTTCTGTTAATACCCGCACAATAATTACAAAAACACTAATATTAACGATTTTTTTTCTTACATTAAACTTTATATTACAATCAACAAACAGATGATTTTAAAACGTATTTGCGCTGGTATTCAATTAATTTTAATAATCAAATGATTTTTTTAACACGGACGCGTCGATATATAAAATGTATTATCAAACAATTATTATAAATGTTAAAAGCAATTAATATCGGAGTGCAATGTGGAATGAAATTGTGTCGTAAACATCCTTTATAACTTTAGTCACAGCTCTGATTCATTTATTACTTATCTATTGTAACGCATGAAATTGTGAATGATGAATGTTTTTATTAATAGGGAAAATTAATTTTTTTTTTGATACTACTATGCGACGAGACGAGCAAGACGTTCACCTGATGGTAAGTGATACGCTTTTCCATGACAACGTGGTGCTAGTTAAGATGGTACACACTGCAGCACATTGCGCTCGTCGCCTTGAGACATAAGGTGTTAAGTCTCTATCTATCTACCCCAGTAATTACACTAGCTACAGTAACTTAATTATATTAAAGAATCTAATTAATTAACGTTTGTAATATCATAAAATATTTTTAAATAATCTAATAGAAACTTCTGTCGTCCTACTGCGCAACTTAAAGTTCATCAGCGGATTTCACATCACATTCACGTAGTTTAATAGATATTTAGCAAGACCATCCATCGTCTTAATATCAAGGTCTTATGTACCTTTTAATATTAGAATGATCTGGAATGATCTAGCAGCTACTGGACACAAAGGACATGAGTTGAATTCCCAGTGAAATTTTTATTTTTGCTTTTCACGCTTCCACAGTTTGACCCTTCGTATCCCCTTAACTTCAAAAGCTGTAGATTTTTCGTTTCGGACTTCTCGTCTACTTATCCTGTACTACATTTTATCCCGAAGAAGTATCGCGTTTATCTCTTCAGATTCAAGTTACAAGTAACGCAGTGTTTAAGTAAACGCATCAGTCTCTTCGCAATGAGGTGAAGACTAAAATAAAGATTTGGTGTAGTTTTGACTTGTAAAGTTTATCCTTACTACCATTTAGTTAACAGCGATGGCTTCAGTTCCATAGTCCCATCATATGATTAAGATAAAGATTAATCTTCTAAGTCGTATTTCCTCATGACTGAGGGTCGTGGTCATCATGTGTAATGAAACACGGAGTGGTGTTGCCATTTCCTTCTCCATTCCACATACTAGTGCGAGCACGGATGGTCATGACATAGATAAGCAGGTTTCCTCACGATGTTTTCCTTCATCGTCAAAGCACGTGATATTAGTTGGTGTTATACTAACTACACGTAAATTCAAAAATTCATTGGTGCAGGATTCGAACCCGGCTTACGGTTTTGTATACATATGCTGAAAAGATGGCGTTCGCAAAAATCGTGTTAGTTGCGTTGACCGACATAGTTGTGTAATACGTTAATTTATAATATTACGTTAACAAATTTCGACATCAAAATGCGAGTAGGTCATAAACCACACAACCGAATACCGTTCACCATTGCAGTGCATCATTTCGCCAAAAAATATTTTTGACTATACGAACCTTCGACTGGTGGTAAAAAACACAAAGAGGTTATATTATTATAACTAATGGAATTTTAAACCGCATTATACAAACAACAATATATTCACTGGTGGTAGGTCTCTGTTGCCGGAGACCGTCTGGATGGGTTCCACCGCAGCTCCTATTGCAACCGACAAATAGTAGTGTGCGAACATTACTGTGTTCCGGTTTGAAGCGCGCTGTAGCTAGTGTAATTACTGCGGTAACGAGACTTAACACCTTATGTTTCAAGGCGACGAGCGCAATGTGGTACAGTGTGTACCACCTTAACTAGCACCGCGTTGTCATGGGCGAGCGTGTCACTTACCATCAGGTGAACGTCTTGCCCGTCTCGTAGCATGGTAGTATAAAAAAAAACAAACCTTTTTATCAACGAGATTACAAACTCATTGATGGTAGGTCCCTGTTTCACCCGCCAAAAAGTAGTGTGCAAACATTACTGTGTTCCAGCTAGAAATGCGCTATAAGCTAGTGAATTTACTGGGGTAACGAGATTTAACACCTTACGTTTTATTATGAGAGCGATGTGATGCAGTGTATACCATCTTAACCAGTGCCGCCTTGTTATGGGCAAGCATATCACTTACCATCAGGTAAACGTCTTGCTAGTCCGTCGCCTCGTTAAAAAAAAAATCTTATGAAAATTTTTTATTTTGCAACTGGTAACAAATTGTAGCTAGCAACATCAGCACTGAGCTGCGGCCATTTTGTATATTTTGGAATTCCAATGTGATGTTTGCTGAATTAACATCTATATTAGTTATTTTTTTATATACTTTTACTGCATTGTCAGATAAATAAACGGATTTTCTTTTTGTTTAAAGGTCGAGACGTTCACCTGATGGTAAGTGATACGCTTACCTATAACAACTAGTTAAGATGGTACACACTGCACTACATTGCGCTCGTCTTAAGACATGACGTGTTAAGTCTCGTTACCCCAGTAACTTCACTAGCTTACAACGCCATTCAAACTGAAACACAGTAATATTTGCACACTACTGAAATAGCAGCTACAGTGGTGCCTAGACAGTTTCCGGCAACAGAGATCTAACACTTCTTTTCCTAGCTATTAAAAATACACGGGTTCTTCATTGCAGTGTGTAGACTGAAGTCAGGAGAGTACTGTACTTGATCAATCTATCGTCTCAATGTTATAACAATACTGCAGTGTGAATATCTTAACAGGCGCTACATTGTATTCACTTTGACTTAGTAACAAGGTATAATAAAATTTTCTGCCTATAATATGTAACGAAATAATAATAAAATGTATGGTGTGATTGATACATCGTGACATAACTATTATATATTTATATACAGATAATATTTTATGTCAATTATTTTTTTCATTGACGACCCGAAATTCTGTTTGTATATAATGTAAGTAAAACGTTTTAGAAGTCACCTGATAATAATGTCCGCTCATAACTGATGATTACACAGAATCACATTGTGCTCGTCGATTTGAAATAAATGTCGAGTCTCGTTACCCCAGTAATTATACTGCCAACAGTGCTCATCAAACCGAAACACGGTAATATTTGCACAATGCTATTTATAACTTCGGGTCGGTGTGAATTGAATTTTATGAAATGAAAAAGAGACTTTATAAGGTTTAGGCTGTGGGAGAGTGACAGAGAACGCGTTTTTATTATATATTTGTTTCCCTATAGCTCCGTCTCTCTCTTTCTGCGCTACGCAGCATACCTACTACTCTACCGCCATATTAAAAGGTTTTAAAATAAAACACAGACTATAAACATTTTAGATATTAGTCACCATAAGTCTAATGAGAGTAACATAAATATATAATACTAGCTAACCCAGCAAACTTCGTTTCGCCTCAAAATCAATAAATAAAAAAGCTTATTGATAATTCCAGGCTGTTTCAACTTTAGTAAATAATGTGGTGAAAACTTAACCGGAAAAAAATTATTCGTAATCAAAAGAAATGCCCGTTATTAATTTGGTTTTTCTATTATATTTAAATGCACACGTTGATTGACTTCGACGACCTAAGTCATTACGTCTTCTCCTTGGTATTATAAATTGTAGATAATCAAAGTAAGGAAAGTTCTCGCGCACTCAGCAGTCAATAGTGTCACTATCACAAAATATCAACAAAGTAAAGTTAACACTTAACTACTATTTTGAACCCATCTGAACTCAGGACAGCGGTGTTCCCGGTTGGATTCTATAATCGCTGCACACGAACACACTTATTTACTGCATGATAACCAATCATCTATCAATTCACCCGCATTATGCACAAAAAAATAAAAATGTAACCGAGACAACGCGACCTTTACGCCCAGATTCCCGCTAAAGTTCGTAAAATATTCTTCTTCTTCCCCATTGATGGCATGAGCACGGTTTGTGCGTGAGCCAGTGTCATGAGTAGACGTATAAAATAAAAGCATAAAAATCATTAAAAAAATTGTCTGCGTGGTAAATTCGTCCGCCATATTCCTCCCTTTTCTCGTAAAATATTATAGTTGCAATCAGTAATTGTTGGTTGTCAATGTCAAATGTCAAAAACAAAAATATTCTTTTAAATTGTATTTGGTTCTAAATGACGGGACGAACTTCAAATATTTGACGTTTTGTGTATCTAAAGTAAGTGAAACCGCTTCTCGCTTTAGCGGGACAGTCCCGATTTTTTACAATTAGTCCCGAGTCACGAATGCAAACCGCATAAAGAACTTTTAGAATTAAGTTAAATTTTATTTTTATGAAAATCATTGTTTTGCGTAACATATTGCTTTTGCTATTCAGTTATATTGTATTTGTCTCTCAGATGATACACTTCGTGTCCGTACTGCGTGCTAGCAACCTAATTAAACAAATAAAATATTACAAATCTACTTCTTACCATAGAAAATTAAAGTAAGTAATTTATTTAAATATTTCATAAATACGTAATATTCCTAAACTTAGCTTAAAATACTCGTAGTCTTAATAATTTATATTAATGACAAAAAATATGTCACCGACCTTAATCCTAAAAGAAATTTAGATAGAAATATGTCAAGGAATAAAATATTATACATTTTTATATTTATAAATTGTACTTATGTTGGAACTAAAAAAAATGTTACGTAATTATTACTCCTTCAAAGTTGTCCCGCTTTGCCTATCTAAAAATCTGGTCACCTTAATGGAAAAGTGAAATTGTAGTTTTACCATATTCCGGGCACTTTTTGCATATTTTCTCACCTTTTAAACCTTCCCTGGACCTTCCACGAATAATTCAAGACCACATTTAGCCAAATCGGTCCAGCCGTTCTCGAGTTTTAGCGAGACTAACGAACAGCAATTCATTTTTATTATATAGATTTTATTTAATTAAGATATATAATTAAATTCTCAAAAATTATAATATTTTTTTAACCATTTTATGCACTTACCTCATAAGTTCTCCGCACCACCCAAAGTAGACTGACAGATAATGCCAAAGGCATTAAGTCGACCTGTACACTTTGAGTGTGTAAATAAATAAAAAAAAATTAAATCAATAATTTCTATCACAAAAATGTATCAGAGCCAAAATATTTTGTGTTTCATTCACAGCATGTAAAATTTAAATAAAATATTAGCATTTCGTACTTGAAAAGGACAATGTTGCCATATTAAATGAAACTAACTTCCGCATCTAAGCCATATATTTCTGCACACAATATGCAATACAATAGAATACTCACGAAATAATCGGGCGTATACATAATTATAACAATGACGTATATCAGCGACGAAAGGTATTATTTTTATAATCCAAAAGTAATAGACAATAACATGAATTAAAAAAGCAAACAAAGCCTTAATTAATTATTTATTCAAAAATACAAGCTCCATGCTGGTCTTCGTATAAAACCTTCGCGACTTTAGTCCATCTTACAATACAGCTACAATCTGACTACATGCGGTGGGACTAAATTACACCTAGAATTTATTTGCAACAAAAATCTACTATAGGAAAAAAATATCTATTTTTACAAACGAAATTGGAAGAGTCCCAAAACCCAATTAGAACTGTGAAATACACGGAGTCATAGCTTTCTTAATTTGTGTCTAGATCAACTCCGTGGCCAAACGTTATGAAGTTTGGTCGATATTGTAATCCCTCCTTTCCTTTCTTCATCACTTCATTGTCACTTAACATCATGAGTGTTAGTGTATAAAAAAATTGTATTATCATAGTTTTAAATTTTCGCTGATAACTTTATAAAACCAGAAATACCCCAACCGCCATAGCCGATCCTACCATCGCCGAGAGCTTATAGCACACGTATGAAGTTTGACAAAACTTAATACAATATTACGTCTCCACGTATTTGTACATACCATCACAAAATCTACGTCCAACACAGACTAGACTAAATCTAGGATTGCCAAATCCATCGAAAATACTAGAACCATTAAGAAAATTTTTAAACTAAACCCCGGCGCTTCGGAAAATTAACCAAAGCTATTATGTATTATATGACGTCATCATCTCTAACGCTCTATAAATTATTAATTAGTAATTTAATATACTTATATCGTTACTATCGTATAGTAATAGATATGTCCAAATATTCAAAACCATTTATTTATTTATTAACTAATGACGCAATTGCCATTTTCACAACTGGGATTCGGGACTTTCTGTCACAAGGCGATAAAACGATTTATCCACCAGGCTGATAAAATTTTGGTGTACAGACGTCATATGTTCATAAAAACTGCCCTTGGTACAGTTTTCGTTTACCGGAAACTCAAGCTTCGAGTGTTCAAGATTGATTCCGGTATTCCATGTAAATTGGCAATCCTATTTACAAATTCAAGGCTTCTCTACTACTAAAACACGTTGACCTGACAACTGATCATTGATTATGGAAGGCATGTTGCATGGGAAATAAAAAATATCATTTATCAATTCAGAATATCAATCAATAATCATTGCTCATAATTGGAATAAAACGATATCATTCCCATTGCTGGGACTTGGGACCTTTTCAAACATATTCAAGGACATCGATCTAACTCTTAAAGCTTGTTGTTGGAATTTGTAGTTTCTTCTTTGTAGAAATTGTGTTCCGCTTTGAAAGATTCTGTAGCTAGTGTAATTACAAGAGTAATGAAGCTTATTATCTTATACCTAAAGGCGATGAGCACAATGTGGTGCAGTGTATATCATCCTAACTAGCAGTACATTTTTATGGGCGGGAGTGTCGCTTACCATCAGATGTAAATCCCACTCAAACGAATATTTATGTTCTAACATTTAAGTATATAATTATTTTTCATATGGCAACAATATTTATAAATATTAAATATAATTAATAGATATTCCTTTCGTTTTGTACATAATGTGTAAACTTCTATCTCTGAAATTATTTATCTGAATATTTGTAAAAATATATTTACATAATTATCATTTGTCAGAAATTAAATTGTGGATTGTGTGGGCAATAATTAATTTATGACCATATGACTGGTTGGCGGGAGAACAAATAATTTCTTAAGAACAAATATCCATTTTAATAATTTCACACATTAAATGCTATTGAGGAATATTTGTGTAAATGGCAATATCCTATCGAATTTTTGGATGAACTTCATAAGTAGTTTAAAACAAAGACAGATTTGATATTTCCTTGTATGATTATGTAAATTACTTCTATCCAGAAAAATATTCTATTCATTTGGTTCACAAGAAAAGGTCCCAATTTAAAAGTTGTATTTTATTATCTTTACTATAACTCAACTCTTAAAATTACTGAAATTGTATATTTTACGTTCAAATTATTTACGAATGACGATTTAAATTGTTCAATATTAACTATGAAGTATTTATTAAATTTTTATTTCATATTAAAATTAAATTCCCATAAAAAGACATTAAGTGTATTTATATTGCATATTATGCTTGAATTTTATCTTTCTTTATCTGTGTTAAATTATGACAATGCCTACACTCTATATGTAATAAGCTTATAATAATCAAAGCGTTTTTCCCATTTTGTTAAAATTAACATTAAAACTTACATTGTAAAACAATTATAATGTTGGCAACACTAAAAAGCTTTACAATACATAATTGTAACAACACTTCCTTTTCAAAATTGTGTTGATTGATGTCTACCTTACAATAAATATTATCAAAGTGAAACTTATTAATGTATGGTGGGAATGCCGATTGTTAAAAGATGTAATACACAAAACAAAGTAAATAATGTAACAGAACCCTTTATCAGTATATTGAAAATATCTTCAAATGTTCTAAATAAGTGAAACTATTTTTCACAAGTATAAAATGTCTTTGAATACTCTGCTTCCACACTTTATGTCATGATGTATTCAAATTAACATTGAACAATTTTTTTTATGATTTCCATACAGTTTTAAATCAACTTCTCATATTAAGTATTTTGTTTTATAAAGACTAATAAAATCTATAGTCTAAAACCCATGAGAACTGCTCGAGTCATATATAATAAACATTCTTTAAATATCCTCCATAATTATGTACGACTATATACATAAAAAAAAACAAAGAAAAACTATGTTTCATTATTATAATATTATGTAACAAAGGCATTTGAGACTTTCACCATAAATATTTGTAGAATTTCACTGCATTTACATTTAAAGTATCTATTACATCTACAAATAATAAATAGATGAATTTATTAAGTCGCAACATAGAGATAGATAAAATAAATTGAACATTTCACATTTATCATCATAACATTAATATTACTTCAACAAATACCACCACACCTCACAATTACTGGTTATAAATAACAAAATATGGATGGTCCCTGTGATTACAGATTGGACCACAATAAGGATAGATAAGAAATCATTATTACTGTGGAAGACACTACATTAATTTGTTCTAAAACACAAGCAGAGTGAAAAGAAAACTGCAAAGTGAAAAAAATACTCATGCCGCATCTCCCGCTTTGCAGTTAATTGTTTCGTTATTAAACATTTACAGCTCAATCTCAAATCCCCATATTGCGCATTAATACAACACAATACATTGTTTAAAAAAAGCAATTTCACCAAGCCTGTTACTTATAGTAACAGGAATAGCATGTAAAAAACTAACCCAATTTGCACTATGTGCATGAGATCACTGTAACCAGGTCATCTGGCTTGCTGTGCTGCATTTGCGGCCAATGCTTGCCCGACTAGCACCCTGTCACCAGATTTGAACTCAAAACTAAAGTCTCTTGGAGCCTCGAAGAGAAGAATAATGGTACTGCCCATGTTGAATTGGCCAAACAGCTCTCCTTTCTTATAAGAGACCTCTTGGTTAAGCTCATCAACCCTGTTCCTCTTGCCTTTTGTGTTTGTACGAAGATCAGGATCACTATATATCTCAATAGAGCCTACATTCGTTGCGCCGACTGCCGTCATACTGAAAAATCCATATTTCCACTCACCAATGTATACTGCTCGCTCATTCATCGTAAATAGACCTGGTATAAGTCGCGCCATCCACGGGTTCACAGACAGGAGCTTTCCGGAGAAGTGTCTACGGAATTTTGATGTCCAATCACAAGGTGAGTGGAATCTGTGATAGTCACCAGGCGCGAGGTAAATTATGCATTGATGTAATATGTTATCCTTGTCAACTAATAGCGATCTGTAATAGTCATCTGTATTTTTTGACCATTTATTCTCACCCAAAAACTCTTCTAGGCTGTAAGTGACCCCTTTAACTTGTTCGATCTTATCCGTGTCGGCAGGCCCGCAGTTCAGGACAACTCCGTCGCAAGGAGAGACGCAGGCGGACGGGGAAATGTACCGCGCTCCTTCGCGTAGTGATCGCGTGAAGAACGCGGATAAACTTTTATAATATTTTAAATCGGTCACCGCCGCGTCGTTTAAATTAACATTAAAAACTCTCACATAAATTCCATAAACGAAATTCCTGATCGACATTGGTAGCTCGCAGGCAGCCAGCCGCCCCCACAGGCGGCTGGTGATGCGAAATGGAAACATTTCGTAAAATTTAATTTCCACTTTAGACACTTCATAGTTTACGCTAGCTCGTATATAACACCATCCGACGTACATAACACTGCCTAAAGGCACCCAACGGGTAAAAATAGCTCGTAAATTCATCCATTTTGTCTTCTGTATTTGTGTGTTAGAATTTGCAACCTTTGTTTGATTGTGATACGACGTTTGTCGGAAAGGCCTATGCGGGCGTAGACGTTTAAACATCGGATTCATGACTGGAAGGCAGCTCTTAATGCGCGTCGGCGGGAACATCTTCCCCACAGCCGCCTTCCGTCACGGTTATAAATATAATATTATGTTTATCTGATCGCTTTTACTAAACTGATTTGCGTACTAAATTACCTACGTCCGACAAGGCAACGGACTAACGAGGACTGAGACGCACAATGTAAAATTTACACGTGCGGGCGTTTTGAAATCTGCTTCGCTAAACAAATTTGACGTTAGATAAAAATCAATAAAAAAATTAAACATTGCAATTGAATGATAATAATTTTCACTGATATATTTGGCAAATTTGATTATAGTCTATATAACGATATTTTTTTAAATTCACTGTACTTAAAAAAGTTAACCATCTGTGATATTATAAAAGAAATAAAGTATTAAAATTTTCTTGAACAATTACATTTTACTCAATGTTTCTTCCCTTCCTACTTTTTTATAATATATATTAACATGCTAAGAATTTAATCCGAAGTTTGGCTCAGGCTTTTCACGTAGTCGCATTCATCCACGTTACTGCAAAATATGGGCTTACACTGTTTATGTGTGAAAATGTGAGTCTTTATGAAAGGCATCACCGAAATCATAAGTACTGCTTGTAGTACCCGTGACTCTTTAGTGAGTTATTATTTTTCATTTACATTCTATCGATCGAAGTATTTTTTTAAATCTCTGAATTTAATGGAGCATAACAAGGGTAATATGGCGACATTTTTTAACAATAATGCCAACATGATAGCATAAGAATTTTTAATGAGGCTCACTATTCTTGTTATTTCTGTTTGACGTTATGTTTATTCGCTTATGAATTATAGTAGAACATTTTCAAAGTGTCATATTATTGCAAACAAAAGAGTCTGTTGTTGTTTATTTTATATGAATAAACAATTTTACGTTTCTATGGCGGTAAAAAATGGACATGGACTTCCCTGCAACTTCTACGGCGAGAGAAACAAGCCCAGTGTTTGACGATGGACTTTCGTTTGAAAATGGATTTCGTGGCTTCAAGAAGCTGCCGATTGTTTTGTTGGAACGTGTTGACATAACACCATTTCTAAATCACCGATTTAAACATATTCAAAACAGAAACAAAACAATGGACGATGCGGACAAGTTACATTTATATAAGCTGTCACTACAAGTCTCAGTTGTCTTAGTAAGAACAGATTTGGATAAGCTAAAAAAAGAATTTAATGAAACAGGTAACATTAACAATAACATATGCTCAAAAAGTAACAAAATATTAAGTAGATTGAAAAGCAGTAAGAACATAAAGGATGAAAGACAGCCGCAAAAGAGGGTGAGTTTTTCTGATTGTGTGATAGTACACGAGGTTTCGGCCTACAAGCAATGTATGAAATGTGAAAATAGATTTAAAAATAATGAAACTCTTAAACAGCATACCAAACGAACACAACAGATACTTTATTACATGTGTAACTATTGCTCTAAAAAATTCAGCAAAAGGTCTCACTTGAAAACACACTTAAACATACACTGCACAACCTGTGGTACACATTTAGGAAAAAAAACTCAGTACTTGGATCAAGAAGGTAAAATCTGTTCAAATAAAAAACTGTACACCTGTGAACAGTGCAAAGAGAATTACTTTAGAACCATAGATTTGAAGGACCACAGTTTTGTTAATATCAATTCATGTTTTGTTTGTGACATTTGTAAGGACCAATTTAATAATAAATGCAGTATTTCCCACCACATTCTTTTCAAACACACCAAGAAGCGAATGAGAGAATTGTATACCACATGTAACTTAGGTGTGAATAGGTTTTATTTATGCAACTTTTGTGATGAGAGTACTATTGATAAAGTTGCCATTGAATCACATGTGTCTTTATTACCTGATTATCTAAAGAAGTCTGATAAGGAAATATTGGATAGTTCCCAATTACAGCAGGTAATTAATAAAAATACATGTGAAAATTATTTGTTACAGCAGGAAACAACTAAAGATGCTTCGGACAGTATTCAACAATTGAAAGTTCTAATGAAAAATAAAAGAAATACCCGAAAGGAATGTGAGGCTAGTTTAAAAGAACGTGTCACAAAGAGCAATAGTTCCCAACAACCAATTGATCTAACTAACGAAGACGAATCAAACAATGCAACACTTGATCTTGCATCAAATAACACATCTTCAAAGTATTTAAATGTGCTCACAGATAAAACGGCTTCTGAAAATTCAACAAATAATTTATCTGTTAACAATTCATCAAAAAAACCTAATCAAAAATCGGCAAAACCAAATGATTTTAGCACTAAAACAATTGATTTTACCAATCCACCGAAAAAAGCGATAGTTGATCCAAAATCAAAAAAGACAATAATTTCAAGGCACCATTGTGAGGTTAGTACCATTAACTTTGTATTATAATTTACACTGCTTAATAATTCATGCAATGTGATGTATAAAAATAACTAGCACAAAATAACAAACATGTTAATTTCCCTTATATAATTGCAATGCGATTTTCAATGAAAATTCACTTATGTTGTCTCCTGTGTCACATAGAAAGCCTTACCAAAATCAATCTAGCTATATATAAGTTCTCTTGGGTTTGATATTATTATTAACCTTATTCTAATTCATGCAATATTGTTTTTATAGGCTTGGTTGTACAATGGGGGCTAGTTAGGATATACAATGCATATGCTCATGACATTGAGACATGAGACATTGAGTCTCTGTATCTTAGTAATTTTACAAGCTATAGTCATATTAGTCAGGAATACAGCAAAATGTGTTCACTTTTTTATTTCCGGTACACCAAATTATCCTCAACATAAAGTTGTAGATGATGAAGTAGCCTCTCCCAGCAGCCCTCTCTGGGACATGTAGGCATAGTGCAGGGAGGCACCGGTGCTTTCCACAAGAGATCCCGGGGTCACCCATAATGCACTGAGTATGACCACCGAGGGGGTTTTAGTGGGTACAAATCCCTCATAACCCTGTCTTCTCCCAAAAGCAGGATATTTTTTAAAGATTTCCCCTTGACAAAAAAATAAGGTTCTCCCAGCAAGGCAGATATGATGGTAGATTTATAATTTGATGATAGGTAGACAGAGATTGGTTCCAAATTTCTTATGACTGTCCATTTTGCCTCTTTGTTATTTAAAGACTGTGGTGTTACTTATACTTCCACATAAAATTCTCTAGTTGCTTGTTACTTTCTTTCAGGTGTGCGGTAAATACTTGTCATCAAATTTTACTCTAATGCGGCACAAGTTTACGGTGCACACCGGAGATGTTGAAACGGGATGTGATTTGTGTGGCGAGAAGTTCGCGCGTCCATCTTTACTCAAATGTCATAGATGTCCATTTAACAATACAGCGAACGGTTCGGATGTGGTGGATCTTGCGGACGATGGCATGGACGACGAAGACTATGAGATTCCAGCGCCGATCGTTGAGTTAACCGAGTACAATGAAAGTGAAGCATTGGTTAGTGGTGTTAACAACACATGTGTAGTGTCGTTAGAGAATGTACGTTACAACATTTTAGTGCAGGAAGTACCGATAGAGTTTTGAATTTCGCTGTTGGTATTATAAATTATAAACTTATTAAAATTTATTATCACTTGTGCATGTAATGGTAAGCTTAATATTACAATTTTGTATTATCCAACGTCATCACCACGATTCACGGTGACATTCCAATGTTATGAGATAAAAAAGAAATTAAGAAATTAACATTTAATAAATACCCACAAACTTGATGTTAATTAAAAAAGAATCTTAAAATTAAAGAATGGAAGGTTTAAAGTAACGAATTTTATATTGTTTTTTTATTGGACGAGTCAGCAAGACGTTCACCAGATGGTAAGTGATACGCTAGCCCATAACAATGTGGCGGTAGTTAAGATGGTATACACTGCACTACATTGCCTTAAGACATAAGGTGTTAAGTTTAGTTACCTCAGTTGTTTCACTAACTGACAGCCGCCCTTCACAATACAGCAATATTTGCACACTACTGTTTAGCGGTTGTAATAGGAGCTGAGGTGGTACCTCCCTAGACCGTCTCCGGCAACAGAAACCTACACCAAGATATTTATAATGATAATAACGAAAATTACTTAAAAAATTAATTTGGCTATGTCAGGGCTTACCAAAATAATTTTTACTGTGATGCCCTTTAAACATTGCCATTACCATCTCTGATGCCGTAGAACACGACCTATGCGAGCTCCAAGCAGTGAATTGGCGAGAGGTGGTGCGAGATAGGCAACGTTGGCGCTCTCTTGTGTCGGAGGCCAAGACTCACTTTGGGTCGTTGCGCTAGAGTAGTAGTAGTAGTATTACCATCTCTGTCCCTCTCCCTTGTGTCATAGATAGAAGAGTCCTAGATTATTAATAAGTTAAAAAAATATCCAAATAATATTTATTGTCTTCATTAAAAACTAGAGACGTAAAATACTTAAGACTAAATACATAGAAATAAATTCAAAATAATTCATTAATAGCTACCAATCAGGAGGATATTACTTTCTTTCCTCAGTAACGTGATAGTATTGTTAGGGAATCTGTGCTGATCCCATGCCCCCAGAGCATCATGACACAGTCTGGGAAGCCTTGGCTTGGGTTGTCCCCATTGGCAACCCAGACTAATTGTTTTTATACATTTATCTCTCAGGTTTTCTATGGTACCTGACCATCTAGGTAAGTGGTGACTATTTCTGCCACTAAACTGAAGTATGCAAATATTACTGTATTCCAAATTGAATGGCGCTGTAGCTAACTACTTATTGGATTAATGAGATTTAATATCTTGTTAGGCTCTAAAGCAAAAAATTTTGAATGACCTAAAAGTATTATCCTAGCTTAGCAGGCCTTAGTTAATTATAATTATCAAATGTTTTGACTTTATTAATGTCATAAGTAATTTGATTATACTTTAAATTTTTATGATTTGTCAACACTTAAATAATGAATCTTTTTTTTTTTGTCAGATTTTGTTCATAATCATGATAGTACAAGTTTTACATATCTTTGTACAATTGGTTATCATTGTGAAAGCGGAAAAAGCTTCATCTAGATTAAAACGCTGCACTATCAAATACTATATTGTCATTTGGCACGAGAAGGGGTTGTATTCAAGCACTATATCCCATCTTGTGGTATATATACAGCCCAATAATAACTAAAGAAATCAAGGGGCATGTCTTTTTTAAAATGTTTACCATTTATATGTTAGTGAATAATTTTTATTGTGAATAAAAACATAACCTAAAAATTAAGATTTGAAACTAAAAACTTTTTTGTGAGATTATTTCACAAATAATACTTTTATTTTATGTTTAGCTCTCTTGGTGTGAAGTAGTTGGAGCTGATGGCATATTGCAGCATGTAACTGAATTTCTTTACCCTCCGTTGAGGAGATTAGTGTTGAGTTGCTTATTTTACTGTTGGTGCGAGTTGCTTATTGTACTCTTGGTGCAATGACTAAGGCTAACTAAACATGTTCCTACTTCATATTTGATGGATTCGGTTCCAAAACGTACGAAGTATTATCACATTTACTGGGGGTCTCTGTTGAGACCATGTTAGTGACCACTTGCAGAGTTTAACAGTAATATATAACATATTTTTTATTTTTTTATTTACGAAAAGAAAGGTTCAGATATTTCCTGTAATCACTCCTGTGGTATGATGATTGTATTATGTGAAGTTATGGTTTAAAAACAAACATACAACTATATTAGATTTTTTCATTATGTATATGTTATAATTTTCCTACTACAATACACTTAAGATTCGCAAGTAATTAGTACACGGGTAGTCTTCGTAAATATATTTTTATAATATTTATTTACGACACTTAAATTAGGTTTTTTTTTTAGGTTTAGAGCCGCGCGATTTGATACGCGGCTTAAATTTGGTTAGCTATTTGTAAATATACTGTAATTGTTATAATTATTTGCCTGTGTGATGTTTGCTTCAGACTAAATAATACAAAAATCCATTGTTAATTTCTTCTTCTTCTTCTTAATGTGTGGGTGTCCAACTAATGGAGATTGGACACCAGTTCTGCGCACATGTTCCTTATTATGTTTGTTACATGTTCATTTAGTAAATGGCAAATGCCTGATAGTGTAACATAAGAATTTAAAACCGCTGGTGTGCATTTGGATATTATTATCAACTGTTTAGTAATAAGAAACATACATGATATACTGAATTTAATGTTTTTTTTGTAAATGTTTTTACGGCTCTGGATACGAGTCTCTTTGAGCCTACTGAATTTAATGGATAACTGTGTGTTGCCATTTTATCAACATTTCAAAACGGCTATCACTAAGGCGAATGTTTCGTTTACCGTCACAAGAAATCGGTTAATAAAAATAATGTAATATAACTTTAGGTTGAATGTTGTGTGATGCTATTTTGTATCCTTTGAGTTAAATATGTTGATCTGTTGTTAATAAATTATATGCATATATTTGCATTAAAATGTTTTTTAAAAAATAGTATAATTATGTAAATATCATTGCAGACATGTACTGACTGATGTTCTTTTTGACATTAACATACTGTTATTTTATGTATTTCCAGAAAACCACTGTAATATATAAAACATGCATTAATTTGGCTATTTTATTTATGACATATTACTCTTATAAAAGAATTAAATTAATTTGTAAGTGAGCAATCGGTTCTTTTTTAGAAATAAAAAAACTATCAGATGTGACCGAGTTTTTGGATTCCTAAAAAATTGTTCTTAAAATATTGAATAGAAGACTCATTGAAATAAGTTATTGATGAAATCCTCTTCGATATTGGTTAGTGTATTATTCGAAATAAAGGAAATAATCAATTTTACTCACTATTATTGTGTTTTATATTGTACTATATGTAATTATACTCAACTACAAAAATAATGCACCCTTTTTTATCTTCTCTGCTCAACCTATGGTTGACTGGGAGAGAATGCCCTATGGCATTAAGTCCGCCTTTTTGTACATTTTTCTTTGTGCAAATAAAGTTTTTAAATAAATAAATAAATTTTACTACAATTAATTTATAATATTGTTACCTATTGGTAACAATCGAATATCTATGAGAATTGATAAAGCTTTTTACAAACATCGATCAGTAAAGAAATTTACAATACTAGCTGTTACCCGCGGCTTCGCCCGCGCGGTATTTAACAAAACAGTTACGTATCGCAGCATAGCGTGTTGTATACAAACATATTCTAGACGCTGATCTCTAAATTACAAAGTTTCTTGAGTCCTAACTATGAAAGACGCGTTCTATCTATCTGTAATCGTTCGTTCCTCCCAGAACTATTTCGTTCGACCTGCACACGGACATCTGTAATTTACAATATGTAAGACGGCTATCCCTATCCCGTTGAGATTCATTTTCACGTTGCATCTTTGGTTTTGGCCTTTCTAGTGTTTTTAACTAACGGACATCACATCCACGGACATTTCTATAGAAAACTACATCAAAATGCACTAAGAAAAAAGTTGTTATTTTATGGTATAAACAGACACTCCAATTATATTTAGTTAATAGATGAGGACTTAAGGTTTATAAATTTTTTGATATAGTATACCCACAGTAACGTTTTTTTACACCGTATAGTCGATTCTTTTTAAGTAATTTTCCGATTCAAGAATCTACATCACTAGTAGTATTGACTGTTTTGCTTATTGCCGTCTTATTTTACAGGGCTGGGTTTCCAAGTTTATCAACTTGTATGAACTGTTATATTTGTGTTATTAAAGTGTTTAGAATTATCCTAAACATTTATAATATTAAGCTGTTAAATTACACCCCCTAAATTTTAGCGCAAGAAAGAAGTAGTGTATATTATTTAGATAAAATTAAACTTTTCTTTTTACTTTATTCGAATACGCGATAAACTTGCTTAACTATCATGTCTGTGAGTGAGAAAGTGTCTCTTTCGGATGCTTTAAGTAATGTGGATGTCCTGGATGAACTCACTTTGCCGGGCAAGTAGTTAAACTTTTTATTTCCTGCGGAAAAGATTGATTACTAACATCCTGTGATTCACTGTTAGATATGAAAAAATCGCTAACTGTTGATAGAAACAGTTAATGTTTTTGTAATAGGCATCCTATCCATATTTTATATAGGAAGCATAAAGTAAGGTAACTCCATTGGGGTATTGTTTCCTTACTTTATTGCTTTGCCACTGCTTCAATATCAATATTAGTGTATTGACCATCACACTCGTATTTTAACAGTATATCCCTTCACTTTATCTTGGCAGTGCTGAAATAATTATTTTTGTGCAATCTCCTTTTCATATAATTAAACTATTGGTCTATCTATTGAAGTCTACTTCCTTGCATCTTCCCTGTGATGATGTGAATAATAAAGTCTACTTACATACTATTTGCCGATCATATGAAGCTTGATTATGACAAACATCCTCAGCATTATTACCAATATAATAAGCCATTGTATTACAATGCTTTATTAAACTGAAGTCCTGTAGTATTTTATCATATATATGTATAAAAAAAGGACTGGATGGTGTTATAATTTGAGTAAGATTAAGGCAATAAATACATTATTTTTGTGTTAGGGAGGTTTGTGGTCCTTTTTCTAACATTGTGGTTCCTTACACAATTCCAGAGTCATGTAAATGGTGGTAGTTTAGATGGTATATAAGCCATTAATATGTATATCATTTATATTTATTTATGGGATACATAACTTGCTTTTTCTTACCTTGATGAATGATGAATAATTTTTACTTATTGTTATTATAAGTCCTATCCTTAGCTTGTTCTTTGTGATATAAACTTCCATCACTCAAAAATGTTTAATAAATAATAATTTTTTGTATAAAGCTTTTTTAGAGAGTATTTATAATGTAATGTTTGATGTATTACAGATGAACAGCCATGTATAGAAGCCGCACCTTGTTCAATACTGTACCAGGCCAATTTTGATACCAACTTCGAAGATCGCAATGGTTTTGTTACAGGAATTGCTAAATATATTGAAGAAGCCACAGTACACGCTAATCTGGTTAGTTTTGTCTTACACATACACATTGTTGGTTATAAATGCTAAATAGTGATACAATAGCTAAAGTACAGAGTCTGTTCAGTATTTCAGCTCGAATACAACTAGCGGTGTAATAATCCATGAGAATGCATTAAATGACCTCCAACCCTTCATCACCAGTGGTGGTAATAGCACAGTTAGTAATTGCAGTGCAACTACGCATTATACACAGTTGGCTATCCATTTAACTTTCAGTGTAGGAAATATAACAAATGCAAGCATCTTTTTAGAATAATCACTTCTATGTACATACAACATCCGTTGGGTTAATAACAACTTATAACAATAATAAGGAACTTGGATGACATTGTCGACCAATTGCTGTGGCTCGATCAGTGAAAGATAAGGCATTATCTCAGTGACCAAGAAGTCGTGTTCTTATTATGTTAAATCCGATTAACAACAATATAGATTGGTTATGACCAATTATATTTAACTTTAAATTTTCAGAATGAACTTTTAGAAGAAGGCAATGCTCACGCTGTGATGCTGTATACATGGCGTTGCTGCAGTAGGGCGATACCGCAGCCTCGTTCCAATGAACAGCCAGACAGGGTGCACATCTACGAGAGAACTGTTCAGGTGTTGGGCCCTGAGGTGGAGAAACTGCTTCAGTTCATGTATTTCCAGGTGATACTATATTTATTGTGTATTCATTATTAATTTTGAATTCGTAATTTTTTAACTGTTCTAATTTGGATAATTGCTTATTTATTGCATAGAGTATGTAATAAGGATGGTCCCATAACAAAAAAAAAATTCGCTAAAGAATGGAAAATAGATTTCAATTCGTACTTATTACTTTTCGTTAGTAGTTATGGAATTTTTTTTAAAAAGCGTTTTATATGAATCATGAACAGCGGAAAGCAATCGAAAGATTCTGTGGTGAGGTGAGACGGTTGTGCCACGCGGAAAAGCGGCGGGACTTCGTGTCGGAGGCGTACCTGTTGACCCTGGGCAAGTTCGTGAACATGTTCGCTGTGCTCGACGAGCTGAAGAACATGAAGAGCTCGGTGAAGAATGACTACTCTACATACAGACGGTAGGGATGCAGTTTGATAACAAATTACTGTAATTACTGTGTTAATGAGTCCTATTATCTTATTAATATATATAATTAAAGATGTTACATACATTTCACACCACAGAGGAAGTACTGAATATGGAGTATGAGCTACATTGATTCCCTTTCTCATTCATACAACATATATATTCATGAGATAAATTATATAAAATTATTTATTTAATAATTTTCAGCTGTATATCTATTTTTATATGAAATTCATTTAAGTATTGTTGACAAATATTCTGTATTAATTTATTATTTATGATGTTGCAGTGCTGCACAGTTCCTGAAGGTGATGGCGGACAGCAAGAGCCTCCAGGAGTCGCAGAATCTGTCCATGTTTCTTGCTACTCAAAACAAAATTCGTGATACAGTCAAGGATGCCTTAGAGAAGATCAATGGTATAAACTCTTTATACAAATCAAATAAATACCATAACTACATTAATGATCAGAAACAAGAGCCTCCATGGAGTAGTGATCAAGAGTTTGCATTGTAACATAAAGTAACTCGGTTCGATTCTGGTGGCAAAAAGTATACATTCTGTTTGTTGGAGGAGTTTTAAGTGGTGTAGGTTTTTTTATCTGCCTGACTAGTTACCACCTTCACACAGTGTAGGTTTGCTTCCATAGTATTACTATATTCTGGCTGTAGACATATTAAAGCCGGAGGATTCTTCGTGAACACAATAGTTATATACAATTTAATTCACATTTAACTTTATGTGAAATTCAATGAAACTCTTGCAAGCTAATTGTGATGAACTATGATTTGTGATTACACAAAAACTACCACAGGTTATGAAGATCTTTTGGCTGATGTGGTCAACATTTGCGTGCAGATGTACGAGACGAAGATGTACCTAACACCTTCGGAGAAGCATATGCTTGTTAAGGTATGAAGCAAATCCTTTTTTTTTGTCTATATGTTTGTATACTCAGTCTCGCTGTAATAGAATATCACTGTAGTCATTATCTCTACTGTGTTTATTACAGTGTTTTAGTTTGTGGGTATAAACTAGGAAAAGCACTAGTTAAATATAATATTTTACTTAAAAAAATCTGTACATGTGTATAATTGGTAATACACATATGCTATATTTAAATAGTATGTATAAGTAAAAATTTGTAAACGCTTACATATTATTAGGTGATGGGCTTCGGTCTCTTCCTGATGGATTCAGAGGTGTGCAACATCAATCGCCTCGACCAGAAAAAGAAGATACGCCTGGATCGGATTGACAGAATATTCAAGGTAAGCTTCCAGGCATCCATTTGTGGAATTATAGAGCATACAGACAAGAATTTAGAATTTAGGGATTGTCAGTATGTTCACTTCCAATAGTAATTAATTAAAACTTCAAAAAGCTCTACCAGAAACAAAATTTTAATAGGTACTTAAAAAAATTAGGTAACTAGAAACTAAAAAGTTAAAGTGAACATTTTATTATAAATAAGTAATCAATATTTCTTTAGTTTTTCTAATGTACTATTTTTAATTGTTTATTTTTAACCTTGGATGGATCAACAATATCTTTTTCAGAACCTTGAGGTAGTCCCTCTCTTCGGTGACATGCAAATAGCTCCTTTCAACTACATCAAGAGATCCAAGCACTATGATCCAAGCAAGTGAGTTTTTTTTATCGATAATATGCTTTTGAAGTGTATTATACAAGCGTTGATATATTTGGCCACCATATATACATTTGACGTGGAGTAACAAGAAGGGGTACTGATGTATCGAGACTTATCATGTTATGATTCAAAGCAATAAGCAAAATGTGGTGTAGGCCAGCGGAGTACTTATCGTCAGGTGAATGTACCGCTCGTATCATTGTGTCGTCGAATAAAAAGTACACCACGTCTTAAAATCATAAACAAAAAAAAACTAAAGAATATATTCTTTTACAGGTGGCCGCTGTCTTCCAGCCCAAATCCACCATCTCCACAAGCGGACCTGATGGTTCATCTCCCTCAGATTAGAGAGGAGCATCAGAATTATATTTCTGAGCTCGCAAGATACAGTAACGAGGTAGGTCAATTTTTCAATTGTTTACAGACCCACACCATGCTGTAAGTTTTTATTTATATTCAGAATTACTTAATTTTGGACTAAGCTTTGAGCATTGAAACCAAATATAGTCAATAGTCTTTATACTTAAGAAATGTATTCTAATGATGTCAAAATAGGTTCAGCTATTTGATGACTTTGTTTTACATGTGACATAACAAGCGCCAAAGTAACAAAAACTCTCCTCTCTGTTTTGTATTAAAAATGTTTAGTAATTATTATCCATTTTAAAGGAAATTTTCCAATCTAAAAATGTTCTGTCGACGTTACCTAGGTGACGACCACGTTTAAAGAAGCTGGCTCCGATGCGGAGAACAAAGCGGTAACAGAGCTTAGCTTGCGCGGTCTACAGCTGCTCTCCTCATGGTGTTCAGTGTTGACTGAACTTTGTTCATGGAAGCTCCTGCATCCGACTGATCACACCATCAACTCGCGTTGCCCTCCTGATGCTGAGGAGTATGAGAGGGTGAGTTTATCTATGTTTGCGTCCATTAAAGAATGTCCTCCCTTAAATATAATAGCTGGGGCGGTCACATCACAGCACTTATGCTCAGTAGTGGGTGTCTTATTGCTGATAATGATGCGAATGAAACGTAAATTTTTTATGTAATGTATCATATATTGCAGAAATCGTAATCATAATTTATATAACATGCATTAAACATTATGCAAAAATTTTTAATTGATTATACTTGGTGCCTTCTAACACAAGGAGAGAATCAAGGCCATTTATCGATCACGCTAATCAAGTGCGGATTCTATTTTCCCAGGCGACTCGATACAACTACACCTCCGAAGAGAAGTTCGCGATGATAGAGGTGATCGCGATGATCAAGGGGCTGCAGGTGCTGATGGCGCGAATGGAGACTGTATTCGCGGACGCGGCGCGGCGGTCAATATATGCGGAGCTGCAGGACTTTGTGCAGCTTATATTGCGGGAGCCCCTGCGGAAGGCCATAAAGAATAAGAAGGATTTGATACGCAGGTAAAAGTTATTATACAACGAAAACGAACAATTTATTAAAGCAGTTTTAATGGTAGTTTTCTGGTACCGGAAGCCGTCTGGATGGGTAACTTCAAAATGTCCATTTATTCTGTCAAGTAGTAGTGCAAACATTGCGTTTCAGCACGCTGCACCATCATTGTTACTTAACACCATGAAAACTTGTCTATGCATGCAGCATAATAGTGTCGGTGCGTGAGACGTGCGGCGATTGGGCGCGTGGCTGTGAGCCGCAGCAGGATCCTGCTCTCCGCGGCAAGAAGGACGCCGATGCAAGCTTCACTATCAAGGTGCCGCGGCGGAACGTCGGTGAGTGCGCAGTCTTATCTTACTCTATTCCCTTTCTCCAAATTTTCCATATATGTAATAAAAAAATTCTGTATTAATGTTTCACACATTTAAAGGATGTAATGATATTTTTTTAAGCGCCGGGCGCTATAGCTTTTGAAGTTACTGGAATCATCATTATCATATTTATCAGCTTATAGAATAGACTTTCTACACCTGACAAAGGCTCGACGCTTGTTACACAGCTGCCACTCGAGATCATTATTGCCCATCGGCAGATAGACGATGGACCTATGTGCCATGCCCATTGCCAGATGAGTCTAAGTTATACGAGCCATGGCGACGGTAACAATTATGCACTCGCCCGTCCGCCTCGTCGCATTGAAAAAGAAAATTTTCATGAAATATTCTTCATTTGCTCCAGGACCATCTTCCACGCAGCTGTACATGGTGCGCACGCAGCTTGAGGCTCTGATATCCGACAAGTCCGGCGGCAGGCGGACGCTCCGCAAGGACCTCGATGCTACCACGCTGACACAGATCGAGACCTTTCATCGTCTGAGCTTCTATTGGGGCTATCTCCTTAATCTGTCAGGTGAACTACTACTTGAAATTAACATAAAAAAAACTTAATCATCGAAGCACTTTTTGAATTACAAAAAATTACAATACATTAAAATAGATTTAATCATTTTAGGGGTTAAGAGATGAATGCAAATGATAAAGAAAAATATAAAAATTATTTGCGTGTCAGTTTTTTCAATATTATGCTTAGATTTCTAAAGATTTTTTAACTGGTTCCATGATGGAATAGCTAGCGTTGTAAAACAAGGTACCCGGTTTGATTCCGGATAAGAAGAAGCATTTGATAGAGTTTGTCAAATTGTAAATAGGCAACTATAACAATGTCGCTGTGCTCTGGCTGTCTACATTTGAGTGCTAGAGCAAGGGATCATAATTTGAACCTATAGTTATCCACTGCTGCTGTAATAATACAATATTCACATTACAGATTCTCTTCAAAAATGTTGCGACCTCTCCCAACTGTGGTACAGGGAATTCTATTTGGAAATGACCATGGGAAGGAAGGTCAATGTGAGTGGAAATGCATATTATTTACAGCTTGTATTACAGTATCTGCGAAGGTTCTTTCGTGTAATGACCTTCATGCCCCGATTCTAGAAATGCACGGTTCGCCACCAGCACAACGAAGAATGCAACGACCTGGTCACTATGGAGAAACGCATCCAGTTCCCTATAGAGATGTCCATGCCCTGGATTCTGACCGACCACATACTGCGCAGCAAAGAGCCGGCGATGATGGAGTGAGTTTACACCCATAATCTATTCTCAAAACTGTTTAAAGGATAACGTTACAGCTTTATAAGTTGTGGTATGTTTCGTAGGTACCAGTATAGCACCAATTTCTAGCCCCAAACAAGAGTGTGCAAACTTTACTGTGTTCTAGTTTAAAACGCATAGCCAGTCAAATTACTGAGACAACGACATAAAAAAGCACCTGTGATAAAAATAACCTCTTCTTTCCCAGATACGTCCTGTACCCATTAGATCTGTACAACGACTCGGCTCAGTACGCGCTGACGGTGTTCAGGAAGCAGTTCCTTTACGACGAAGTGGAGGCTGAGGTCAACCTGTGCTTCGACCAGTTCGTGTACAAACTCTCCGAGCAAGTGTACGCGCATTACAAGCAGCTTGCTTCCAGGTGAGTTTAGGAAAGCGTTTGTTTGCTGCATATTCCGCAGAATATTTGGGTACTGTATGATCGCAATGTGGTGTAGTGTATACCGTACATTATCGCCAGGTGAAATTCTGCACGTCTCGTCGAATAAAAATCTTTCCACAGTATGTTGCTGGATAAGCGTTATCGTGCGGAGTGCGCTGCGCGGGGCGCGAGTACAGGGGGCGGAGCTGGGAGGTACGCATCACTTTTACGTCAGCGGCACGTCGCGCTACTCGGCCGTCACGTCGATCTCAACGCTCTGGTGAGTTTTTCTATTTCTATTTACTATTACATCACTGTAGGTATTAAAAAGACGTATAGACTTTTAACAAGTCACCTAATTTATTTAGTTAATTGGTTGTTAAGATTTTTTTATTTAAATCAATCAGTGCTGTGGTAATACGCACTACACTTAGTTTTGGTTCAGTTTCGTTAACTATGTATATATCTTGGCAGGTTAAATTAATATTAAAAGTATTTGAAATATAAAATTGAAAGCAGTAGGATCAAATTTATTGGATGTGTTTTTTTATAGGTGGCGCAACGAATCAACGCCGATATGCACCGAGCCCTGGACGCCGCAGTAGCGAAGTTTGAAGCCGGGGATATCACTGGTGTGGTTGTGAGTATATTCTTATTTTGTTTTTAAAATATTATAAATACGTAAATGAATACAAGCGTTAAATAAAAAAAAATACATTTTGTAATATAAAACTACAAGACAAGGAAGTCGTTCACTCAATTCTAAGTGAGTACTCGTAACAATGGCGCTCTTGTTACTGTGTCTACTTTGTACCACATTGCATGACACCTCGAAATAGATGCTCAATATGTTACAAACACAATATCTTTTTATTAATGGTGATAAATGACACTCTTAAATTGTTTTATCGATTTACTACTTTTTAACCGTTGAGAAACGACAGCGGTTCTCAGTTTGAAGGGTGTATTTTAATGTTCATGCAAACCAACGATCTTCAGAGTTCTAATTGGTCCTTCAAGCGAGATAATGTTTATCGTGGATAATTTTTAGGAGCTGGAGGGTCTGATCGCCGTGAACCGTCTCTGTCACAAACTCCTCAGCCGGTATCTGACCCTGGATGAGTTCGAGGCGATCCTGAGGGAGTCTGACCACGGCGTCCTTGCGCCGTACGGGAGAGTTACATTGCACGTCTTCTGGGAGCTGAACTACGACTTCTTGCCAAACTACTGTTACAATGCTGCCACTGACAGGTACAAGCGCAACTTTTTTCGGTGATCATCGTCAATGGGTTTTAAGGCCTCGCGGAGATTTTATTTATAACGGTGTCTAAGCACATCTCAGGGCGGAGAGAGGCTCTGTCTAAGTTACCGGTGCAACTTACCTTTAATTACCAGTGACAAAAAAAATTATAGATATCTATTCAATCATTTTGTCCTGCTCGACGACTCTAAAATTTATTTTAAATTTAATTTACGAATATTGATGTGTTATGTATGTATTAGTGCTTACCGATGATTATATGTATACATTTGTTCGTAAGTGTACGTACATGTGACGTCATCACCCCGCCCCACTGTGCACAGGTTCGTCAAATGCCGCGGCATACAATTCGCCGCTAGCGTGCAGCGCGAGCGCCCGCAGCAGTACGGACACGCGCTGCTGTGGGGCTCCAAGCAGCTCAGCCTCGCGTACTCCGCTCAGTACGCACAATATGCCGGTAAGTGTGCTCATAACAATGCCCTTATGGTTTTCGGTTTTCAGAACTTTGAAACTTCCCCCTGTTGGGACTCTGAAGCTTCTCTCAAGCATCTAGATCATATGTGTACTAGTTAAACCCCTGCACGCGTTATACTGCTCATTCATATTTATTTATTACATGTTATGATTTTAAGGCCGCCCTTACTCACACATAGATTTTATGCTTAGTTTTATTCAACGTCTTTTATGTAAGCAATAAAATATTTGTCTATCTATCTATCGTTTTTTGAATAGTATATGTTATTTCATATGCAAACAGCTATCTGCCAATGAGAGCAACGTCATAACAAGCAACCATTGCGAAGATTATGTAAAACAAAATATAATTTTTTTAAGTTTTTTTAGATCTTTGAATTGTAAAACTTTTTATATAATTAAACAATAATATTATTATTTAATTGTCATATCAATGACTAGTAGGTTCCGAATAACTTGTCTTCAAAGACAATTAAACTTGTCCGTTAATATTTAGTGAAGTATTTACTATTGGAGTTTTTGATGAACGCAGGGTTTGTCGGCGCGCAGCACCTGCACGCGCTGGTGCGGCTGCTCGGCTACCAGGGCGTGGCGGTGGTGGTGGGCGAGCTGCTGGGTGTGGCGCGCGGACTGCTGCACGGCACGCTCGCGCAATTCACTCGCGCGCTCGCCGCAGCGATGCCGAGGCACTGCAAGCTGCCACGATATGACTACGGCTCGAATGGTATGTACCATCATGTTCTTATGAATAATATTGATTATGGCAACATTGTTAATTAATATCATTAATTTTGCTGCTAAACACTTCTATGATAGTTCACCTTAGGAACTGATCTATGCATACGTGTGTACAGCACCTTCGTGTGTACGACTACAATTCCACGTCCAGCTGTTGTCCTTTACCTAACCGCTCAAGGTCTCAAACTCGTGCTTAAGACAGGGGACTATTATTCACCAGAAGGCCATAACGCGGCGCTTTAGTGCAACAATAGCTTCTATATGAAGTTAGTTTTTTTTATACAGTTATAGTGGACAAACAAGCGAACAGTTCACGTGATGGAAGATGATCACTGCCGCCCATGGTCAGTCTCAACGCTCTTGCGGTCGCGACTGCGTTGCCTACGTTTAAGGAAATGGTAGGCTCTTGTCCTCTCTGGATACAACTCATTAGCCTCTTATTGTAGATATTCTACTGGTCTATTAAAACCCAGCAGCTGGAACACCATGTTAATCTGTCACCATGTTTGCAGGTGTGCTCGGCTACTATCATGCCCAACTGACCGATATTGTCCAGTACCCGGACGCGCGCACTGAGCTCTTCCACGCGTTCAGGGAGCTTGGGAACATAATACTGTTCTGCATGCTTATCGAGCAGGTGCGATTTTAATTGTAGATAACTAGGTGTTAATTCTATTACTTAAAACTTTACTACCTTAATAGAAATAAAAAAAAACAGATGTAAAGATTGTGGTAAGTGTCTTTTGCCGGAGGCCGTTCATGTACCACCGCAGAGTTATGGAGTGGTCTGCAAGCATTACTGTATTCCAATTTGTGGAGCGCTGTAGCTAGTGGTTAATATAAACATTTCATTGTTTCAAAGCGTCGAGCACAAACTGATTTAGTGTATATCATCCTAACTAGCGCGTCAATATATTCCGTGTAAATTAAGAGAACCTCCTCACTGTCTTTGGTTAAATATTCGGTTAAAACACCTTAGCTCATTTTTCAGGCTCTGAGTCAAGAGGAAGTGACTGATTTGCTGCACGCCGCCCCGTTCCAGAACATCCTACCCCGGCCGTATACCGTAGGTAAGTACGAAGTTATGGATAGGGTAATGACGAGTTCGGAAAAGTCGGCATACTCAAAGTGGTGTCGTGCTTCTTCCAGATCTGTGAGTTCTGTAAGAAATCTTAGTTATCCTTCTGACGCAATTTGGGCGACTAGAATTTAAATAGGTGTCATCACAATTCACCAGCAGTACACTGTTGGATATGACCTTTCCCAATCAACACCTATTACAGATTTTTATTTTACGATATAAATAATTTTCGTATCATTCGTTGATACCTATCTATTTAGTTGAACCCTCTAAACAGAAAGGGTGCTGTATATAGAAATCCTTCTAGGTTGAAATTTATGGCATATTTCTGTCGCTAACTTTACTGTGTTCTGGTTAGAAAAACTACACTGCTACCGACTACACTTAAATAACTGTAGCCCAATGAATATTTGTTGCTTCATCATTTCCCTGTGATACGTTACAAACGACATATGGCCAATCTAAAAAAAACTATTCCTATGCAGAATCCGAAAAACCCGAGGTGAAGCAGAAGCGTCTAGAAGCAAAGTACGCCGCGCTGCAGATCGTTCAGAACGTGGACAAATACGGAACTGCTAAAGTAAGTGGGTAACCATACACATCTCTTGTAATACAAATCTCTTAGAGAGCATGTCGCAACTTTTATTTTAATATAGCGCAAAACGTCAATTGCAAAATAATGCTAAATGACAATGTAGCTGAGGATGGTGAAGTGTGCCTCCCCTTTAAGCCTTGTATGTATTACTGAAGGGTTGACAAACACTGGACGCAAGCACAGTAGCCTCATATAATTTTATGAGCACAGACATTATTGGAAACAGTTTATTTATAAGTATTGTTAAACATAACCAAGATGGCTTTGTAAGGCGGTTATTTGCGCTATATACTGCGAAGAGTCCCGGGTACGATAACCACTGAGCTTAAGCTGCCGGTGAAGGAAAACAGCGTGAGGAAATCAATACGTTTTAAGAACTTATGACCGACGTGGAGGACTCTTTCCCCGTGAGAGAAGAATTCCCAGCTATGGGACCATAAAGTGGATTGTTTAAAAGTATTGTAAAACAATTTCAATAATTCTTAACAATAGTATGTAGTTTAGATGATGTGGAAAGCATTTGATGCTGATCTGGTTTACAGCAAAGTCAACTCGCGCGCGAGGGTGACCTGCTGACCCGCGAGCGACTGTGCTGCGGGCTGTCGCTGTTCTCAGTGGTGCTGCGGCGGCTGCGCGCGTGCCTCACTGCGCCGCAGTGGCCGAGCCCACCAGCAGCGCCGCAGCACGCACCGCTCCACACAGACGACACCAGCGAGTTCCACAGGTGACCTTCAATCCGCACTTGACCTAAAAGACGTATACTTAGTTGTGTATACGTCCGCCCACAGCATTGTGGAGGTAGCTATGATGGCTGAAGTAATTTCATTAGGTACAGCGCCCTTTTAAGCAGATCTGTAGGAAATTTATCTGGTAGTAAATGACTGTTAGCAACAAAATGTGGCTAGTCAGGATGGTATACACTGGACCATGTTCCCGCCTTTTTTTAGTTCACCACTAAAGAAGTCAAAATGTATCGTTGTCTCTTTCAGACTGTGGTCAGCGCTTCAATTCCTGTACTGCATACCCGTTGGTGACACCCAGTTCACCGTGGAGTGAGTATTGTGATACTTTCGCTTGGTGTTTAAACATGTCGCCCACGTGGGGTTAACGATGCGTACGCACCTCAAAATAATATTGTGATATATGTGGTCATTTTCAGCTAACTTTCACTCTTATATGCAGGCTCACTTTGTTGGTACTTAGCGCGATGAGATGAGTTTGAAATTTATTTAATAGTATATGCCACGCCCACCCAAAACAATGTGGCGTTAATTAGGATCATTGACACTACAACACATACTCATCCAGTAATTTTACTTAATACAGTGTCTTTCCAACTGGAACACAGAAACGTTTGTACACACCTAGATGGGCACCAGAAATAGAGACCTAATAGTCTCCTATTACCAGTGAAACTAGCAGCAGTAGTGGTGGTAGTGTTGAGAAGGATTTACCACAGGGATCGACTTGCGCAGTATATAGGTAAGCCACATGGATAGTTGCTGCTCATTCCCTGGAGCTGTTCCCTTTTTAATAGCATTTAGCGGCACGCCAAAGAATGGAGCGATAATTGCGGTATCTAAGAAAGAGAAACGAAATTTACATACAGCAGTGAAAATACTTCCATAATAACAATAATAACTACCCTGAAATCTATCAAGGGAGCTGTTCGGCGAGGGTCTCCATTGGGCCGGGTGTACCATCATAGCGCTGCTCGGGCAGCAGCGCCGCTTCGAGGCGCTCGATTTCTGCTATCACATCCTGAGGGTACAGCGCGTTGACGGCAAGGACGAGCTGGTTAAGGGGATTGTAAGTATTTTTTATTCGATCAAGTGATGTAAGGAGCGAGATGTGGCAACAACGAGGCGCTGGTTAAGATGGTTTACAATACGTCTCATTGGCAACTGCCTTAAGACAAGATGTTACTTCTCGTCGCCTTAGTCATTTCCTACCGGAACATAGTAATATCTTTGCGCTAATGTTTGTCGGCAGAAATAGGAGCTGCGTCAGTACGTACTTGGTTTCCGGCAATTTACCACCAGCAAAATTTCCGTTATTGGAATTAAAGTATTGTTTATCTCTCGCAGCCGCTGAAGCGCATGGTGGATCGCATCAGACGCTTCCAGGTCCTCAACTCGCAAATATTCGGTGTACTCGCTCGCCATCTAGTGGCTGATGAAGAGCGTGCCGGCGTCGAGCACATACGCTGCTTCCCCCCGCCGGCGGCGCCCCACCACCACGTCGACTAAACTAGTTCATAGTTTCAAATACATTTAGTTTACATTTACCTGAAAATAATAAGTAATTTCTATACGATTGCGGTATCCACGAGGGTGGAGTGGCGATGTAGACATCCTAATATAGATTACCCTTTCCATATATATAAATAGATGTGTATCATCAACATAACCGAAATGAAATTGTTAGTAACAAATAAATTTGAGAAGTTTCCTTTGTCCACCTGTGGGGCGCTTAAGTAGAAGACATTATACTTGTATTAGTATTTAGAATATTTATACTCTAGATTTATGTACGCATTTTTGTAATAATTTTGTTTATTAATAAATACTTATAAAGGTAGTACTATTTTATTTTTCCAAGTCATGGCTATTTCTTATAAGTTTTTTAAAATAAAGTACATTTCATTTTATACACTAAAGCGCTAGCTGTTGTCATTGTATAGCATTGTTACTGTTATAGCTCCATCTGTTATCAACAGATGACACTATTATCGTAGCGCCATCTGTTGTCAACAGGTGACACTGTTATAGTAGCGCCTGGTGTCGCAACGTATGACTAAATGTAAATAGCGCTGAAAATGTTATGACGCTATCTGCTACCAAAATGTTAAAGTATTATATTATCTACTATACGTCGTGTGTTTCATTACACGTGATGACCACGACCCTCAGTCATGAGGAAATACGACTTAGAACTATCTACTATAGCGACAGATCAAAATATGATAATCATTCACTAGGAACCTTATATTACAAATAGAGGCAAATTTATCCATCACGCCGGCTAAATTCGGGTTGGCGGGTAACCACTACTCATGACGACGATCTTGGAACTTCATGATTTCCTTAAGATGTATTCCTTCCTTGGAAAGCTCAAGCTCATCTAAACGTCAACAAATCAACTTGTGCGTTCTTATAAACTGGATCATCGCCGTTGCCGGTTAAATAATAAATAGAGCAATTGTACGTAAATAACAGTTTACACATATCCGCATACTACAGATTGTGAATTCGTGAAATAGATACAGTGAGTCATTTACAAGCGGCCATTGGGTTGCACACACACCAAAGCGTAACAGAAATCAATAAAATTAAAATAACTGCATGGCTTTCTTTTATAATTTAAAAAACGATGAGACTTGCTCGACGCTCACCTGGATTATAATGTATTTACTATGATATACACTGCTTTGTTGTTATGTTATATTACATTTCAAACTCAAAAATAGTAAGTAATTATAGTAATAGTATTGTGTGGTGAAGTGTATACCATCTTAACTAGCGCGTTATGGGCAAGAGTATCATTTACCATCAGGTGAACGTTGGCTCGTAGAATTAAAAAAAATACATGTAAATCTATAACTGTTTCTCACTTTTCTGAACGTCGGTTAAAGGAATGCTCATCTCCAGTTTATACTTGTTTTATTGAAGACACGTTGGCACGCCGCCATCACAAACATGTGTGTAAACTAGCAGTTGTGATAGTAATCACTTTACGGAGAAATCATGCGTGATGCATACATCACCTTCACAATCGTATTTCAGTAGTCATAACTTTATAAATAACTTTCATAATTACAAATGAAAAGGAAATTTGTTTTTAATTATTTTTTATATAAAGCCGTGAAACCGTAGTGGTTTGAACGCCGGTCTTCCACTCCGGAGATACCGGGTTCGAATCCGGCCTGCACCAATGAATTTTTCAATTTATGTGCTTTGACGGTGAAGGAAAACATCGTGAGGAAACCTGCAAATCTATGTCATGACCATCCATGCTCGGTCTAGTATGTGAAATGGAGAAGGCAATGGCAACACCACTCCATTATAACTGTCAAGTCGTCGTGTGTTTCATCACAAATGATGACCACGACCCTCAGTCATGAGGAAATATGACTTAGAAGAAGAGAATAGACCTACTAGGAAAGACCTACCAGGTTGTAGGTCTCTGTTGCTACAGACCGTCTGGATGTGTTCCACCGCAGCTCCTATTGCAACCGCCAAATAGTAGTGTGCGAACATTACTGTGTTCCGGTTTGAAGGGCGCTGTAGCTAGTGTAATTACTGGGGTAACGAGACTTAACACCTTATGTCTCAAGGGGACGAGCGCAATGTAGTGCAGTGTGTACCATCTTAACTAGCAGCACGTTGTCATGGGCAAGCGTATCACTTACCATCAGGTGAACGTCTTGCTCGCCTCGTTGCATAGTAGTATAAAAAAAAATTGTTTACTATCAGTGTTGTTCTATCTTACAGCTATGTAGATTACAATTAAACTAAATAGTGTATACACACCGTGTGCTTATTACTGTATAGATAATCTGTTACATTTCGAACAGTTTTAATACGAAGCCGTACAAGTTTAAACTGGTATAGATTGAAACAAATCGTCCGTTTAACTTTAACTGGACTAAGTTAAATAGAACGATTGAATCAAGTAACGTTAATATATATTTTTATTCTACGAAACCAGCGAGACGTTCAGCTGAAGGTAAGTGGTTAAGATGGTATACACTGCAGCATAATGAACTCGTCGTAAGACATATGGTATTAAGTCTCTTTACCACAGTAATTTCACTAGCTCACAGCCGCACTTAACACAGTAATGTTATCACAGTACTGTTCGTCAGTTGAAATAGTCACTGCGGTGGTACTTAGACGGTATCCAACACCAGCAATAACTTTTATAGTATTAGGATATATGATGATAAATGTAATTTGATCTTATCGCTGTTTTTTTTTAACTCCTTACATCTAGGCTTGACTGCAGCTCCTCGGATCCAAATCAATTTCAATTAAAAGTACAACGGCGCTGGTGGTGGTGATGCGTGCTTGGAGTACTCCTACTCTAATTCGTGACAGTTGAAATAAAACGATTCAACACATTTGTTTATTTATTGTTATTAACTACAACACATTTTATAACTTAGTTGCTTATTACGACGGTAGATTGATTAACTACACTCCCGGACACATCTATCGGCCCACCTAGTGTTTAAAGTTTTAACGGTCCCTAGCTAAAAATAAATTTTAGATGGAGCAATAAGTTTTAATACAGTTTTAAAGCTGATTTTTTGGTCAACCCTCAGAAACGTTTTTTTTTATTTCGAATTCAGGATTATGAAAAAAGAATCGCAAATTCGAGTCTGGTCTTTGTTTTCATCGACCCAAGAATGGAGAAAACTTTATTTATTTCGCAAAGGTGGATTTTTTTATTAATGTTTCCGATTATTGGTTCCATAAAAAGGCAAATCTAAACATAGAGCCAGTTTTGACCAAAAAATATGGATACTCGGCCTGAAATTGTCGCCCAAGCTGTAGCACTGCTGCCGGCCAAATCAATTCGAAATAACAAAAAAAAAACTTACATAAGGATTGACCAATAAATCTGCTTCAAAACTGCATTAAAACTTATTGCTCCGCCTAATATTTATTTTTAACTAGACACCGTCGAATCTTTAAACACTGGGTGGTGGGCCGATAGATGTGTTCGGGAGTATATATCAGTGGGTAGAGAGTCAGCCAAAACAAATTCCGCAATGTGTATGTTGTTTCGGATTTGTATCACCATCGTGTTAAAAGGCGAGAGTTTAGCTAACGAACCATGGAGACATATTCGATGAGCTATATATCGAACGATTAAACATCATATTATATTACGCTTTAAGAGACATGTTTAGTATAGTTATTACAGTAATTTCACTAGCTAAAACACTACCCAAACTGATACACAGTTGTGTTTGTATGCTATTTTTTGACGGCAGAAATAGGCGTACCTTCCTTTTTATTCTAGTAATGATTTGGCCAATTTTTTATACGTGTAATATGAGTGTTATTATGTCGATATCGATTATTAGAATACGCACAACTTTTTAGTTGTGCATTTGACGATTGTTGTACTTTTCACGTCAAATAATATTCGACATTTTTATATTTCCCTATAATTATGTATTTAAAACAAATGTCCTTTTAAAATTATAAACCTACATACTAAACGATTTTGAGAATATTAGGAAAATGTAATTATAAACTTATTGAGTAGTTTAGCTGAATTAAGATTGAATGTCAAAAGAAACCAGAAACCAGAAACCAGAAACCAGAAACCAGAAACCAGAAACCAGAAACCAGAAACCAGAAACGAGAAACGAGAAACGAGAAACCAGAAACCAGAAACCAGAAACCAGAAACCAGAAACCAGAAACCAGAAACCAGAAACCAGAAACCAGAAACCAGAAACCAGAAACCAGAAACCAGAAACCAGAAACCAGAAACCAGAAAACCAGAAACCAAAACCAGAAACCAGAATCTAGAAACCAGAATCTAGAAACCAGAATCTAGAAACCAGAATCTAGAAACCAGAAACAGAAACCAGAAACCAGTAACCAGAAACCAGAATCCAGAAAACCAGAACCAGAAACCAGAAACCAGAACCAGAACCAGAAACCAGAAACCATAAACCAGAAACCAAAACCAGAAACCATAAACCAGAAACCAGAAACCAAAACCAGAAACCAAAACCAGAAACCAGAATCTAGAAACCAGAAACGAGTAACCAGAAACCAGAAACCAGAAACCAGAAACCAGAAACCAGTAACCAGAAACCAGAAACCAGAAACCAGAAACCAGAAACCAGTAACCAGAAACCAGAAACCAGAAATCATAAACCAAACCAGAAACCAGAAACCAGAAACCAGGAACCAGACACCAGAAACCAGAAAACTGTAACCAGAAAGCATAAACCAGAAACCAGAAACCAGTAGCCAGAAGCCAGTAACCAAAAACCAGAAACAAACAAACTATATATCTATCTATGTATCTACAAGCTTTCACTGCTGTCTAAGCAATGTAGGTGCGTTCGTAACGCTAAAGAGTCATTTGCACTTTATTACAGCTGCACAAAGTTCAAATTCAATTATTCTATCAAAACAGTGTGCGTATGCGCGTCGGAGGATCTAACGCCGCGTGCCGAAATTAAAACGAATGAAATAATAACATAAATAGTCACAAAATGTAAGAGCTAAAGGTCCACCATACTGATTTTTAATTTGGTCGGCTTCGCGATATTATTTCTTTTGTTTTAGTTTCGGCGCGCGACATAAAATGCATTCGTTTACATCAGTCATCATCAGTCAATACATCAGTCGAGCACAAACCGCGTTACCATCTGGCGGACCTAACAGACTACATTCTGTCAAAAAGATTTGGAATGTGACAGTTATTTGTTCCTAAAAAATTATAATAGTAAATACAACTTATGTACCATAATTCTAACTTTGGCCACTCTTCTGGAACCCACTAATATTTAAATATTAGTTATTAGATGAATATATATAGTGCTGAACCCCACACACCGCCCATAACCAGGGTGACGGTTCTGTTCAGCAGATTTTTTTGCCCCGGCTATAAAATAGGCAGGAAGAAAGAACATTCCAATTTTTTTAACAGAACGTAGTCTGTTGGGTCAGCTAGTATATATAGTATATTTCTAAAATTATTAATAGTACTTTTGCACATCATTCATGTTAGTGTCTCGATTTAGTTCGGCAAACAGACGCCAACGGCCATTTTGTTTTGTTAATTTAATTATAACTAGCGGACCCGACAAACATCTTTTTGTGAAAAAGATTTGGAATGTTTTTTTGTTCCTACCTATTTTATAGCGGGGGCGAAAAATTTTGAACGGCTCCATATATATTTATCTAATAACTAATATTTAAATATTAGTGGGTCTTAGAAGAGTGGCCAAAGTTATAGTTAAAGTTATGTTTACTGTTACTATTTTTAGCAACAAATAACAGGTAACGCGGTTTGTGCTTGGCTGATGTAATTATGTGAAAACTAATGCATTTTTGGGCCCTAGCCCTTATGACGTAGGAATATTGGTCGAAAGATGATGATGATGTCTACTGCGTTTATTTATTTATTGAAACCAACAGCGTTAACAATTTATCTTATATTCTAATTGATTACAATATGTAGGGCTAAATGAGGTTTCATTGTACATTTAGAAAGTACGTTGGAAAGCGCAGAAAGAATTTTTAATTAATTAATTATAATTATAGTAAAGAAAATGTGGAAAATCTATCTAAAACTAATAACAATATTTATGTACAGATCCTATAAAATTAACAATAACAATATAAATATAAAAATCAACAATATACATTCATATGCCGAAAATGTGGTTGTTTTTTTTGAATTTGGTTTTTTTTTTTAAACTAATTTCTTATTATTTATTTTTATATTTCATTATTTTAGTTAGTGTTTAGTTATATATAGACCCAGAATATTATTAAGTCTTATCTAGTATAAACAAAACAAAATAAACGTTTATTTCAGGCCGACTGGCCCATACAGTGAAGTGGAAAAAAATAATTACAAAGGTTCAATAATTCAAAATCACGCCAAATCGCTGTTTAATATGCATCCGCTAAGTAAAGAGTCTTCTATATCATTAAGAACGCTCATTGATAACGTGCTCAAAATCTACGCGCGCTGAACACTCTCGGTGAGCCAACGGAGCATTGGCATACCCTCGTTATTTACATTATAGTTTCTAAGCTAGACCAAGTTGAGCGTGAGTGGGAGCAACACAAAGGTACTTTATACACTAGCACTAACGACTACAAGCTCAAGGTCGAAGACGTACTTATGGTTTTAAAGAAAAAAGCGGATATGTTAGAAGCGTTGCAATTATCGCACAGAAAATCGAATATTAATAATAATAACGCGCAAATAGGCAAAATTCACTGCCATGCTTATAGCACTACGTCACAGTCTAAACCTACCCACTACTACAAAAAATTATGTTTGGTTTGTAATTCAAACCATCCCCTGTACTCGTGTCAAAGGTTTCTCGAATGGGATTTAAATTCACGGGTGTCATTCGTCGAAACTAATGAACTGTGCATTAATTGTTTGCGTGCGGGGCACGCCGTAGACAAATGTAGGTTCGGCCCGTGCAAATTTTGTGCGACAAAACATAATTCACTCCTTCACAGCAGCGAGCCCGATCAACCCCTCTCTCTTCCCACTATGCACCGCGTTGCGTCGCGCTCTCTCTCTCACGCGCACAGCACGACCAAGCCCGCATCTTCTGTCCACGTTCACAATGCACACATAGACAATCAACGCATGCTCCTAACTTTAAGCCGGTTTTGTTATCTTACGCGCTAATAGACATAGCAGATTCGTGTAACAATTATCGCTCAGCGTACGCGCTGCAGGACAGCGGCAGCCAGTGATCGTTTATAACTAAATCATTATGCGATAAACTTAATTTACCGATATTACAGTCCACCCACGGAATAAGAGGTGTTGGGGATTCAGTCACACATACAACAAGTTCATGTGAAGTCGGAATCAAATCGCGCGTCCACCCATACACTACGCGTTTACAATGTCTCGTTCTACCGCGCATCACGTCGACTTCGCCGATACAAAGCGCACGGGTAGTCATACCCGACGGCATTCAGCTGGCCGATCCGCTATTTTATAAGTCCCATAATATTGATATATTATTAAGCGCAGATATACACTCCCGGACACATCTATCGGTCTTGTGTTTAAAAGTTTTAACGGCGCCTAGCTAAAAATAAATGTTAAATGGAGCAATAAGTTTTAATGCAGTTTCAAAGCTGATTTCTTGGTCAACCTTTGTGTATATATTTTTTTAATTTTGAATTCAGGATTATGAAAAAAAAAAACGAAAATTCGAGTCTGTTTATTGTTTTCAAGTACCCAGGAATGGAGAAAACTTTTTTTATTTCGCACAAGTTGGATTTTTTTTGATGTTTCCGATTATTGGTTCCATAAAAAGGCAAATCTAAACTTCGAGCCAGTTTTGACAAAAAAATATGGATACTCTGCCTGAAATTGTCGCCCAAGCTGTAAAACTTCTGCCGGCCAAATCAATTCGAAATTACAAAAAAATTAAAAAAAAACGTACATAAGGGTTGACCAAAAAATCTGCTCCAAAACTGCATTAAAAGTTATTGCTCCACCTAACATTTATTTTTAACTAGACACCGTCGAAACTGGGTGGTGGGCCGAAAGATGTGTCCGGAAGTATATTTTGGGATTTGTTATAAACGGATAGAATTAGGTTAACAAGCGGACCCTTTCTTCAAGATACGCTATTAGGATGGATTATATTCGGTCCAATTAATTCTAAATTTCAAATAATAATTCCATCAATTGTAACTTTTCACAGCAAATTGATACACAGTGGCGTAAGCGTTGGAAGCTAGGAGAGCTACCAAATGTATACAATAATATACGCACACACGAAAAGCGTGCTTGCGCAGCCAGTTTCGTCAACACCACGACACGAGGTGATGATAGAAGATATTGCGTACGTATTCCATTCAACTCATCTCCTAATAAGTTGGCAGAACCTTAGTCATAAATTTCATTTCAATTCGCAATTTATAAATACATAAAAATATTACTAAACGTCACATTACGTCTATAATTTCGCAGAATTTTAATTCGTTGGGATTACTTAGTCAGGTAATCGTTACTGCCAAGGTAATGGCTTCAAACATTGTGGTCGTTGAAACTGAACTGGAACGATGAGATACCAAGCAATATCGCACGGGCTTGGTATCGTTATTTCGCTAATATGTTACTATTACTCAGCATCTTGACAATACCGCGGCACGTTATTGGCAATAACCCCTACTAAATAAAACTGCACATATTTACAGATGAATCATAAGCGGCATACGGCGCCTGCATTTATGTGCGGACGATTAACGCTAATACGACAGCCACGACTAAGTTGCTTTGTTCGAAAAGTAAAACAGCCCCGTTGAAGCCAGTGAGTATACAGAGACTTGGACTATGCGGCGCGTTACTCGGAGCCAGACTTTACGATAAGGTGCGTGAATCAATTAAACTTTCTTTCCGCGATATAGTGTTCCGGTGCGATTCGACAATTGTTCTATGTTGGTACGCATGGTTCCTGATCGATTAAAAACATTTGTGCAAAACAAAGTGTTATGATTCAATGAAACACGTAGCTCGTTACGACAATAACTGCTTTATTTTACACTACCGACCTAGTACAATATTATTACAAACACAACTACCCACAACATCTCCCCCAACAAAGGATACACACACATCTCCCCTTTTAAAAAAAATAGTACATTTAACAATAACGTTTCAAACCATCCGTTTGTCATGTTCAAACATCTTTCCTGTCCTTCTACAGTTGATATAAAAAATGAATTACATTCAGAAGACGTAGTAGTACTATAGTCTTCTTCAATATCGTACACGCGGCTGATATTGTTTGATATGTTATTATTCATTACATTCGACTTACACACCCGAGCGAAGTGTCCCTGTTTACCGCAAGTAAAACACCTCGCGTATAACGCCGGACAGCGCGCCGCCGCGTCGCACCGCTGCGCCCCGCACCGCGCCGCGCCCCGCTCGCGCGCCCGGCACGCCGCCGCCCGTGTCGCACCGCTGCGCCCCGCACCGCGCCGCGCCCCGCTCGCGCGCCCGGCACGCCGCCGCCCGCGCCGCCGCCGCCGGGGCCCCGCGCCCGGGGCCGCGCTCACGCGCGCTCCCTGCGCAGTAACCTCTTCCCCGGTTAATACTGTCCACTTGCACTGCACTAGAACTCGCATCACTAGAATTTAGTTGACGAATGCTCTCCTGTGAAATTTCTTCAGCTTGACACATCGTAATTGCTTTATGCAGATCCAAATCTTCACATCTCAATAAGCGGTCCCGGACCGTTGTGCTGATCACGCCGCACACGATGCGATCTTTTATTAACTCATCTTCTAGAAAACTAAACTTGCTGTTTTTACTTAACAATCGCAATGACGTCACATATTGTTGTATGCTTTCACATCTTCTTGATTGCAAGTAAAGAACTTATATCTGAGTAACGTGATGTTTAATTTCGTGCCAAAATACTCATCAAACTTATTTAATAATATTTGCACGTCATCGCGGTCTTCTTCTTTAGCGAATACAAACGTTTGAAATATATCAAACCGTCTGAGCCAATCAGATTTATAAGTAAACTCGCCTGCACTGCTGATGGTTCCGAATGCACCCCAGATGCTTTCGTAAATAAAATGAATTGTTGTCTCCACCTCTTCCAAGCCTCTGCCCTGCAGACGGGTCCGCCATCCAACTGTAACTCGCTAGGTGGACGAGCGTGCTCCATTATTCGTCACCACAATTAAGTCCTCAGTTTCTTTTTAAACACTTTTTCTTTATAAAATCCGTACACTATACAACTTATTAAACAATATCTCTTATTGATTTATCACAATATCTGCTTTTTAAACAGTAAATAATAATTTCCGCTGTCACCATGTTATGATTCAATGAAACACGTAGCTCGTTACGACAACAACTGCTTTATTTTACACTACCGACCTAGTACAATATTATTATAAACACAACTACCCACAACACAAAGTGACCGAGAAACATGAATTAACTAACGGTCATTCTTGGCGCCATGTGAGTAGCGGACAATATCCCGTCGACTTAGTTTCGCGTGAAGTTCGGCTAGAAGATCTTCCTTCTACGATCTGGTGGCAGGGGCCGTCGTTTCTCCACGACTATAACTTCAACACTAACAGCCTGTTATGATCTACTGTATTTCTGCTTGAGGAGGGGCTTTTAAAACTAAATTTATCTAACTAGAAAGGGCTCAACGTTTTTAATTAAAAGTTATTCATATGAAACCATTTAGATTCCCAACAAACTTATTATATCCCATTAGTAAGGCCTTAACTATAAGACAATTGTATATATTACGTATTATCTTAAGAACTCATAAAAACCTACTCTATGATTCAAGCATCTTTAGACGACGTAGAGATAATGTTATTCCATTTTACTTTATCAAAACTAGTTTCGCATGCAAACAGTTCGGAAAACAATCAGTCCATTTATATAATAAAATAAACAAAATAATTAATATTTACCCTATGAACTCCTACGCTTTAAAAACAACACTTTCAGAATGGCTAAAAACACTTGGGTATGACGACACCGAAGCATTGTTAACAGTCAGCTAGACCTACCACCTTCATATCAAAAGTCGTTATATAATTTAATATCAATGTACATTGTATTTTCTGTTTTGTTTTCTTTTTCTCATCCTTAAGTTATTTATAAGAAATCTTGTGTTAACCACTTTTCTACTTCATTTATGCTTTTTTATTTGTGATGTGTATTTGTTTCAGTAACATTGTTATAGCAGAGCAAGATTTTTCTGATACAAGCATACTCTTGCTTAAAAGAAAATCTCAACCGTCTTTTGTTAATAGACTGCTGATTGTGAAGAATTCTGCGTATACTTTGTTAACAATTGGAAAGTCCTCTATGTTAGCTAGTAAAATCGTTTTTTTTTTAATTCGCCTTTAAGAGAAGTTTCTACAGCTTCGAGAACGGGTTTAAGATTACCGAGTGCTTGCTTGGTATAGCCCTCTATACCATATATCATCTTTGAACAGGAGTCCATCCCCAGCACTCCAGAAACATAAAGTGTTTTATCTGCTAAAACTGCTTGACTGTACGGTCCAACAGGTTTGTAGATCGTAGAACATGTTATTTCTTTTTTGTATGTTTTGTCTCAGCTATCGTATTTCTCCAAAGCATTTGCATCTTTAGCGTTACATTGCTCAGACAACAGTGAAAGCTTTTTATTTAATATGAACTTTATTGAACAGAAATAATGTTCAAATTGTCTTAACATTTTAGTCAGAGAACGTTTGTACAGGAAAAATAAACGGCTGTCTCTTGGGTTTTTCCGGCGATTATTCAAATTTTTCACGCCGTAAAAACCATCCTTGTACTTTTACGAACATTTAACAAAAGAATTGGTCAAATTTGTTCATGCGTTGATGAGTTATGAGCTTACCAACACATTTTGCGATTAATTTTTATATTATAGATTAAAAATCTATTTATTTCTGTATTAGTATTTATTACGGTTAAAGTTGTGGATTCGATCATCACTTCTAATGAATGAAACCGACATGTTTAGGAACAGCTTTACTGCTTAACACGTTCAATGCCACCCCGCTTTTGACGATGTCTTCCCAGGGGCCGCCATACATTGGGTGTCGGACACACCATTAGTGTCGCCGGCACTGGACAAAAATTTTGGTGGACACAACACTTGTGTCACCGGCACTGCGTTTGGGTAAAATTTATATTTTGTTGTTTTTGTGGCCGTCGCAGCCTCTATTAAGTTTATATAAATATTATAAAGTGTTTGAAGATTAGTTAGTGTGTTTTACATATAAATATGGCTAAAAACTCAAAGGATAAAATTAAAAGTAATTTTGTTACGTAATTCAACCAGCGATTCTCAACATACAGTTGTCGTTGTTGTTAAGATTTTAATTTGTATTAATATTTCTTAATTGCTTTTTCGCGATGAATATTTAAGGTTGCATTATGGTTTTATGAACATTTTTTATTCCCATTTCCATATCAACTATATAACATAAACAGTCTTAATATGTGTGGTACGGTCTAAAACATTCAACGCACAATCCTGGCTGACCGGGACAATCTTCGCATGCGAAAGGGGATTGACACCTTTTTTTTTAATGTGCGCCAGCATTGATTACAACGCTTTCGTTTTATTTTGCCCTTATTGTTTTTGGATAGTTTAATCAAGCAGTGGATTTTATTTACTAAAGGTGTTTGTAATTGGCAAGGCAGATGAGGTTCTATTATTGTCTTAATAACATTTAAACGGAAATCGTATAAGGTGATAGTTATATTTCTATATTTATTATATAAAAAATAAGAGTTGACCAATAAGACTTGCATTATATGTATAATCACCTCAAAGTTTTGTGTTCGCATGAATAGTAGAACAACATTTGGTCATGACGGTAGTGTCGCCGGCACTGGAGAAAAAGTTTCGTGGACACAACAGTTGTGTCACCGGCACTGAACGTGATGGATAAACGGCCTTGACTCTCTTATTAAAAAAAACAGATATTTAATAAAAGTTGTTTTAATAATGTGCACAAAATATAACAGGATATCAACAGAATTAAAAATAGATCATGTTACAACTTTAAAAACGACTAATATTAATGAATTTTCTTTCTCCAGGTGGTAGGTCTTTCTTGTCGGAGACCGTCTGGGTAGGTACGACCGCAGCACCTATTTCAACTGCCAAATAGAAGTGTGCGAACATTACTGTGTTCCGGTTTGAAGGGCGCTGTAGCTAGCGTAATTACTGGGGTAACGAGACTTAACGCCTTATGTCTCATGGCGACGAACGCAATGTGGTGCAGTGTGTACCATCTTAACTAGCACCACGTTGTCATGGCCAAGCGTATCACTTACCATCAGGTGTACGTCTTGCTCGTCTCGTCGCATAGTAGAATAAAAAAAATTCATTAATTTATTATATTTTCTTTTTATATCTTGGAACAATTGTAAAATTCTTTATACGACTAAACATGAATTAATATGTGATGATTAATTTTTTTAACATGTTTTGAAGCAAATGAATAAATAAAAATATGCGAAAAGATCAAGGAGTGAAATAAAGAGACGGTTGTTTATTTATTTAATTTAAACTGTCGATCAATTTGTTGGTAAATATAATTATTATTATTTGTCAAGCTAAATGCTATTTATGGCGCGTCACTATATAACGTTAATATAACGGTGAAACAATGCTTTGATCATTTAGTCCGCCGCCGGCGTCCGTGTCATTCAGTCTTGTGTTTATTTAATCCGGTGAGTGAAATTTGTTATATTGACAATTTCTGTTATGTTTATATTAATGAATATTATTTCTTTTTCGTATTTATGATATACGTAGTGGTATGTTATAAAAAATATTGCAATATACAAACTTCGTATAACCTAGTATGCTTGTTGCTTACTATTACAACTGTTATGCACTACACAGAATCGTTATACTTTTTTGTAGTTAATATTACGATTAAGTGCTAATACAGTGTCAATTATTACAATCCGGAATCGTCACCATCAACTCGTGAAATTTCTCTTGGATTTACAAACAAACAAAATCAAACAAACAAACATTTATTTCAGGCCGACTGGCCCATACAGTGAAATGGAAAAAAAACAATTACAAAATGTAGTATTAAAAATTACAAAATTAAATTTAGACGTAGAAAATAAACATGTTCCTGTTTTTATCGATTAACATGAATATGAATCCTGTGAGAGAGAGAGCATGTATGAGTTACGTGTTAATCAATGCCAATGTTAATTTACGCCATTACTTTCTTTTTTAAAATATTATCCGTTTTAGGTTTTAGAAACGACAACAAATCTATTCGTGTCTACAATAATTATCGACTTGTTAAAAAGGGTGTGTGGTATTAGGACTCGAACCATGGACTTGTTAAAACGCAAGATATTCTGATCATTGTAATAAACGTTTCTTAGTTGTTAGATGAATCACTTTCCCATGTTGTTATTATTAAACGCCTTTTCCAACGTTTCATAGAAGTCGGTTAAATTATTTTTGTTACCCAGAGATATATACGAGACGAATAAAAAATGAGAGCATTCATGTATAAAGCTCTGCCATTGTAGCCGGTTCCCCCAAGGCCAGGCCTTGAAGGCTTCGCAAGGTCAATCGACCGGTTAGGGGATCCAACTTTTTGTGCACCAAAAAAGAAAGTTCCGTCGCTTAGAGAAATAATTATGATTCGTTAGACTTATTACGAAAAAAAACTTGATTTGCTTTATTACTGAAAAGGAAATAAGCCAAAACCAAACCCATTTCCGCAACAATAGATACGGTATGTTGAACAGTGACGAATTACGTGTACATAGTGACTCATTGGTTGATTTGCGAGTGGTGCGTCGGAGGTTCGAATACCGAAGGAAAACTTTTATAAGATATTTAAAAAATTTCATTTTGGCTTAATTACAATTCGGGCATTTATTATTATTAGATATTGAGAAAAATATTTGTGATTACCAACATTTTGTTAGTAAAATAGTATTTAAATTTGCATGCTGTGTTCTCCTATAATTGAGGAGCACAGAAGAGTAGAGAGGAGTGTGTATAATGATAGAAAAGTTGAATGAGTTATAAGAAAGGCTAAAAGAAAAATAAATAACAATAATTAAGTTGCCTAAGTAAGTGTACTAAGTTGATAAAATGTATTTTTATTTAAACTTTACAACAAATAGGCGGACTTAATGCATAAGGCATTCTCTACCAGTCTACCATAGGGTTGAGCAGAGAAATAAAGTAACGGTGCGGTATCAGAATGGTAAATAAAATATTACTACATATAGTAAGATATAAATTATAATAAATATATGCAAATACGACTAATACATATAATGCAAGCAAGGATAAATAAGGATATTTGTAAGAATGTATATATACTCCCGGACACATCTATCGGCCAACCTAGTGTTCAAAGTTTCGACGGTGTCTAGTTAAAAATAAATGTTAGGTGGAGCAATAAGTTTTGATGCAGTTTTGAAGCAGATTTATTGGTCAACCTTTATGTGTTATATGTTTTTTTTTTTGTAATTTCGATTGGATTTGGCCGGCAGAAGTGCTACAGCTTGGGCGACAATTTCAGGCCGAGTATCCATATTTTTTGGTCAAAACTGGCTCTTAGTTTAGATTTGCCTTTTTATGGAACCAATAATCGGAAACATCAATAAAAAAATCCAACTTTTGCGAAATAAATAAAGTTTTCTCCATTCCTGGGTCGTTGAAAACAATGAACAGACCAGAATTTTCATTTTCTTTTCATATTCCTGAATTCGAAATAAAAAAAAAAAACATACATAAAGGTTGACCAAAAAATCTGCTTCAAAACTGCATTAAAACTTATTGCTGTACCTAACATTTATTTTTAGCTATTTAAAACTTTAAACACTAGGTGGGCCGATAGATGTGTCCAGGAGTGTATACATATTAACTTAAGAATGTATACATAATAATGAAAGTAAAGTGAAAATGTTTTTGTACTATATACTTGTAGAATCTGTGTTGGAAGCTACGGTTCCGCTGTTCGCTGTAATGGCTACCGTTCCTCCGTCTCGCTCTAACACACTGCTCTCGCGTGACCTAGCACGGACTAAGGTCACACACATAGAGCCATATCACAATTATATTTAAACAATGATGGGAATTAGCGATAAGCGCGAAAGCCTAGATAAAACATCGTCGCCATTTTTGTTTTCTTTTTAAACATCGCCTTTAAGGCGTTGTATCTACTAATCTTGCCTAATGAGGTTTTTCTCATATTAATTGTTAAATTAGTACTGTGTGCATTTGATACACAATCATTTCTATTTTTTTCTGTCTGTCCTCGTTAGTGTTTACTAATTTTTTTTTTATTTTTTTTTAGTAAAAGATTCAGCGCTTGATGCCACTGGACTCACATCTATTTATGGAATTCATTGCTATTGACACATATTGCAGTGGATGATTAATATACGAGTATAAGCTAAACGATTTATTTTATACTACAAACAGACTTTTAAATATATTTAATATGTATTAAAGTGTCTAAATAAGTAGTAATATTTAAAATATATGATCATCTAATTGTAGTGATGTAAAATGAAAAATTGACTATGTTGGAATTCTAGTATTATCAAAAGGGCTAGAGTCAAAACAAATTTATCCATAACATTGGTCAAGTGCGAGTTGGCGGATATCAGTCCACGAAAGCTTTTGCCGGAAGCTCAAGCTCAATATTGACCAACAACTTTAAAGTCTTATCAATTAAAAACATATTGGATCATTCTCCGATGAGAAATGTGGCAATTAGTAAAAAATAAACGTAAATCTTCCTCTATAATATCGGTTAGCAAAATATCAAAGAGTAAATACTAAATCAACTCTGCTGTTAATAAATCTTCTAAATTTAATGATATTACACAACCAGTACTGATACGTTTCTTTTGAACACTTGAAATATAAAGATAAAATATACATTATGATTTTAAGTGCTCATACGTTATAAGATAACGCCTCAATAGACCATATTCATCTATAAACGATCATTATATTTACTGAATGCCATTTAGCTATCATCGCGCTTCTTGTGTGGTTTGGATCCTATTAGTGCTTATGGTGAAGGAAATTTTGTGGAAACAGTTTATCCGTAATCATCATGGAGAAAATTATAAACTGAACTTTCTCCGTGATGATTATGACTTCCGGTAATTTTAGCGCAGGTCCGTTTTCGATTACTTTTAATTATTATAACTGATGGTGAATGGTTAATCAGTCTATAACATCGAGGAACCCCAGTTAAGATGTTTAAACTACATTACGCTTAACTACTATTAGATATTAAGTATAAATAATTGTGGTTATAAACATTTTGTTAGAAAAATAGTAATTGTATTGATTTTTAATGAATCCAAAATGAGATACTGCATATTGTACTATTATATTTCATACTAATATTTATGTAATAATTGTATTTATATTTCTTAGAGTTATTGAAACATTGGGAATTTTATTAATCCATAACTTTTATACAATTGATAATAATTAAATAGTTGTATTGATTATTGTAAAGATGGCGCCGCTGTGATTTTGGTATAAATGGCGGACAACTGTCGATCTCGGGCTCATTACTGTTTGGACAGAGTAAAAAGTGTGAACTCGGTAAATTGTGAATGGTACCTATAAAAACGTGTAAATTAAATATATGTTTAAAAGAGAAGAGTCTATTAATACAGACATTATAACCTTCAGCACTATAGCTTGGTTTATAGCATGGTGTATGAACAATCTTCATAAACAAATAAATCGTCAGCGAGGTATATAAAAGGTATCTCTTCTTTCAGAAAATGCCGGAAGTGCACCCAGCATTCGCGAACGCGGGCAAAAAGCAGGGACTAGAGATATGGAGGGTCGAGGTATGTTATAAAAATCAATGAGGGATGGTGAAGGTTAATTTTTTCCACTTACCATAACCTGTACAGCTTAAGGGTTGACTGATATCAGAAGTCATATGTATAACGTCTTAGTACAATAGCGAAGGCAGAGACATCTCCGTTTATGTAGAACAATTTATTGAATAATGATTTTTTAAATTAGAATTTTTAATGGTGACCGTTATTCATAAGTTAGCCACTAAACAGTAGCGTGCAATAAGTGTAAGTGGAATTACTGGAGTAACGTCGGCTAAACATCTGTTTCAATAAAGAATGTGACACAGTGTATATCATCATAACTAGCGCCATGTTATCGAAGGCGTTTAACTTATTATCGCATGTTTAAATAAAAAAGAAAGTCCCGTTATAAGACCATGGCAACATTGGCCAGAAAAAATGGTTTAAACATGTCGTTAGCGTATCGAATGTCGTATTATTTTCGAGCCGCTGTAACTAAATAGTTTTGTTACCCATAAAGTATTTGTTTGTGCAGAAAATGAAAGTGACCCGAAATAAAAGCACTAAAATCTAACACTGCACGAGTAGTTGTAGCTCTCTAGTGATGATGCGCGCCATAAATTACTTTTACACTCTCCAATTTATTGTCTGTCGTAAATTCTGTTTTGTATCTGTGGTGTTTTTATTGTGGGAGCGTTGTGACGTTGCATTCAATTATATATATCGTCATATTATTTTATTGCGTTTTTAGTATTCGAATTAGATTTATTAAATTACTTCCATCATTTTTGTTCTAAAACTATTATAAACGTAACATGTTTATAATCTTTATTATGTTTTATAGTTTGTTTTTGAAATTAAACTATTTGTTTGTGTAAAGAATAAATTATATTTAAGTCTTGTCTTATATAAATAATCATAATTTTTCTTAGAGGTAGTATACGTTACTGCCCCTATGATGCGCTGAAGGCAGCAGGGGTATTAGTAATTCTTCTACAATCCGGCATAGAACTAAATGATATAGTAAAAATATAACATCTCTCGTTCGAATTTACAATTTTTTTTAATTATTCTACTAAAATTTTTAGTCTTAATGACTCATTTGCCGCTTAAAATAAAACGCACATTTCTTGATCGATCTATCAATCTATCTCAGCGTTTCGTTTTTATCTGTATTTTAAGAATGAAATAGTTTTTGGCGGGAACGCAACAATTTTTTCAATCGTCATGTATTGCTGTAAATAATTTATATCTGTGTTTGATCTAATTAAATAAGGTAAAAATATTTTTTATTTGATCAATTTAATTATTTTTGCTTTATTAACGAACATTTAAACTAGCTATAACTTAAAATTAATAGATGCTGTTGTGATTTTATAATAATGTTTACTAGTACACTAGTCGATGATTGTTCATTACATTTATTTATAAATATATGATATACAAAGTATATCAATTCCCATTTTATACTTTTTCGTTTTTCCCCTCTTTATGTATATTTTAATAAATCTATTATCAATATATTGTAATTTTGTGTATGTATTTTTTTAATAAACCTCAGTTTCACATGGTGTTAACTAATAATTATGTGAAAGATAGTAAAGTGTGTTTCGGTTCTTATATGTTACATATGTTACTAACAGCAACTATAACAATAAATTACAAGTAATATGATAAATTTAACATATTGTCTCTTCATCACCGGCAGCTGTAAATATGTTTTTATCACATTCAAAACTTATCGCTAACACAATATTTTCATTTGATAAAAGCACTAATTAATTATTACTTACGATTATCCTAATTAACTATTGTTTTAACTGATTACTTTATCAAATTATTTGTAGTTAATTGTATACTTTTCAATTAACTTATTGTAAGTTTAAACTGTGACTTATCATACTCGTACATAACCTATGTCTAATTAAGTTTGATGATGATTTACATAGTGAGAGAAACCTTTATGGAAACAATTTATAGATAAAAGGTGGTGTCGGTATTTAGCAAATGTCACATTTATATACATCATTTAATTTTCGCTTTTAGTCGCTATCACATATAAAGGAAAAGCTACGTGGATAATGTTGAAATGAAACTCGAAATAAAAAGTCCGGTTATTCAGATATGAAAGGTCAAAGTTAGCACTGTAGAAGAGGTGAGAGAGGATGAGGAGGCAAAAATTTAACTTCACTGAGAATCGAACTCATGACCTTTTTATCCAAAGCATGAAAATTAGCTCTTAGACTAATACGACACATTGTCATCTGTCTTACTGGCTTGTTTATATATAGTTTATTGCGGTAATTAAATATCCGGCTGGTAGGTCTGTCCATCGGTTACATCTATTTATAAGTCTGCCACGGTTCGTTCACAGAGACATCTGTTTTCTATAACCGAGATTTCAAAACGGTCACGATTCTCGCTTCAATATCACGTTAAGTAACAACGGGGCTGGTGACGAGGAAGACTTTTTTTTTAAGGAAAAAAGTTTGTGTTGACCGCGATCCCACCTATTGTTAAGTGGTGATGCGATCTGTGGTGGTAAAGCGCATTAACTTTGTAGTAGCTTATTCACTCTTCTTTTGAAGACACCCACGTCGTAATTGGACGGGAACACTGACGCCGGCAAATTATTCCATTCTGTTGCTGTTCTTATTAAAGACTTCTACTACTCTTACTAAAAGACTACTAAGAACTCTAACTCTTATATACACAAAAGAAACTATTTAGAATCAAACCGTTAAGGACTATAGAAACTATGGAATCTAGAGATCAGCGTTCAGAAAATGTTCGTACACGACATGCTGTCCCGCGAAGTCTAGAATCAGATGATTCAAGAATTCAAAGTCAAAGTCAAAGTCAAAGTCAAAATTTTTATTCAAAATGGGAACAATAGTTCACTTATTGAACGTTAAAATCTACCAGCCATTCGCAAAACAAATGCCACGGACCTGAGAAGAATGGGCAAGAAACTCAGCGGGCTATATATATATGAATTTTTTTTTGTCTTCTTCATTTTTGAATGTCTTACACGTACTGACACATACTGCTTGAGAGTCAGCGCCATTTATTTCCACACATCTTTATCATTTAAATAATCGTTAACACTATAATATGATTTACTAATTAAAACATTTTTAATTTTATTTTTTAATTTATGAAGTGGCAAATCTAAAACAGATTGTGGAACCTTATTATACATTCGGATACCGAGCCCCACAAAGCTTCCATTAATTTCAAGTTTCAATTCAAGATTCAATGCCTAACAGAATTTTAAACAGTACAATTCTTCCTAGTTTATAATAAACAAAAAGCTCCAGTAATCAGTATGTTCGTACAATGACCAAACAATAGAAACTAATCCTACTACTCCTAGAAATTTCACTAGCTATTAATTCAAAGCGTAACAATAATGTTTGCATAATTACTCGATGTCAATCAAATTATATTATAATAGTCATATTCATCTGACTATTCACTCCTTGTGGAAGAAGGTTTAAAGTCCCAGTAGTGGGAATATTAAGTGGGCCATTAAATCTTGATTTGTGGAATTAGATTTCTTTTGGATTAAGTGAGTTGAACAAGAATTTATTTTCAGGACTTCGAACCGGTGCCTGTTCCTATTAACCAGTATGGCAACTTCTATTCTGGTGACTCCTACATTGTTCTTAAGGTAAGTTCTGTTTTTATGGGTATGATATATTGAGAAGGTCCCCGACCATGTGCCTCGTGATCGATTCCGAAACCGCATGTTGTTTAGTTTGGATGATGATTATTTGAGAACTAGTGTATTCTGTGAGAACAAATTTCACCTATTCCCGTTTCAATTAAAATAAATCAAAGACTGTAATTAAAAAAAAATCATAATAAATTAAAATTCAGCAAACAGCATTATTTATATAATCAACAGCTTTTAGAAGCTCACTGCTGGACAAAGATCTCCAGTCCAAACAACTCTGTGGTCTCCGTATTCAGCGGTTTTACACGACCTTCACCGTTATTAATATATGTTAAGTTTTTCATTCAAAAACCTCCATCAATCAGACATCGGGCGCCAGCACATTTTCTTGGGACATCCACTTCTGGTTGGGCTCCAAGACCAGTCAGGATGAGGCTGGTTCGGCTGCGATCCTCTCCGTCAACCTAGACGACCAGCAGTTCCACGGGGACGCTGTGCAGCATAGGGAGACCCAGGGTCACGAGTCGAAACAGTTCCTCGGTTACTTTGAGCCTGGTAAGTCAACGGGTGCCAATTTACACGTTGTTAAATTTGTCCAGAATGTTGAGTCGGAGGTTTCAGTCTGAAGTGTATCAAACCATAACTGAACAAATTTACAGATTCCAAATCCAGAGTCCAAAGGAACCCGTTGGAAAAACGCAAGTACCCTTGCATGAGGGCGGAAAACGTTTTATTCATTCATGGGTTATATTTTATGAATGAAAGCATCGTGTTTCATAGTTGCAACCGGAAGTGAAATCATCTAAAAAATATGGTGATTTTCGTTTGTTATAACATTTAAATAAGGTCTAGAAGCTTAAAAGCAATAAGAAGAAGGAGGTCATCTATGTATTATGAGAATGCTTGTGATAGAAAGTATGGGTTATGCGGGATTTCTGAATCTTTGAGTGGTATTCTTCAGTTCGGATCGACTACGGAACTTCTAAGGTCAAAATGCATGAACGCATGAGAAGTGCATGAAGACTTTAATCCTCGTTTCTCCAATAATGTCATTTGCTACAGTAATGTTAGCGCAATGCTGTTGGGGGATACAAACAGGCGCTGTTATGGTACCTACTTGCACAGTCTCCAGTAACTATGGTCTACTACCAGTATGGTGGTATATAGCGCATGTATTGGTGCGTAGTTTGCTGAATTGCGTGTATACTGATAGGTTATACTGTACGCAGCTATAAGGTACATGGATGGCGGCCACGCTTCGGGCTTCAGTCACGTCACCATCAATCCAGGAGCCGAGAAGCGATTGTTCCAAATCAAGGGCAAGAGGAACGTTCGTGTGAGACAGGTTAGTTGTTTTTAATAAACACGGTATTGAGTTATATCGAGGATGTACATTAATGTGCTTTCTTAGATTTTTCTAGCTCTTTTCCGGATATTGTGGTGGTAGATTCTCAATGATGACGATAGCAAGCTGGACTGGTACACGAATATCCGACTATGATCATACATAGCTTTTACTGATGGCAGATTTCTCTTGACGGTTAACATTCTGCCACCAAAGAGTTGTGACCAAACATAACTACATTCCGAATTGAAGAGTGATCTAGGCAGCGATGTTACTGTGGTAACGGGACTTACATCTTATGTTTCATAGTAACGAGTGTATTGTGGTGCAGTTACTGCAATAGTGAAGTGATGATGATGATGAATGAATACTATTGTTTCCAGGTTGAAGCGTCTGTCTCTTCCATGAATAAGGGCGACTGCTTTATACTGGACGTGAACCATGACATTTTCGTGTACGTCGGGGACGGTTCGAAGAGTGTGGAGCGGCTGAAGGCTATAACAGTGGCCAATCAGATCAGGGACCAGGATCACGCCGGTAGAGGAAACATCGAAATAATTGGTTAGTATATTTATTTCTTATCGATAATGGACTTAAATTTTATATTATATTAAGTGATAATGACGCTGAAGATGCTGGAGTGCGCTTGCTTAGCATACTCCAGCTCATACGTTTACAGAATAAAGCGATGTTCTTATGGTGACATATTTACGATATGAGGGTGGTAGTCAGGAGTGTCTAAAATGATAGTAAACATACATAAATGTAATAGAATAATATAATATCTATGTTATTTATAACACTGAAAGTTGCCCCACGCTTCATAATTTTAGTTACACATTCGCATACTAGATAACGCTGTGATAAATTTAAAAGTCTGCCCTCACTACATAATTTTAGTTACACATTCGCATACTAAATAGCGCTATGATAAATTTAAAAGTCGCGCACTTCATGATTTTAGTTACAAATTCGCATACTAGATGGCGCTGTGATAAATAAAAATTGGCCCCCCGCGCTTCAAAATTTTAGTTACACATTCGCATACTAGATGGCGCTGTGATACATTTAAAAGTCGCCCCGCACTTCATAATTTTAGTTACACATTAGCATACTAGATGGCGCTGTGATAAATTTAAAAGTCGCTGTAAAGATTTTGTACTTGTTAAGGCCATGGTTAATTATTGTGAATAACTAAGTTCAAAAGGTATATCAACAGCAGTGAGTGTTTTATTTAGTGCTGACAAGGCTTGTTCGGGAAAATTCTACCATCCAATTCCACAATGTATGGCTTTTCAAATTAAAGCATTGCTTACTATTAATATTTATCTATTGCCGGAAATTTAGGCATCTTCTTGTTGATAATAATGAAGATGATCAAGTAAAATTAAAAATTCCTTACGTGGACAAAACCTTAAAAAAATTATATGAGAGTTCTGGTCGTAGTTGTTTACCCTGTGGTACGCTTTATACTAATATTACAGATCCGTTTTCGCACGAAGGTGATTTGGATAAATTCTTCGGCGCCTTAGGCTCTGGTGATCAAGACTCGGTGCCGGATGCTGAGGAAGGCGGCGATGACGAAGTGAGTCCATTAGTAAAACTCCTTTTATCATGCTGAAATTAGGCTTCCTAAGAAACGAGCGATTACTGTACTGCTGCCTTTGACGAGCGAGCTATCCTTGAAAATGTAATAAGAAAAAACCGCGACCTTTCCTTAGAATTGTTATTACTTTAGTCGACTTTTACGACTCAACTCGCACGAGAGGTCCTCTTTTTAGCGTTTTTCTTTGCTACCATTCGTTTCGTGGGTATTTTATACTGGTTTTTCCCAATTTATTGAAAACATCCGCAAATTTTACTATTAAATTATATTTGCGCAATAAACTTTAGAAAATGGCGTGAACGTTAAATTATTAACGAGTTTAAAAACACAAAAAATTTGCTTTTAATAAACTTTATTTTAAATACTTAAAACTAACAAAAAACATGCTGAATATTAAAACATATAGTCTATCAGGTGATGGATGACATTAAACGGATAATCTAATTCTGTACGTCTGAATCTCATCAGGAGTTCGAGCGCGGAACACCCAAGGAGGTCACCCTCAGCGAAATATCCGACAGGACGGGAGAGATGGTGATCAAGAAACTGCCAGGTCCTTTGAACAAGGAGCTCTTAGATTCTCAGGTATTCCGATTTATACACTACATCTATTTCCAAAATTACAAACAATCTGGAAAGACGACGCGTGCGTGGTATTATTATCCGGGTATACTATAACCTTGGAGCCGTGATAGCCTAGTGGTTTGAACGCCTGCCTTCCACTCCGGAGGTACCGGGTTCGAATCCGGCCTGCACCAATGAATTTTTTCAATTTATGTGCAGTTAGTATAACACCAACTAATATCACGTGCTTTGACGGTGAAGGAAAACATCGTGAGGAAACCTGCATATCTACGTCATTGACCGTTTGTGGTCAGACTAGTATGTGAAATGGAGAAGGCAATGGCAAACCACTCCATTATAACTGACAAGAGAGTCGTCGTATGTTTCAGTAAAAACATGATGACCACGACACTCAGTCATGGGGAAATACGACTTAGAAGAAGAATACTATATCCTTGTAAGATTAGAATGTTTCGAAGTTGTAATTTTCATGCTGAATACAAAGATCAAGAGTTCGATTCTCAGTGAAAATTTCTTCTAAGGTTTTTCTTTGACTTCATCAGTGCTAAATTTGATCTCACACCTCCTTAACCTGAAGTGCTGTATACTTTTGATTTCGTATTCGTCTTCTCCTGTACATTTTATCCTTAAAGAGTATCGCGTGTATCTCTACAGGTTTAAATGTTACATGCGTTACGGAGTATTTAATTCAGATGATAGCTGATGCAATCTGGTGATAGAGACAAATATCTAGATACGGTGCACCATTGCAACGAATACACGTCGGTTTGAGACAAATGTTAAATCAGTTACGATAGTAACATCATAAGCTGTACCGCTCTTCAGTTCTAGATGCAGTAATATCCACACACTACTGTGTGGCGGTAAAGATAAATGGTACCTTAGTAAAGAGCCTATGATTGATACGTACCACAAAAATCTTAAGTTAACTACTCGTGGTGGAAGGTCTGTTGCCGGGGACCGTCTGGATGGGTACCACCGCAGCTCCTATTGCTACCGACAAATAGTAGTGTGCGAACATTACTGTGTTCCGGTTTGAAAGGCGCTGTAGCTAGTGTAATTACTGCGGTAACGAGACTTAACACCTTATGTCTCAAGGCGACGAGCGCAATGTGGTGCAGTGTGTACCATCTTAACCAGCGCCGCGTTGTCATGGGCAAGCGTATCACTTACCATCAGGTGAACGTCTTGCTCGTCTCGTCGCATAGCAGTATAAAAAAAAATTAGTTAGAAATTAAGATGTATGTTTTTAATTGATTATACAAATATTTCAAGCTTTCACGAAATAAACGCTTCTCGCCTTAAGTCCTAAGCATAACTTGTATCTTAGAACTGTATCTTTATACTGACGAACAGTAAATGAATGAGTAAAAAAATTATATTTTTTACTAAGACATTGACTTACTTTAAAAAGTGACATCTGTGGACGAAATGTTTCGAATATATATCTTTTGTTATATTTAAGACACGATGTGTTACAGGATATACACACAACAGTCTGTTAATAACACGGAACCGCTGCATGTAGTGTAAATATATTTATAATATTTTTGTTATCAAGAGAAAGTAGTCTTTAGGTTTGTTTATGGAAGAACTAGTGGTTAGCTTACACAGTTAGGATGTTTACACTGCACCGCACTGACCTCGTCGCTTTTAGGCATGATTGAATGCATTATTGCATGAACGTCTTGCTCGTCTCGTCGCATAGTATAAAAAAAATCGACTACGATCCCACCTAATAAGCAATGATGTAATTATGATTTAGAATTAACGCGATTCTTTGCTTTCTTTATTCAGGAATGCTACATTCTGGATACGGGGAGCAGCATCTACGTGTGGGTCGGAAGGAAGTCCAACGGGAAGGTATGAAACGGTTTCATATGTTGAAACCATCATGTATCATCCATTACATATTTCTATGTCGTAAATCTATACAACTAAATAAAATTGGAGTGATTTTTTCTAAGTGCGTTTCGATGTATACTCGATACATATACCGAAACCATATTTTTTTAAATTTTTGTCCGTCTGTCTGTTTGTTCCGGATGATCTCTGAAACGGCTGGACCGATTTTAACGAGACCTTCACTGGCAGATAGCTGATGTAACGGGGAGTAACTTAGGCTTAGGCTTTTTTTGGAAAAAAAATTATGGGATCTCACAAAAAAATATCAAAACTTACAATATTCGATTCAAATAGGGAAGCTGCATACACTTTCTGTAACAAGTAACTAATTTGTTATATAATACGCAGACAAAGTCGCGGGTAACAGCTAGAATATAAAATGTAGAACATAAAAGAAATATCCAATAGATGTAGCGGTGTTTACTGACTCATATCATATCCTGTTGGTTTCATAAAACCTTACCAGCAAGTAATCTCACTTCCACGGAATCCACAGTTTAATATTTTTGTTATCAAGAGAAAGTAGTCTTTAGGTTTGTTTATGGAAGAACTAGTGGTTAGCTTACACAGTTAGGATGTTTACACTGCACCGCACTGACCTCGTCGCTTTTAGGCATGATTGAATACATTATCGCATGAACGTCTTGCTCGTCTCGTCGCATAGTATAAAAAAAATCGACTACGATCCCACCTAATAAGCAATGATGTAATTATGATTTAGAATTAACGCGATTCTTTGTCTTCTTTATCCAGGAATGCTACATTCTGGATACGGGGAGCAGCATATACGTGTGGGTCGGAAGGAAGTCCAACGGGAAGGTATGAAACGGTTTCATATGTTGAAACCATCATGTATCATCCACTACATATTTCTATGTCGTAAATCTATACAACTAAATAAAATTGGAGTGATTTTTTCTAAGTGCGTTTCGATGTATACTCGATACATATACCGAAACCATATTTTTTAAAATTTTTGTCCGTCTGTCTGTTTGTTCCGGATGATCTCTGAAACGGCTGGACCGATTTTAACGAGACCTTCACTGGCAGATAGCTGATGTAACGGGGAGTAACTTAGGCTTAGGCTTTTTTTGGAAAAAAAATTATGGGATCTCACAAAAAAATATCAAAACTTACAATATTCGATTCAAATAGGGAAGCTGCATACACTTTCTGTAACAAGTAACTAATTTGTTATATAATACGCAGACAAAGTCGCGGGCAACAGCTAGAATATAAAATGTAGAACATAAAAGAAATATCCAATAGATGTAGCGGTGTTTACTGACTCATATCATATCCTGTTGGTTTCATAAAACCTTACCAGCAAGTAATCTCACTTCCACGGAATCCACAGTTTAATATTTTTGTTATCAAGAGAAAGTAGTCTTTAGGTTTGTTTATGGAAGAACTAGTGGTTAGCTTACACAGTTAGGATGTTTACACTGCACCGCACTGACCTCGCCGCTTTTAGGCATGATTGAATACATTATCGCATGAACGTCTTGCTCGTCTCGTCGCATAGTATAAAAAAAAAAAAAAAAAAAAAAAAATCGACTACGATCCCACCTAATAAGCAATGATGTAATTATGATTTAGAATTAACGCGATTCTTTGTCTTCTTTATCCAGGAATGCTACATTCTGGATACGGGGAGCAGCATATACGTGTGGGTCGGAAGGAAGTCCAACGGGAAGGTATGAAACGGTTTCATATGTTGAAACCATCATGTATCATCCACTACATATTTCTATGTCGTAAATCTATACAACTAAATAAAATTGGAGTGATTTTTTCTAAGTGCGTTTCGATGTATACTCGATACATATACCGAAACCATATTTTTTTAAATTTTTGTCCGTCTGTCTGTTTGTTCCGGATGATCTCTGAAACGGCTGGACCGATTTTAACGAGACCTTCACTGGCAGATAGCTGATGTAACGGGGAGTAACTTAGGCTTAGGCTTTTTTTGGAAAAAAATTATAGGATCCCACAAAAAATATCAAAACTTACAATATTCGATTCAAATAGGGAAGCTGCATACACTTTCTGTAACAAGTAACTAATTTGTTATATACTACGCGGATAAAGTCGCGGGCAACAGCTAGAATATAAAATGTAGAATATAAAAGGAATATCCAATAGATGTAGCAGTGTTAACTGACTCGTATCATATCCGATTGGTTTAGTAAAACCTTACCAGCAAGTAATCTCACTTCCACGGAATCCACAGTTTAATATTTTGTTGATTGATTGTATGGTGTGTTATTTTTTGTTATAATAACGGTTCAGCCGTTTTAATTATATACCGATTTGTGATTGTGATTTTATGTCGTGCGCAGGAGAAGTCAGCGGCTATGGCGAGAGCTGAGCAGTACTTGAAGGCAAACAACTATCCAGCTTGGGTAAGATACGTATTGATCATCATAAGGTTCCATCATCTGGTTGACTCGGCAAGCAGTAGTGTTCGATTGCTGTGGTAACGAGACTTAACAAAGTCTCAAAGCGACGATCAAAACGTCCTGTAGTGTATACATCCTTACTAGTATTAGAGACGTCAATTCAAATATAAATTAAATCTGCCGTACCTCTCACATTCACACGTCACCAGTCAGTCACAGAGCTCTTACTTCGTACCCTGCTCAAACACGAATGTGTCGAGACTTACAGTCATCTGTCTTTTATAGTGAAAGGTTGTTAAGTCATACCCTCCCTTTTTTATTTCAGTCTTTTAAATAAGTCGATATACCTACTTTTTAACTAACAAAATGTTGGTAATCACAATTATTTTTCTCAATATCTAACACTAGCCATATTGTTATGGATGGGAATACAACTTACTTGGTTTAATAGATTTAAAAAATATCTAAAACATTTGAATTTCTTCATCATTCCTGTTTCCGGTTTAAAAATTCTTTCGCATACAGGCTTCCGTTGATGTAACTCGTCTTCCCGCAGGTGCACATATCCAAAGTGACGGAGAACGCCGAGCCCGCTGCCTTCAAACAGTACTTTGAAGATTGGAACTAAAAAATAAAGTAAACCCTATGTTATAAGGTCAAAAAGAAAAATTGAAAAAAACGAGTGTTCACATGCGGTAGAAGTGAAACTTTCAATTCTAGTTAATATGTGTGGGAACGAGATGGATATACAGAGAGAGAGAAAGAGAGAGAGAGAGAGAGTGATAAATTGAAATACGTTAACGAACATTTTATTAAATAAACAACACGATAACTAGTACTGTGAATAATGTACTATAGATATTAACGTTTCTCTCTTTCTCTCTCTCTCGGTCTCCTTGTCTATCTTTATATATTTCTCTGTATATCCAGAGTGTAGTATACGGCGGCCGAGAAGAGAAGAGCGGGACAGAGCGAAACTATTTAGAATCGCGTTCCATCTCACTCCCACGCAGCCTAAACCTTATAAAATTACGGTTGTCTCTTTTTCATTACATAAAAGAGGTTTCACTTCAAAAAATTTAAATAAAAAAGAATCTCTAACAAAATGCACAATTATACCAAGAAATATATATTATTAACAAATTAATGAAAAAGACCTTTGATTGGGACAAAGATATAAATACTTTATATAATTTTCTGTTCACCTAGGAATCTTTGTTCATCATCAGCCGATAGATGTCCACTGCTGGACATGTACCTCGTTGAAATATCTCCTCGCCGATTGGTAGTAAAATTTACTGAGGCAACGAGATTTATATTCTAAACTCGCGCTTCAGCATACGTCGGAAATTGACTGCTTTATAAAAATACAGTTGTCCCAAATTTAAATCAAAATTTTAATTGAATATAAAATTTTTTTTTAAGTCTTCATTATCTATTATTTTTTATTGAATCGTAATTGTTTTTAAAAAAGTTTGCTCCAAAAAAAAAGCATATTTCTACTAACCCTAAACTGTCAGCTGTCAAATTGCTTTTTTTAGGGTTGCCAACACTACAGCACAAACGGCGACAAAAGGCTCAAAAGGACTCGTATCCAGAGCCGTAAAAACATTTACGAAAAAAAAAAACCGGCGACAAATTCAAATCTTTCCTTAAATTTTGGGACATCGTTAATTATAAAATGTTTACGTTTTAAAAAAGAAATATAATGATTTATAATCTGCTATAGATTTTTTGTAAGTTAAAAAAGTATTAATTAAATTGTACTGTTGTATATTATTTATTAAATTCAAGATGTACGTTATACTCCGAAAATTGTTTGTGTAAATTTGCCCAGCAGTGGACATAGATTATGAATCGGCGTTGATCCAAACAACTTTATACAATATTTTGGTTGATGTTGTTCCTGATCGAAATAGGTTGAAAACCCTCGCATTTATAATGATACTAATTAAAAGATTTCTTATTAACTGCTTTATATAGGTTTTTGACGTGACAACGTCTATTAAATTGGTATAAGATAGGACGCGCGTGCTGAGAAATGTCCCGCACATAAGTGGGCGTGGCTTACGCCGACCGCTAAGTCGGTATGCGTTTGCCCGAATTGGTTGAAAGTAAAAGATGTATTCTATTGCTCAATAATAATTAGAAATAAAATCCCTAACAAATATAATTGAGAGTTAGTATAACTTGATTTGTAACCCGATAAACATGTCAAACAAGAATAATAAAATTTATTATCAAAATTTTTTGTGATATAATTAATAGACGTTGTCACGTTAAAATACATAAGTGCCCTGCACATATAACCCAGTTTTTTTGTATTATTGCTTTAGATGTATTGCCTTTTTAACCGACGATAAAAAAGAAGACCAACAGTATTTTTTTTTGGTTTGAATTTATAAAGTTATTAATCTACCTCAGTGGCGTAGTGGTTAGTTTACCTTAAAAATACCTCATTATAAATTAATAATTTAAAATACCTTTAAAATTATGAAAATTGCAACCTGAAGGTTTGTTTTTTTTTTAATAAATTCTTTTAATCGTCGGTTTTGTACTTTTGTAAAAAAGTATTATTTACCAAAAAAAATGCTTTTGCTTATATATATATATATAATAAATAAATATTCACAAATATATTAAAATTGTTTCAATAAAACCTTTATAAAGTTATATGATTTATTTCATTATACATACTTAACATTAAAACAGCGCACTTAATTTACCCACAGCTGGGCTTTGGGACTTACAACAAAAGTTAAGGCTATAATCCATAACGCTACTAAAATGCTGTTATAGCAGATGATAATACGAAATATGATAAAAGCTGTTAACCTTGGTGCGTGCTGGTTTCCTCACTATGTTCTTTATATATCACCGGAAGCTCACCTCACGTTACGTGACATTTTATTATGGACCGGAAATGGTATCTACTCGGTAGAGACTTGCCGTATAGCTGGTCTTCCGTAGAGTAATCTCTTCTTCTTCCCAATTGATGGCATGAGCACGGTTTGTGCGTGAGCCAATGTCATGTGTAGACGTACAAAATAAAAGAACACAAATCCATTAAAAAATGTCTGCGTGGTCAATCGTTCATGTTCTCATCTTTTCATCTTCGCAATTGATGGCGAGAGCTAATGTTATATATAGACGTACAAAATAAAAGGATACAAATCCATAAAAAATAGTCTGCGTGGTCAATTCGTCCGCCATGCTACCGCTAGAGTAATCTCAATATAAAAATGAATTAATGTATCAACAGATAATAAAAGAGTATTTTAAAAAATACTGTCGATAATAGGTTTTACTAAGAATCTAACCGTAATAATTATTTGGTCTCATTTTGTAAATAATATGACAATAATAGGATAAGGACGCCTATGATATGGACTGACCAAATAAAAGCGTGATGTGAAGCTTGCCACCAATACCTGGAGTGATGATCATGACCACACTGTAAAGTGTGATACCGATAAAGAGGAAAAATAGAATAAATTGTAGATGATGATAAAAATATTGATGTATAAAAGTTACACGGTAAACAATATTAATCTTTTTACGAAGAAATCAAGCACATTAAAGTTTATCAATTCAAAGTATTTCGCGTACAAAAAGAAATATTAGTTTGTCCGATTGTTAAACCTTTATATGGGACAGGAAAAAAATTATTTTGTTATTTTTAAAAAAATGATCATAGTATTATTTATTATATATTAAAAAAGTTATAGTTCTGTTTGTGATACCGACATGTTCCAAGAACAACAGTGGTAGGATAAACAAGCTAGACTTTTAAGACATGAAGGGCGCGTATTTGTCATCGAGTAACAATATTTAGAGGTGTACATATATGATTAAATTATTTAACATCAGTATTTAATCACGCAAATCAATGGAAGCAACGAAACCCGTGAAACGAGTCTAACTAGTTCTGTGTAATAACGAACCGCGGCCATGTTGTTTTCTTGACATTTGACCGGTCAAAGAACAATAACAAGATACGTTCTGAGCATAAGCCGTACTTGCTAAACTCAACACGGCTCTGGTATGTTTTTATAAATATTAGGGCTAGAAACCTCGGTACTGGTGGCAGGTCTCTGTTGCCGGAGACCGTCTGGATGGGTACCACCGCAGCTCCTATTGCAACCGACAAATAGTAGTGTGCGAACATTACTGTGTTCTAGTTTGAAGGGCACTGTAGCTAGTGTAATTACTGCGGTAACGAGACTTAACACCTTATGTGTCAAGGCGACGAGCGCAATGTGGTGCAGTGTGTACCATCTTAACTAGCGCCGCGTTGTCATGGGCAAGTGTATCACTTACCATCAGGTCAGCGTCTTGCTCGTCTCGTCGTATAAAAAAAAAAATTTAAAATATTGTTAAGGTTTTTTCAATTGTTGCCATATAAAACTGAAAAAATAAACCTAATTGAAATGGCGTGGAAATTGAATGGCGGCGAAAGAGCAAAAATAACGGTAACAAAATCATCCAACAGAAACTTATACTTTGATTGTCAGTTTCCGTTGAAGTATTTTGCAAATTTAATTCGTAAAAAAGTGCGCAATAAATACTCCCGAACACATCTATCGGCCCACCACCCCGTGTTTAAAGTTTCGACGGTGTCTAGTTAAAAATAAATGTTAGGTGGAGCAACAAACTTTAAAGCCGATTTATTGGTCAACCTTTATATACGTTTTTTTTTTATTTTTGGTCAAAACTGGCTCAAAGTTTAAATTTGCCTTTTTATGGAATCCAACTTTTGCGTAATAAATAAAGTTTTCTCCATTCCTGGGTCGTTGAAAACAATGAACAGACCCGAATTTTCGTTTTTTTTTTCATAATCCTGAATTCGAAATAAAAAAAAAACTTACATAAAGGTTGACCAAAAAATCTTCTTCAAAACTGCATTAAAACTTATTGCTCCACCTAACATTTATTTTTAGCTAGACACCGTCGAAACTTTAAACACTAGGTGGGCCGATAGATGTGTCCGGGAGTGTATAATAATAAATCTTACAAAAGCTTGTATTTTATAAGATGGTGAAAACCTTTTAAGTATCAAATACTAGATAGTTGTTCGCTAAAGCACCAGGTAAGTATGCACTAGGTATAAATACCTAGTATTAACACTTGCATAAATAAGTCTCATTCCTAATACGTTCTGTGATCAGTTTCACTCGCGACTCGATACTGGACGGACGTTGCGAACAAACCTGACAGATTATTTGGACTGCAACCGATTTAAAGTGAGTATTCACACTATTTTTTTTTACTTTTAAATCAAATACAAGTATACAATGGTTTGTAACGGTAAAAACATTTTATATTTGTTTATTAATTTGTTGATCTTTGATCTTATGGGGTATTACTAATATTTTTTTCTTAACTATCAGCAACTGCTACAAATGTAAGCGATAGCTCAATGGTATAATATGATTATGTATGTATATTTTAAGTAATTATTCAGGAAGTACGTAATTACAACATATAACTTCTGGTGCATATCATCCTAATTAGCACCAAATTGTAATGGACATATTTCTTATTATGAAGTGTACGTCTAGCTCATCTTGATGTTCGGTCCAATAAAAGAATACAGATAATAAATTAGGAGTATAAAGTGTTTCTACATACTATATAATACAAATTAAAATGATTGGTAATTTGTTCGTAATAGCAAAATTTTTATTTACCTGCACGAAACTTAATTTTTTCAAAAAGCTAGCCTTATGCTTTATATCTTCAGTTACGTAATAGTGAAAGTTCAATCTAAACCGGTTCAGCCGCTTCGGAGATAACTATCAAAATAAAATTTTATGATAATCATTCATTAGTACAAAGTTTATTTCTAGATCACAAATAGATCAACTAATGAAGTCCACTGCTTAAGTAATAATGGAAGACAAGTGGAATACTTTACAAACACTTATATATCTTATTTTATTTGTACCAGCGCTTGATATATACATATATGCATATATATCATGTTAAACGATTTCGTGTGACCTTTGACAAATCGGATCGTGGGCTATCATAGTAAGTGATATCGATATGTAAACTTTATTTAGTTTATGAAATTCAACTGATGATATCAGATGATGAATGATGGATTCATGATGCTGGAAAAAGGAATATGTAGTAAGAATTAATAATTATAATATATGTTAGCTTCCGTCGCACATTGCGTCTGCGGCGGAGGTTCCAAAATCTATCCCGGCCTTTCATGATATATATATGTACATGATTATTAAAATTGTTTAAAAAATTACTGAAAAGTTTTTCTATTTAATTATTTATTGGAAACCAACAGCGTCAACAATTTTTATATTTTATTCTTATTATATTTAATATGAAAGGCTAGTAAGAGGTTTCCCTGTGCATTCCGGTAGCACGTCGAATTAATTATAACTTTAGTAAATGTGGAAAATCCATCTAGTAGTAATGGCAACATTTAAGTACAGATCATATAAAATTAACAATTTACATTCATATGTCAAAAATGTAATTGGTGTTTTTAAAAAATGTCTGTGAAAATTAAATTTAGTATGATTTATTACTTAAATTCATGCATGTTTTTGTAATTATTTTGCGGGTAGGAATGGGAACGCGCCGGCTGTATCGACAGTTGTGCTCCGTCCGCGGGAGAGTGTAGACCTATTAAGAAATCGTTATGCAGTTGGATAAACAAAAGAAGATTCTGTAAAACTGTATTTGATTGAATAATAATCAATCCCAGAAAATATGTTAGTAGTGCCGGTGCCGGTAGTTCCGACATATACAATGTTAATATATTTCTATAACCAACTTTGATGAATACAAATAAGTCATTGTTCAAATCAAACGCGATTTAGTCATCGAGTGACTAAAGCAGAGCAAGTTACGTCATTTGTATGTACATAGAAATCAGAAGATGCCCACAGCTGGACCCTTGAAAGTAATCTGAGATTATTTATATACATATATTAATTACTTTTTAAGTTAATTTAGAAGTAGAACATGCTCTAATAGCCCACTCATTCTTCCCACTGCTGGGTTTAAATATAACATATATCTAGATATTAAATCTATATGTTAACGCTGGCGAAGCGCGAGTTGACAGACGATACAGAGAATCGAATTCGTACATTTATTATCATAGTTTCAAACATTAATGTTAGTAATTCAAATAAATATGTTTATGTTTATAACGCTTCTATGTCTATGGTAATGTGGCTATTAAATGGCTGAGCTACTATACGAGTTCTTTGTTCTTTGTTTGATCGAAAAGGAAAAATGTAACAGGAAATGTTTAGGCTTGTTTACGTTGAGGCGAAGTCAAGGTTACTATAGTCATATACAGTGTAGTGACTCAGTGTAGTGGTTAGCGCAATTAACATAAGTCTATGGTTCAAAATATAGATGTAGTTATTATGAAATAACTGATTAACCTTTAAAGAGACTTCTCTTCAGCAGTTGATATCCAGATGATGAACTAGTTTGATCATAATCGTAGCCGTTTTTATTTACACTCCCGGACACATCTATCGGCCCACTAGTGTTTAAAGTTTTGACGGTGTCTAGATAAAAATAAATGTTAGGTGGAGCAATAAGTTTTAATGCAGTTTTAAAGCAGATTTATTGGTCAACCTTTATATGTATTTTTTTTTTTAATCGAATTCATGATTATGAAAAAAGCAACGAAAATTCGAGTCTGGTCATTGTTTTCTACGACACAGGAATGGAGAAAACATTATTTATTTCGCAAAAGTTGGATTTTTTTATTGATGTTTCCGATTATTGGTTCCATAAAAAGGCAAATCTAAACTTTGAGCCAGTTTTGACCAAAAAATATGGATACTCTGCCTGAAATTGTCGCCTAAGCTGTACCACTTCTGCCGGTCAAATCAATTCTAAATTACAAAAAAAAAATCATACACAAGTGTTGACTAATAAATCAGCTTCAACTTCAAAAACAGCCAGTGTGCACGGCGCGGCTTACGTATCAGTTAGAAATGAATATTAAATGAAGGTAGTATACAAGTTAAGTGTGGACTGTGCAGTGCCATCACAAACATTCAATGTTTATTGGCACCAAGTATTGTGTAATTAGAATTAAGAAAAAAATGTAAAATACGATAATAACATGAAAAAAAAAATGTGTCCGGGAGTATATTTCATACGGAACCTTTAACGTTTTATATAGCGATGCGATGACTTATAGACTGCTGATGACTATATATATAAGACTATATTTCTACCAGGTGGTAGGTCTCTGTTGGCGGAAACCGTCTGGATGGGTACCACCGCAGCTCCTATTGCAACCGACAAATAGTAGTGTGCGAACATTACTGTGTTCCGGTTTGAAGGGCGCTGTAGCTAGTGTACTGGGGTAACGAGACTTAACACCTTATGTCTTGCGATGAGCGCAATGTGGTGCAGTGTGTACCATCTTAACTAGCACCGCGTTGTCATGGGCAAGCGTATCACTTACCACCAGGTGAACGCCTTGCTCGTCTCGGCGCATAGTAGTATAAAAAATATATATATCAGTTCAGCCGTTTTGGATAACATCTTGATCGTCTCATGTTTCTGCCGCAGCATGACGCCGCTGTTGCTGTGGGCGCTGTTCGCGCTCTCCGCTTGCGCGCATGCGCGTACAACTCAGAACCAGTCGCCAATCACCGCGCAGATCACTTCACTAAATGATAAGGTGACCGATTGAACGACTCTTTTAGTAAAGCTTTAATTCCGATACCAGAGGAAGTACATGGAAGGAAACTTTGAAAGAACCCCCAACTAAAATAAGTGTTATAGTGTGGGCCAATTTTAACTTTCAACACTTTTATGTTTCTTCAAAAACTATTAGATATTTAATTGGAGATAAGGTAGCGATGTTTATAGATGAATAAAGATGGAAAAATACGGCGAACGTTTATTGAATACTGTTTACATATTTGACACTTGACAGTAATAATCGAAATTTTGACGTTCGACAATTTACCATAGACATTTTAAAGACGCGGTCTGCAGCGTCGGATTTGGGCAATCCGACGCATTGCACGCAGGCCCGAGACGGAACGCGACGTACTCTGCGCGCGTCTCCTAGGGATGTCGGAGCCTTAGAGCTGACCGCAGTGGGGCCCGCTTCAAGGGGCCAGACCTTGTCGGGTGTGGCAAGACGAATGCGCAAGCTTTCCGCACCCCCCGGCCACAAGGTGACAGAGTACCATGAGGTTTTAGTCGGTAAGAGTCCGACATACTCCGTCCTAGTGCTGCCCGCACAGACGGAGATCCTATGTAGGATTTGCTCACGAAAAAAAAAAAGACATTTTATAGAGCTGGCGAGTGTCACTGCTCTAAAGACTATAGATACAAAATCTATGTGTAGCGAGCGGGCTTACGTGAGCGGGCCTGCGAGAGTGACGTACAGGTCGGTTTGCTATAGTGTCTAATATGTTTCTGTAACAGGCTCAAATTGTTTTTTACATTAATTTTAGGATGCGAGAAGGAAGGCCAGCGTACATCCGGCTTTCGCGAACGCAGGAAGGCAAGCGGGTGTAGAAATATGGAGGATCGTGGTATGTCATGAAGCTGTCATATTCATAGAAATTATATTACTGTATCGTCATCTCCTGGGGAATCCAAAGTGCTGGAATGGCGACCCCGCACAGGAAAGCGTAGCGTTGGCAGACCTCCCACTAGGTGGACAGACGACATAAAAAGTATCTCCAGCGAGTCACTGGATTCAAACTGCACAAGACCGTATTTTGTGGAATACATTACAAGAGACCTATGTCCAGCAGTGAACGTCTATCGGTTGAAATGATGATGATGATGATCGTCATCTCTTTATCCGGTTCTTACGTCTTCTTGAAAAACCATTCATTCTCAAAAACGGTTTTCTGGTTCGTCGCATCTACATATTACGCATTTAATTCTTCTAATAACATGTTCTTCTTTCGCCTCGTGCTCGTATGATGCCAACTTGTCCCTGCTCATCTCCTCTTTACTATTGCTAGTATTAGATACACATCTATTCAAATATAAATTAAATCTGCCATACCTCTCACACGTCACCAGTCAGAACTGTATAAATTAAATCAGTCATACCTCTCACATTCACACGTCACCAGTCAGAGCTCACACCTCGCACACTGCCCAAACACAAATGTCGCGAGAATCACAGTCATCCGCTATTTAAAGCGAAACGACGTTACGGCATCCCCTCCCTTTTTCACTTTCAGTCTTTTAAAATCAATACACCTACTATTTTACTAACAAAATGTCGGTAATCACAATTGTTTTTTCCAATATCTAACACTAATAACAATCGTAACATAGCGAATTATATATGTATAAATACTATTTAAAAAATTATATATGTGTCATATGGAAATTTCCAAAACTATCATAATACTATTAATAAAGTAACACCAGGCGAAAGATGTGAGAGAGAGGTCTACTTCCACCTCTCTCTCTTACACCTCGAACTACCAATCACGAGAAAGAAAAAGTGATATACTATATTTGGATTCCGATATTTTAGTCATTGTAGTGCTCCCAGACAAAATGAATTAGATTGTTATGTTTAAGAAAAACTACTTATTATCCAAAAAGAGGATGAAGGTTGTGACTTCTGTGTAGTTCTTAGTTACTGGGAGATGCACACTACAACGAATTTCTTTTTCCAGAAGAGATCAACGGAGATGGATATATCTAGTAGTTTGAATGCACTAGTCTTTATTGTCTTTGGCCATAACATCTTAAGTAAATTAATCTTCCAGCCTGTTTGTCATTTACGAGTTGATTTTTTTCAGGACTTCAATCCGGTCGCGGTGCCCCAAAGTGATTTCGGCAAATTCAACAAAGGAGACTCTTACATTGTACTCAAGGTATGTTCAGATCGAAAAGGGAGCGATTTATATATTATTAAACTAACCCATGGCTTGTGGGACATGGAATCCATCCATCCCAAGTTCGATGACGTGTCTTATCACTGATGATGACATTAAGGCTTTTTTTTATAGACGACAGCTGATAACAAGAACAAACTGTCGTGGGATATCTATTACTGGATTGGCAGCCAGTCCACACAGGACGAGTCAGGTGCCGCCGCTATCTTGACCGTGGGACTCGACGACAAGTTCGGAGGGGCAGCGGTCCAGCACAGAGAGACACTAGGCCACGAAAGCCAGCAGTTCCTGTCTCTATTCCGTCCAGGTCTATACATAATTGGTGATAGATGTTTATTGGTAATCACAAACGTTATGAATTATATAAAAATAATATTCTTTACCAGCAATCCGATATGTGGACGGCGGTGCTGCGTCCGGTTTCAATCACGTCGTCACCAACCCTGGCGCTGAGAAGCGGCTGTTCAACATTAAAGGGAAGAAGAACATACGTATCAGGCAGGTTAGTGCAGCCTGTCGTTAGTAAGCTGAACCTTGAGGACACATGACACACTTTTTCATCTCACTATTGAAGCATCTTAATAAGGACTGATTTTGTCTACTGCCTTATTCCTCTTCACCAGGTGGAGCCACAGATAGCGTCGATGAACAAGGGAGACTGCTTCATCCTAGACGTGAATAACGACATCCTCGTGTACGTAGGCGACAGCGCGAACCACAAAGAACGACTGAAGGCGATATCGTTCGCGAATCAGATCAGAGATCAGGACCACAACGGACGTGGTCGCGTGGACATTATCGGTTAGAGGCTATTATTACCAAGGTTTTGAATATTTAGCGTTGACAGTCTTTATAGATTCACTGCTGGATCTCTTCCACCAAATACGTACCTCCTCATTTTAAAATCACCCATTTATATTCGGACTTCGGACGAAGACAGAATGTTTAAAAAAACATTAATTGGAATAAAACAATGTAACGTATGTGTATCTTTAGCATCAATCATTATGATACAGTGAACTTTCTGCTGATGATGAATCATTATTATTTAATCTCACAGATCCATACTCCAGTGATACGGACGTCCAAAGGTTCTTCACAGCGTTAGGATCAGGCTCAAAGGACATCGTTCCAGAAGCGAGCGCCGGCGGCGATGACCAGGTGATTTGGTACACCCGTTTTTCACTACCAGCCGGTTGAAGATGATAAGTGTAATGATATTTTTTTTCTTACCAGGCTTTTGAGAGGAGCGAAGAGGATGCGGTGAGCCTTACTGAGATATCAGACAGCACCGGTTCACTGGTGGCCAATCCACTGCGGAAACCTTTAAGGCAGGAGCAATTGAAACCTCAAGTGAGATTCATCAAACTTTTAGCTTACAAATGTCTAAATATTTAGTTTTATAGAACTTTAATTAAAAATAATTAAACAGATCACTCATTGTGCTCACTACTCGGGATTCTAAACTTTCGCCGATTTTCAATTGGTGTTTTTCAAATGTTTTAGGAAACTTATATTCTGGATACAGTTAGTGGGAGTATTTACGTGTGGATCGGGAAGCAGTCGTCGAAGAGGGTGAGTATTGATTATCGTTTTTACTGGCGGTAACAGCGCCTAATTCTGCCCCAAAGCAGTAGTGTGTAAACATTACTGTGTTTTGGTTTGATAGTGATTTAGAAAAATTACCGGTGTAACGAGAATTTACCTCTTACATGACGAAGCTATGATCACAATATGATATAGTGAAAATTATTGTAACACAATATTGATATTAGCGAGCGTGACCGATACCATTAGATGAACAAACTGGTCTAGTCGCTTAATGGAATAAAATGAAAAATACTTGCCATTTTAAAGAATAAAATTATATATATATTTAATAGACTTCTCGCCAAAATATTAAGATAACTTTATTTTTTTATAAAGGAAAAGTCTGAAGCCATGTCAAAAGCACAGCAGCTATTGAGCTCCAAAAATTATCCATCTTGGGTAAGTATTTTAAGAAGTATTTTAAGTTAGTAACTTTATTTTTAAAATAATTTTTTTTAATCTTTTCTTTTCGTTTGTAACAGACAAGGTATTAATGATAATTAAACAGCTCTGAAAAAAGTTGTATGGTTAAAATTAAAAAATAATTACAAAAGGTTTTTGAACGAGAAAACCTTAATTTTGACAGCTAGCTTTAATTCGAAATTAAAAAAAAACTATGTAACATTATTAGAGCTGGAGTATTGTCGGCGAGTGCACTTCACCATCCCCGACCTCATTGTCCCTTAACACCGTGTGAAATCTCAAATGCTAGTACAATCTGGATAAAAAAATGTCTGTCTGGCTTAAAATAAAATCTTATTTATAGGTACAAGTAACGCGTATACCACAAGGAACGGAACCGGCTGCATTCAAACAATACTTCGCGACATGGCGCGATGTTGGTATGTCGCACACTCGCCTAGTCAGATCACTTAAAGGTAAGTGCATTATTTCATAAATAATTTTAATAGACTTCTCGCCAAAATATTAAGATAACTTTATTTTTTTATAAAGGAAAAGTCTGAAGCCATGTCAAAAGCACAGCAGCTATTGAGCTCCAAAAATTATCCATCTTGGGTAAGTATTTTAAGAAGTATTTTAAGAAGTATTTTAAGTTAGTAACTTTATTTTTTTATAAAGGAAAAGTCTGAAGCCATGTCAAAAGCACAGCAGCTATTGAGCTCCAAAAATTATCCATCTTGGGTAAGTATTTTAAGAAGTATTTTAAGTTAGTAACTTTATTTTTTTATAAAGGAAAAGTCTGAAGCCATGTCAAAAGCACAGCAGCTATTGAGCTCCAAAAATTATCCATCTTGGGTAAGTATTTTAAGAAGTATTTTAAGAAGTATTTTAAGTTAGTAACTTTATTTTTTTATAAAGGAAAAGTCTGAAGCCATGTCAAAAGCACAGCAGCTATTGAGCTCCAAAAATTATCCATCTTGGGTAAGTATTTTAAGAAGTATTTTAAGTTAGTAACTTTATTTTTTTATAAAGGAAAAGTCTGAAGCCATGTCAAAAGCACAGCAGCTATTGAGCTCCAAAAATTATCCATCTTGGGTAAGTATTTTAAGAAGTATTTTAAGTTAGTAACTTTATTTTTTTATAAAGGAAAAGTCTGAAGCCATGTCAAAAGCACAGCAGCTATTGAGCTCCAAAAATTATCCATCTTGGGTAAGTATTTTAAGAAGTATTTTAAGAAGTATTTTAAGTTAGTAACTTTATTTTTAAAATAATTTTTTTTGTTTTTTTACATAATAAAGTTTGATTATTTAATACAAATTAATAAATATCGCTTATGGGGAATATAATAATGAATATGTAAGGGTGCTACATTACCTGGTCATAAACGATATCGGAACATATATTTCTCACAGGAGAAGATGTTTAAAATTGAATACTCTTTATTATCTTGTGCTAAATTTTATTTCTTTCAGAAACATCTCGAACAGTTTGAAGAAAAGAAAATAAGAGTGGGTGAACCACAAACAAACATTAAAAACAATTTTTCTCATTATTTTATTAAACACTTGTCTCTGTTTAGTATAAACGTTGACTATTGATATCATGTGAAATACTCATTTCATTAATCAAAAGAAAATAAATAATTTATTCCATATCTTGTTTTATTTAGTATATGTATTATGTAACATACAAAGATTTATTATCAGAAAGAATTGTTATAAGTATATTATTATTTATTAAAACTAAATTTTACGGAAACAAGAAATCATTACCAGTATATTACCATATTGTGTATATTATCTATTTTTAAATGAATGTTTCGATAGCTGTGGCAGTAGTGTTAAGAATTATAAAATATTATATTCTTTATTTGTCTAGTTATTTGTTTTATTAGCTGGATAAACATTGCATGTAAAGGAATTATTAAAATAAATATAATTAGGCGTAGGGGGATTAGTGTTTTACATTTAAAATAAATTAACAGGTTCAATTTGTTCATGTTCAATTCAATTCATGAAGTGTAGTGTTGAAACCTCTCGAAATATTTCTGTAAAGAAATTAAAATTAATGACAATTCGAATTCGGACAGAGATGCAAACAAATTTTTAAAGAAAATTAAATAGATAAACTTCAATATAACCGGAAATAAATTGAATTATTATTTATTAAACACTTGTCTCTGTTTAGTATAAACGTTGACTATTGATATCATGTGAAATACTCATTTCATTAATCAAAAGAAAATAAGAGTGGGTGAACCACAAACAAACATTAAAAACAATTTTTCTCATTATTTTATTAAACACTTGTCTCTGTTTAGTATAAACGTTGACTATTGATATCATGTGAAATACTCATTTCATTAATCAAAAGAAAATAAGAGTGGGTGAACCACAAACAAACATTAAAAACAATTTTTCTCATTATTTTATTAAAGACTTGTCTCTGTTTAGTATAAACGTTGACTATTGATAGCATGTGAAATACTCATTTCATTAATCAAAAGGAAATAAATAATTTATTCCATATCTTGTTTTATTTAGTATATGTATTATGTAACATACAAAGATTTATTATCAGAAAGAATTGTTATAAGTATATTATTATTTATTAAAACTAAATTTTACGGAAACAAGAAATCATTACCAGTATATTACCATATTGTGTATATTATCTATTTTTAAATGAATGTTTCGATAGCTGTGGCAGTAGTGTTAAGAATTATAAAATATTATATTCTTTATTTGTCTAGTTATTTGTTTTATTAGCTGGATAAACATTGCATGTAAAGGAATTATTAAAATAAATTAACAGGTTCAATTTGTTCATGTTCAATTCAATTCATGAAGTGTAGTGTTGAAACCTCTCGAAATATTTCTGTAAAGAAATTAAAATTAATGACAATTCGAATTCGGACAGAGATGCAAACAAATTTTTAAAGAAAATTAAATAGATAAACTTCAATATAACCGGAAATAAATTGAATTATTATTTTTTTTAAAACTATAGTTTTTGACTTGTGTTAGTTTGATGCTTTGTTTTAAATTACATTGGCTGTATGTTCCTAACACTGTTGACGACTTTTGACTTTTCAATAAATGCTATATAATAATGGTGTAAACATTACAATTTTCGTATAAAATAATATTGAGCGATATTGATTAAAATGCGCCGCAATGAATTTGTATAATTAATCTTAATAACTAACAGCATGAACGATGCCTGTTAAATTTATCGCCAAATAAGATTATGGAAAGCTAATGATAAGAAATTATCTTTTTTTGTTCAAAAACAATGTTTGATGACTATTAGTAATTTCTGTTTTATTTTTAATCTTAGATGAAAGGAATAACTGAAGATTAGATTAATTTTCTTAATCTGTACAACAAAATTCAGGATGCCCTTCAATAAATAATCAACTTTTAATAATCTTGAAAGTCAATTGAATGTATGTAATGTATATCTATCTGCATTTGATTGTTTCTTATGTATTATAGACAGTTGTTATCCCTTTTACATTACTTATAGTCATTTTGCCCGCTTTTCTTGAATGCTTACAAAATCTTTGTAGCAATGTCATTCACATGAAATTATAATATATACAAAAAATGTAAGTGTCAGTTGTTACATAAAAATAACAGAAATTATTCATATACAAAATAATTTTATACAAAAATCTATTTGAAAAGTTCTGAAAATGCCAAACCATCTATTTCAGAACTTTTTTTAATTCATTCTAAATTACAATTAACAGACAACAAAGTTTACATTTCTTCTTCTTCTTCTTTATGCTTAATGGCCTCTCTTAAAAGAATTCTGCCAACATCAAGTCAGTAAGTTTACATTTATACAAATGAATGAAATTGTCTGTTTTTGTCACAAGTACAATTTTTTTATTGGGAAAGATCAATGAAATATCAACTCAAATTACTATTAAAAACTTTGTGATAGTATGAAAGGAACTTATTTCTTAGTTTACCTATATAAGTATTCACACTGTTTTGAGCTTAATATATTTGCAGTAACAGATATTTTGAAAAGTTCCTGAACCTGACTGTAATTACCGCTAGTTATAGTTGCTTAAACATCTTGTACCAATTTAACCAGGTTTTATTATTTACAGGACCTTAGACAGGATGCTGTGTTCGTATTGGACATGGGGGATGAACTCTACATCTGGATTGGAGAAGATGTAAATGAGATTGAGCGCAAAGTGACTTTTAACATACATGTAAGTTAAAATTCATTTATCCATTGATACATAAAGAGTGGTGTAACATATTTACTAAAGAAGACTTTACTTTACAGACTCATCTTGTCCCTTTAAAGGCGAAGTACCATAATAACTGGTATGTGATTATGACAAAACAGGGCCTGGAACCTGAGATATTTAAGAAGTCTTTTGGTCAGTGGGAGCCGGAGCTGCTAGTTGTAAGTTAAGAGTTTTTTAACCACAATGATGAAGAGACAAAGAGGAGTTCAATGGTGAAGTGTACAGTCCAGAATACTCCGGCTTTCATATGTTGATAGCTGGAACATAGAGAGTGTAATAACTAGCCAATTGATCTTGATCCTTCTATTTGAATTCCATCATGTGGTCTTGGTTTCGAACTAGAGATGTTTCTGTTATAAGGCCAGTTAACCACTGAGCCGTCGAGGTAGATATTTGTTTAAAGGTCTAAATAAAAACAGAGGGTAGATCTGTGATATGTTACTTGTTGTCAGTAGAAGACCTACTACCAGTTCGATAATATTGTTTCTTTTTTTTTGTCCAACAGAAGCTGCGGGATAACATTGAGGCTGAAGAGGAGAAATACGATGCTTTAAACTTTAACGAAATAGATGATTAGATTTGATAGATACAAGCCAAGTCCTGCTATGTGATATGTGCTGTTCATTATATACACAAGAACGTTGAACATGTATACAACAGTTAGTAGTTCCCATGTCATTGATAACTCAAGTTATATAAATAAGTTAGTTGATTCGATGTTATATGGTAATCTCAATGGATACCTGCTGAGTTTTGTTACTTGGTAAGCTTTCTCCGAAGCATATGTTTTGAATATAGTTCAAATTTACAACAGCCCCGAAGTCCCCGATTCGATTATGGGGTCACATATTAAATCATTCCGTTCTTCATCAGCAAGAAATAGATTTTAAAAACTTTTATAGAATTTGATTCCAAAAACATTTTTTTTTGTGTTTAAATTATTGGGATGAATGGGACTTAATGTCTCATATTTGTTATGATATTTGTATGCTTTTAAGTGGAAATGTTATTAATTGCCTGATTAAGAGATTGCGGACCTTTTTTTTTAATTAAAATATCACACTTTATGAAAAAGGTTCACCACCTCAGTCAATAAAAGTTTAATGTAGAACTTAGACAATAAACTATGTTCATCGAAATAGTTGCTGTTTACATAATTTGTTTTTTTTTTAATATTATCATTTATTAGTTTTCTGAAATTATTTATACATAGACAAGAATAGGACTGGTGATGTTGTGGAGGTTGCGGTAGCAGCTTGATGCAGTCAGCGCAGGATCTATTGGTGTGAAGATCTTTAGAAGATTGTAACAATAGGAGTGGCATAATGCTTTTACATATTTTAATTTAGTTTATACTAAACAGTTAAGAAGTAGTTTTGAAGTTGGTATAAATTGTCAAAAACCTATACAAATTGTGTCCAGCGGTGAAAGATGGTGATCGAATAAGACCTTGACCCGTAAATTTTATTTTCACTTGAAAGGCAAAGTAAAAAACTACTAAATATTAGACAAATAAATTATTATTTTATTTTATATAATAAAAAAGACGGACATTTATTTTATTAACCAAAGCGACGAGACGAGCGAGACGATCATCTGATGGTGAGTGATCTTCTTTGTCGGTATCCATAATCTGTATATCTATCAAAAATTTTGGTTATATCATAACCGAAAAGTATTACAGACAAAATGGTGAACAAATTTGAATAGGTCACAGACCTAACCTAACCTAACCGCAAAACGGCCAAAAGAAATAAAGGAAGAAACAGTGACATACATAATAGATATAATGGAAATATAAACAAATCCACGCTGCCTTACTTTCGTCTGCATAAAATATACAAAACCTTTTTGGTGTACAGTGTTCGCATCTAAAATGAGATCACACGATCTATTCTACTTTTGCCTTTTTCAAAAAATTATATTTTATGAACCCGCCAGTTCTGCTATTAATCAAGCGGTAAGGTTTGTTTTATAATTATTTCCGTAATTAAAAACAAAAATACCGCTTCCTAAATTAGACATTTGAATAAAAAAAGCATACTTCTGTTGTCGATTATTCGAATAACATTTGGAAATCAATCGCGACGATAGTCAATGTTTTGAACAATTTTGTAATCATGCATTTATATTATCCCGCCGAAATGGCGTGTTCTCTCTTATCTTCCGTTCGACGCGTGTCATGTGTAATATTTATAAACATACTAGCTAACCCACCGAACTTCGTATCGCTTCAAAATCAATGAATAAAAAAGCTGAATGATAATTCCAGAATGTTTCAACTTTAGTTAACGATGTGGACAAAACCTAACCGGAAGAAAGTAATTTGTCATCAGAAAAAAACTTTATGCCCAGATTCCCGCCAACGTCCGTAAAATATTACAGTTGCGATCAGATATTGTTGATTGTTAATATCAAATGTCAAAAACACAAGAAAAAAAAAGTTATTTTAAATTGTATTTGATTTCTGAACAACGGGACGAACATATGTTTGACATTCACAATCAAAGCAATAGTTTCTAAGCGAAAGTGTAAGTTTTAACTGTATTCAAAGCATTTTTTTACATATTTACTCAACTTTTAAACCTTCCCTGGACTTCCACGAATAATTAAAAACCACAATTAACCAAATCGGTTCAGCCGTTCTCGAGTTTAAGCGAGACTAACGAACAGCAATTGATTTTTATATATATAAGATTCATGTGTTGAATAAAAGAGTTTTTATTTTTACTCCTATTGTAATTACAGCGGCAAATCTGCGAATGTATAACAGACTACCTCGCATCGAATTTAACCAAAATAATATCGTACCACTACCCTCCGAAATTAGTCTGGAAAAAATATATTTTGCACACGCGCTCGTCGTTGTTTCGCTGTGCACGTCTTGGTTTAATTCTTTGTGCCCCCTCATAATGGTTATTACCAGTTATTGAATGATGTAGTGGATTATATATTGAAGATTTATTTGGTAGCTAAATTCATATCAACTTCATCGGCTTGTTAAACTGGATTGGAATGTGCGAGAGAAGATCTTATATGATGTTACTAGGTAAGTGTGTTTTATAACGACAGTTTTACAAAATAAAAAAAAAAGTCCTAGAATTTACACTATTATAGATATTTTTTTCTTTATTTTATAGATTGTTTGTTTTATGTTATAATTGCTGATTTTTTTTGGCTATGTTATTTTCTTTTAATTTTTATGTCTCTCGTTTTGATTTATTATGTATTTTATTTTGAATGTTATGTGTATTTGTCATAGGTGTGCATGCTAGAATTAGTTAGTCATAAGACATATATTTTTTTCTCTATTACCATTGTACACTGTAAATACACCTTATAAATAAATAAATCACCACATACCACATCATCAATTAACACATAATGATATCGTGGTCTAACAATAAATTTCAATTAGGTTATTATATATTCATATACCGTAAAAAAAAGTTAAAACTACATAATATTATAACCTTAAAATAAATGATTGAAATTATTTTAACTAAAAGTTACAATATCCACCAGTGTACGAACTTTTAAATTATTTTTTTTTAATAAATATTCATTAACTATTTATAACTCGTGCGGTTAGAGAAACAATCTGTAAATGGCGGACGGTTTCATGCTATCTCCCTCATATGTTCGTTTTGTCTACACTGCACAACGTGGTTTGCGTGGTATGCAACAAGTCGAGGTAGTGCGCGGTCGGAGCCTAATCAACCGTCTCCTTTTCCCTCAACCATCAAACCTTTCCAAGTACCAGGCCAGAATGTATAAAATCCAACCAATAAAACCAATTTTTTTTTGGCTCTTTTTGTGCCTGGACAATTTTTGAGCTTAAATGAATCTCTCTTATTGTGGAAAGGCCACCTAAGCTTTGTCCAGTGCATTCGCACTAAAGCAACTCGATTTGGCATTAAATCATTCGAGCTGTGTGACGTTGCGAGATGCCTGGCCTGGTGCGCACAATTCTCTACGGCGGGAAGGGGACTGCATCAGCTTGAAGGACCGTTTTTTTTTTACCAATGGGGCAATCCCTAAAATAATGTTGGTGGTTCCTTCAACGCTGACATTTACATGATTGTAATTTAAATATTTTTTTTTTTACTTATAACAAATCTAAAATTTTACCCAATTTATAGAAGTATTTTCAATCTCTTATGTATGTTACACATATGTATATTTGTAAATACTATGTGTCATGAAAAACAAATTATTTTGAGTCATAGATTTTATCCTACTTTTAGTGTACTACTGGCATAAAAATGATTAGTGCCATATATAGAATAAAAAAAAATATTGACTAAATTTTAAGCACGCTGTATATCGGACTGCTTGTGGCGCCTCGCGATTAGCCACGCCCCTCGCCCCGGCTACAGCTTCATCGCGAACACGAGACCGCACAGATAAACTTGCACCGAAATTCGAATTTCCAACGCGTGAATGAGTGGTTTGTGTTTACTATTTCAATTGTTATGATACAGTGTCTTGTAGAGAATTCAAGCGATTATGAGTCTTGAGCAATAAATTGTAAAGTAAAAATAAAAGTCTGATGTGTATCCTTGCAGAAGCCTAAAACCAAACGTCTTCAATTGTGGTGAAGCGATGTCCCGCGTCGGATATTTTGTCTCACCAAAGGTACTTATTCATTTATTATAGGCTAAATTATACACATTTGTATTTGTGAAGAAATTATCTTTTTAGTGGTATATAACAATCATACAAAGGTGCTATAGTTTCATCATATTTCGACTTTGAGTTGTAGTGGTCAGAGCCGCCAACTACCGCCCTTCGGTGCGAATTACTTACACAGTAAAATGAAATTTCTAAGTGCTTTTATTATTAGTACATATAACTCGTGCGCAATAAGTTGAGACCTGGGGCCGGTGACGTCACATACGTCACCAGCGGTTGTACGGTGGACAAAAAAAAACAGTTTCTACCCGCGACGTTTCTACTATTGTTTTTAATGTTGCGAGTGTTGTATTCGGAACAACGCCGCTTTATATTTATTATACTTGAGCTTTTACAAGCGTGCCGCCATTTGCAATTGTTAACATGAACTTTTCCACAAGTATATTTACCAGTTATTAGTATAAACAGGTGAGTAATTTAAATTATGAATTGGTTACTGTGTTATTTTTTTTTTTTATTTTGACAGTATTACTTTCAGACGGAAGAACGGTAACGTTTGCTCACTGCTGTTTGTAGAATAGGCTAGTTTCCAACATTGGTTATTATTAAACCTTAATACCAGATTAACCAAAATAATTTATTATTTTACGAAAAATCGGAAATTTACAATGTGTATTTTGCTTTTTTAAAAACCAATTCAATTTTACCTCGAAAACGCTTGATACTGTCATGGCGTCTAATATGACGTCAGTCTGTAAAAATGAAGAATACTGTGTTTGCGGCAGTTGGTTTTTTTTTTCAATAAAAATAAGTTACCCATCTTACAGACGCCAAACAAGTTATTCTTCAATGTTCCAAACACTAAACAAATACGACAAAAGTAGCTAAAACTTGCCTATCAATAAATTCAAAAATGTATTTTTGTGAAGATCATTTTGATGTAAGTGTTTCACAATCTAATTATAAATCAACACAATGCATTTCTAAATTTCTTATACCGATGACCTTTGTAGTATTCTTCAAATATCTTGATAAAATTATGATGTATGAATTGAGGTTATTTTGCTGATGATTCAAATGATTTAAACCTTTTAATAATTATGTTTTTTGTTGTCTCTATGTCATAATCAATCTTTAGAAATACCAATCCATCCGGTTTATTGTTAGTGGAAGCAAGCATATTGGCCGCCGCTCTGGTGAATACCTATACGATATCAAGGCAACAGAATACCACCTAGATGATTAACTTGTGGTGAGTGGTAGCTTCGTCAGTTCGACAAATAAAAACATGTAATAGGGGAACTTGAAAAATATTTTTGTATTACATATCCATACTAATATTATAAATGCGAAAGTAACTCTGTCTGTCTGTCTGTCTGTCTGTCTGTCTGTTACTCTTTCACGCCTAAACGGCTGAACGGATTTTGATGAAATTTGGTATGGTGATAGATGATAACCTAGAAATGGTCATAGGCTATAATAATCACGCCATCGTTCTTAGGGGGTAGGCAGTAGGCAGAAAACTGAATTGAGTTAGTGATTTTTAGTCGTTTTTGTTGGGACTTTTGCTCTTCCACGTATAAAAGGCTGAACAGATCTTGATGAAATTTAGTAAGGTAATAGATGGTTACCTAAAAACGGATATAAGATCAAAATGATCACGTCATAGTACTTAGGGGGTAGGCAGTAGGCAGAAAACTGAATTGAGTTAGTGATTTTTTTATGGTTTTTGGTGGGAGTTTTGCTCTATCATGCCTAAACGGCTGAACGGATTTTGATGAAATTTAGTTAGATGATAGATAGTAACCTAGAAAAGGATATGGGCTATTAATATTCATGCTATCGTACGTAAGGCGTAGGCAGTAGGCAGAAAACTGAATTGAGTTAGTGATTTTTAATAGTTTGGTTTAAAAGTTTACCTCATTCACGCCTTAACGTCTGAACGGATTTTTATAAGACTTGGTTAATATAAGAAGGACCTAGGCACGGACACAGGCTTACTTCTACGGCGGGAAAGGAAAATACCTCATTCCCGCGGAAATCTAGCGTGATCGTGTCAAGAAGCGAATGACGCCATAGCTACTGAAATGATTTTGAGGTTTTTTTTTTTAAATGAGTGTTACTAAGACTTAAAGTTAGTATTTTGATCACTTTTCTAACTTAGAGGGTCGGTAGGCGCCATAATTTAGGGAATTTATTATAAAATTTGATGCATCTGTCTTTATTTAACAGTTTACTTGGATCGAAACTTAGCGACATACCATCACACTACTTAACTTATAGGGTAGGAAGGTACCAAAATTCAGACTACTTTTTACTTCGGGAAAATATCTCATTCCCACAGGAACCTATACATAGCTACCTATCTACAACATTAAAACTCTGTCTAGAATCACATTACGCCATAGCTATTGATCTGATTTGTATACGATTTTTTATTCAACTGACTGTTAAATTACATACAGATAAAATCTAATTACCTACACCACAGAATTAATATAGTACTACATAACTAGCTACGCTTTAAACTTGAGGAGGTAATTAGATAGACATTTATACGAACTTTATGCTCAGTAATCAATCATAGTGATAAGTTAATACTCATTTTAGACAAAGAAACGGATAGGTAATCAGTTCATCACCGAAATTATAACACCTACACTTAGTTTGTTTACTATTCAACGAGGGAAAATATTCAATATAACGCAAACCTTCAAATCATACGTCGTCGTAGTGAATACAAGACGCTGCGCCGAGCGAAGAGGCGGTGCGGCGCGAGGGGAGGGCCGTGCCCAACTGTGCCTACCCGAGCGGGCAGACGCACGACCACGAGGGCAGACGTCGTCGTCGCACGTATGCGTATGCGAATATTGAAATATTGCGTTACGAAACTCTATTCGTTGCGTATTTTTGGTTAGCTAAAAACGTTCTTTTTAAATTCCGAGTTGAAATAGGTACTACGGTCTACGCGTAGGGTCTGTAAGCTTTAATTTAGTCCTTTGTTTTAGATATCTAAATAAATATTTGGTAGGTTATTATTTTTGAGTCCAAGTTGACGTCATTTTCGTATTTTTATTAAGTACTTAGTTACATTTTTATTATTAGGTAGTTAAGGTAGCTGTTAGATGTAGGTATTTTCTTAACCAATCATTCATATCTCTAGGTTTACTCAGATACGTATTATTCTTTATTTTTGCAGTCGCTTTCATTTGTTAATTCTCAATTTTATTCATGTGTAGGTTAAGTGTTTTTTAGCTCACATCAGGATGTTTATACTTCGTAGTAAATTAGTTTAGTAATAGATTTTGTCATTATATTATAGTACTTTTATGTTAGTTTTGATAGATAAGTAGGTAGTACCAGTAGTGAAGAAAATTGTGTATTGTGGTGTGGTACATAAATTCAATATTTTTGAATTTATTTAGTTAATTTAGGTTTTAGGTATAAAAGGTTTGTCAGGTGCATAGTTGTTTAGGTTCAATACGTTATTGATTGATTTAGATATTTAGGTTATAAGTAAAAAGGTTTGCTTTATCGAAGTTTTTATAAAAAATTGTCTTACGTTGTAGTTTTTAAAACTACCGATTTTAAAAATCTTTAATTATTGTTTTATTGTTTTCGATATGCCACGCAAACGTAATCCAATCTAAGCCGTAGTTCTAGCAGAGCTCGAACTGCAAAAGTTGCTAGAAGCCAAGAATCTGAAGAGCAGACTCAGACGCGTCAGATGTTAGATTCTCAGCGTCATGCGACTCAAAGAGCTTCTGAGACCTATACGCAGACTCAAGCCCGTAGGACCTTAGATGCTGAGCGCCACGCATCTCAAAGGGCCTCTGAGACGTTTACACAGACTCAAGCTTGGCAGGTAGGTAGTTAGTAGTATTTTAAACCGATTTACATTATTTACTTTTTATATTTACTAAGGAAACATTCGGAGCTATCCATTATGTAGCTTAGGTTGCTTTTGAACAAATTTTGATGTGAAGTTGAGGACTGGAACACGATAGTGGGACATTGTTGCAGGGGGACTTATAGCCGGGAGAAAACAAAAAAACTTATGCGGACGAAGTCGCGGGTAAAAGCTAGTATGTTATAAATATTAGTTATAGATATGGTATTGTTTGTTCGTATTTAATTTTTTTTTAAGTCAAATGACGGTGGAAGGGCGTGACGTTCTTACACAAGCACTTTGTTTGCTCAAAAGAATGTCCCAGCAACTGTAAACTATGTATGGCTTTGAAATGAATAAACTTTTTTAATTTAATATATATTGTGTTTTCAGGTTCGCTTCACATACTGACCTTAGGAAGGTACATTTTCTTTTTTTATTCTCCGAGGCGACGTGACGGGCGATGAAGTTCACCTGATGATAAATGATACGCAGTACGTATTTATTGTTGGTTTTATATTCAATTGCTGCTAGTAATGAAAAAAGTCAGTTGATCTGTGAAATTGGTTTTGTCTACTCCTGTGGCTAATATGACTATGGGGACATGAAAAAAGTTATTAAGTTTCAATTGCTGCTAGTAATGAAAAAAGTCAGTTGATCTGTGAAGTTGTTTTGTCTTACTCCTGTGGCTATATGACTAAAGGGATATGAAAAAAAGTCAGTGATCTGTGAAATTGGTTTTGTCTTACTCTGTGGCTAATATGACTAAAGGGATATGAAAAAAAGTCAGTGATCTGTGAAATTGGTTTTGTCTTACTCTGTGGCTAATATGACTATGGGGACATGAAAAAAGTTATTAAGTTTCATTTGCTGCTAGTAATGAAAAAAGTCAGTTGATCTGTGAAATTGGTTTTGTCTTACTCCTGTGGCTATATGACTAAAGGGATATGAAAAAAGTTATTAAGTTTCAATTGCTGCTAGTAATGAAAAAAGTCAGTTGATCTGTGAAGTTGTTTTGTCTTACTCCTGTGGCTATATGACTAAAGGGATATGAAAACGTTATTTAGTTTCAATTGCTGCTAGTAATGAAAAAAGTCAGTTGATCTGTGAAGTTTGTTTTGTCTACTCCTGTGGCTATATGACTAAAGGGATATGAAAACGTTATTAAGTTTCATTTGCTGCTAGTAATGAAAAAAAGTCAGTTGGTCTGTGAAGTTTGTTTTGTCTTACTCCTGTGGCTAATATGACTATAGGGACATGAAAACGTTATTTAGTTTCAATTGCTGCTAGTAATGAAAAAAGTCAGTTGATCTGTGAAATTGGTTTTGTCTACTCCTGTGGCTAATATGACTATAGGGACATGAAAACGTTATTTAGTTTCAATTGCTGCTAGTAATGAAAAAAGTCAGTTGATCTGTGAAATTGGTTTTGTCTTACTCCTGTGGCTAATATGACTAAAGGAAAATGAAAACGTTATTAAGTTTCAATTGCTGCTAGTAATGAAAAAAAGTTATTAAGTTTCAATTGCTGCTAGTAATGAAAAAAAGTTATTAAGTTTCAATTGCTGCTAGTATGAAAAAAGTTATTAAGTTTCATTTGCTGCTAGTAATGAAAAAAGTCAGTTGATCTGTGAAGTTGTTTTGTCTTACTCTGTGGCTAATATGACTAAAGGGATATGAAAAAAAGTCAGTGATCTGTGAAATTGGTTTTGTCTACTCCTGTGGCTATATGACTAAAGGGATATGAAAACGTTATTTAGTTTCAATTGCTGCTAGTAATGAAAAAAAGTCAGTGATCTGTGAAATTGGTTTTGTCTTACTCTGTGGCTAATATGACTATGGGGACATGAAAAAAGTTATTAAGTTTCATTTGCTGCTAGTAATGAAAAAAGTCAGTTGATCTGTGAAATTGGTTTTGTCTTACTCTGTGGCTAATATGACTATGGGGACATGAAAAAAGTTATTAAGTTTCATTTGCTGCTAGTAATGAAAAAAAGTCAGTTGGTCTGTGAAGTTTGTTTTGTCTACTCCTGTGGCTATATGACTAAAGGGATATGAAAAAAAGTCAGTGATCTGTGAAATTGGTTTTGTCTACTCCTGTGGCTATATGACTAAAGGGACTTGAAAAAAGTTATTAAGTTTCAATTGCTGCTAGTAATGAAAAAAAGTCAGTTGATCTGTGAAATTGGTTTTGTCTTACTCCTGTGGCTAATATGACTAAAGGGATATGAAAAAAGTTATTAAGTTTCATTTGCTGCTAGTAATGAAAAAAAGTCAGTTGATCTGTGAAGTTTGTTTTGTCTTACTCCTGTGGCTAATATGACTATAGGGACATGAAAAAAGTTATTAAGTTTCAATTGCTGCTAGTAATGAAAAAAAGTCAGTTGATCTGTGAAGTTTGTTTTGTCTTACTCCTGTGGCTAATATGACTAAAGGGATATGAAAAAAGTTATTAAGTTTCATTTGCTGCTAGTAATGAAAAAAAGTCAGTTGATCTGTGAAATTGGTTTTGTCTTACTCCTGTGGCTAATATGACTATAGGGACATGAAAAAAGTTATTAAGTTTCAATTGCTGCTAGTAATGAAAAAAAGTCAGTTGATCTGTGAAGTTTGTTTTGTCTTACTCCTGTGGCTAATATGACTATAGGGACATGAAAAAAGTTATTAAGTTTCAATTGCTGCTAGTATGAAAAAAGTTATTAGTTTCAATTGCTGCTAGTAATGAAAAAAAAGTCAGTTGATCTGTGAAGTTTGTTTTGTCTTACTCCTGTGGCTAATATGACTATAGGGACATGAAAAAAGTTATTAGTTTCAATTGCTGCTAGTAATGAAAAAAAGTCAGTTGATCTGTGAAATTGGTTTTGTCTTACTCCTGTGGCTAATATGACTAAAGGGATATGAAAACGTTATTTAGTTTCAATTGCTGCTAGTAATAAAAAAAGTCAGTTGATCTGTGAAATTGGTTTTGTCTTACTCCTGTGGCTAATATGACTATAGGGACATGAAAACGTTATTAAGTTTCATTTGCTGCTAGTAATGAAAAAAAGTTATTAAGTTCATTTGCTGCTAGTAATGAAAAAAAGTCAGTGATCTGTGAAATTGGTTTTGTCTTACTCCTGTGTTTAATATGACTAAAGGATATGAAAACGTTATTTAGTTTCAATTGCTGCTAGTAATGAAAAAAAGTCAGTTGATCTGTGAAGTCTGTTTTGTCTTACTCCTGTGGCTAATATGACTATATGGACATGAAAAAAGTTATAAAGTTTCAATTGCTGCTAGTAATGAAATAATGTCAGTTGATCTGTGAAATTGGTTTTGTCTTACTCCTGTGGCTAATATGACTAAAGGGATATGAAAACGTTATTTAGTTTCAATTGCTGCTAGTAATGAAAAAAAGTCAGTTGATCTGTGAAGTTTGTTTTGTCTTACTCCTGTGGCTAATATGACTAAAGGGATATGAAAAAAGTTATTAAGTTTAATTTGCTGCTAGTAATGAAAAAAAGTCAGTTGATCTGTGAAGTTTGTTTTGTCTTACTCCTGTGGCTAATATGACTATAGGGACATGAAAAAAGTTATTAAGTTTCAATTGCTGCTAGTAATGAAATAATGTCAGTTGATCTGTGAAATTGGTTTTGTCTTACTCCTGTGTTTAATATGACTATAGGGATATGAAAAAAGTTATTAAGTTTCAATTGCTGCTAGTAATGAAAAAATGTCAGTTGATCTGTGAAATTGGTTTTGTCTTACTCCTGTGGCTAATATGACTATAGGGACATAAAAACGTTATTAAGTTTCAATTGCTGCTAGTAATGAAAAAATGTCAGTTGATCTGTGAAGTTTGTTTTGTCTTACTCCTGTGGCTAATATGACTATAGGGACATGAAAAAAGTTATTAAGTTTCAATTGCTGCTAGTAATGAAAAAAGGTCAGTTGATCTGTGAAGTTTGTTTTGTCTTACTCCTGTGGCTAATATGACTATAGGGACATGAAAAAGTTATTAAGTTTCAATTGCTGCTAGTAATGAAAAAAGTCAGTTGATCTGTGAAGTTTGTTTTGTCTTACTCCTGTGTTTAATATGACTATAGGGATATGAAAACGTTATTTAGTTTCAATTGCTGCTAGTAATAAAAAAAGTCAGTTGATCTGTGAAATTGGTTTTGTCTTACTCCTGTGGCTAATATGACTACACGGACATGAAAAAAGTTATTAAGTTTCAATTGCTGCTAGTAATGAAAAAAAGTCAGTTGATCTGTGAAGTTTGTTTTGTCTTACTCCTGTGGCTAATATGACTATAGGGACATGAAAAAATTATTAAGTTTCAATTGCTGCTAGTAATGAAAAAAGGTCAGTTGATCTGTGAAGTTTGTTTTGTCTTACTCCTGTGGCTAATATGACTATAGGGACATGAAAAAGTTATTAAGTTTCAATTGCTGCTAGTAATGAAAAAGTCAGTTGATCTGTGAAGTTTGTTTTGTCTTACTCCTGTGTTTAATATGACTATAGGGATATGAAAACGTTATTTAGTTTCAATTGCTGCTAGTAATAAAAAAAGTCAGTTGATCTGTGAAATTGGTTTTGTCTTACTCCTGTGGCTAATATGACTACACGGACATGAAAAAAGTTATTAAGTTTCAATTGCTGCTAGTAATGAAAAAAAGTTATTAAGTTTCAATTGCTGCTAGTAATGAAAAAAAGTCGCTTGATCTGTGAAATTGGTTTTGTCTTACTCCTATGTTTAATATGACTAAAGGGATATGAAAACGTTATTTAGTTTCAATTGCTGCTAGTAATGAAAAAAAGTCAGTTGATCTGTGAAATTGTTTTGTCTTACTCCTATGTTTAATATGACTAAAGGGATATGAAAACGTTATTTAGTTTCAATTGCTGCTAGTAAAGAAAAAAAGGCAGTTGATCTGTGAAGTTTGTTTTGTCTTACTTCTGTGGCTAATATGACTATAGGGACATGAAAAAGTTATTAAGTTTCAATTGCTGCTAGTAATGAAAAAAAGTCAGTTGATCTGTGAAATTGGTTTTGTCTTACTCCTGTGGCTAATATGACTATAGGGACATGAAAAAAGTTATTAAGTTTCAATTGCTGCTAGTAATGAAAAAAAGTCAGTGATCTGTGAAATTGGTTTTGTCTACTCCTGTGGCTAATATGACTATAGGGACATGAAAACGTTATTAGTTTCAATTGCTGCTAGTAATGAAAAAAAGTCAGTTGAATCTGTGAAATTGGTTTTGGTCTTACTCCTGTGGCTAATATGACTATAGGGACATGAAAAAAAGTTATTAAGTTTCAATTGCTGCTAGTATGAAAAAAAGTCAGTTGATCTGTGAAGTTTGTTTTGGTCTTACTCCTGTGTTTAATATGACTATAGGGATATGAAAAAAGTTATTAAGTTTCAATTGCTGCTATAATGAAAAAAAGTCAGTGATCTGTGAAATTGGTTTTGTCCTTACTCCTGTGGCTAATATGACTAAAGGGATATGAAAACGTTATTTAGTTTCAATTGCTGCTAGTAATGAAAAAAAGTCAGTTGATCTGTGAAGTTTGTTTTGTCTTACTCCTGTGCTAATATGACTAAAGGGATATGAAAAAAGTTATTAAGTTTAATTTTCTGCTATTAATGAAAAAAGTATTAAGTTTCAATGCTGCTAGTAATGAAAAAAGTCAGTTGATCTGTGAAGTTTGTTTTGTCTTACTCCTGTGGCTAATATGACTAAGGGATATGAAAACGTTATTTAGTTTCAATTGCTGCTAGTAATAAAAAAAGTCAGTGATCTGTGAAATTGGTTTTGTCTTACTCCTATGCTAATATGACTAAGGGATATGAAAACGTTATTTAGTTCAATTGCTGCTATAATGAAAAAAAGTCAGTTGATCTGTGAAATTGGTTTTGTCTACTCCTGTGGCTAATATGACTAAAGGGATATGAAAACGTTATTTAGTTTCATTGCTGCTAGTAATAAAAAAAGTCAGTTGATCTGTGAAGTTTGTTTTGTCTTACTCCTATGCTAATATGACTATAGGGACATGAAAAAAGTTATTAAGTTTCAATTGCTGCTAGTAATGAAAAAAAGTCAGTTGATCTGTGAAGTTTGTTTTGTCTACTCCTGTGGCTATATGACTAAAGGGATATGAAAACGTTATTAAGTTTCAATGCTGCTAGTAATGAAAAAAAGTCAGTTGATCTGTGAAGTTTGTTTTGTCTTACTCCGGTGGCTAATATGACTATAGGGACATGAAAACGTTACTTAGTTTCAATTGCTGCTAATAATGAAAAAATGTCGGTTGATCTGTGAAATTGGTTTTGTCTTACTCCTGTGGCTCATATGACTTAAGGGATATGAAAACGTTATTTAGTTTCAATTGCTGCTAGTATGAAAAAAGTTATTAAGTTCATTTGCTGCTAGTAATGAAAAAATGTCAGTTGATCTGTGAAATTGGTTTTGTCTACTCCTGTGGCTAATATGACTATAGGGATATGAAAAAAGTTATTAGTTTCAATTGCTGCTAGTAATGAAAAAATGTCAGTTGATCTGTGAAATTGGTTTTGTCTTACTCCTGTGGCTATATGACTATAGGGATATGAAAAAAGTTATTAAGTTTCATTGCTGCTAGTATGAAAAAAGTTATTAAGTTCATTTGCTGCTAGTAATGGAAAAAAGTCAGTGATCTGTGAAGTTTGTTTTGTCTTACTCCTGTGGCTAATATGACTAAAGGGATATGAAAAAAGTTATTAAGTTTCATTTGCTGCTAGTATGAAAAAAAGTCAGTTGATCTGAGTTATGTTGGGCGATCGGGCGGATGAGTTTTTGTAAATAAAACTCTGGGATTACTGTCCCATGTAATAGTGTAGAGAGAACTAGTTATGTTGTGCAACCAATAAAGAAGCTTTTTATAAAATAATACTTTATTCTACAGGCAGACAACCGCTCTGTAGTACACTGGCAAGCGGATTAAACTTTACATGTAACTTATTTCTTAAATACACTGTGAAATACAATAAGGGCTTTATGTTACAGAATGAATGTTATCGCTAAGTGTACAGTACTTAAGATACACTTATTCCATGTTGTGGTTACGTAACTTCTGTGAAGTTTGTTTTGTCTTACTCCTGTGCTAATATGACTAAAGGGATATGAAAACGTTATTTAGTTTCAATTGCTGCTAGTAATGAAAAAAAGTATTAAGTTTCAATTGCTGCTAGTAATGAAAAAAAGTCAGTTGATCTGTGAAATTGGTTTTGTCTTACTCCTATGTTTAATATGACTAAAGGGATATGAAAACGTTATTTAGTTTCAATTGCTGCTAGTAAAGAAAAAAAGGCAGTTGATCTGTGAAGTTTGTTTTGTCTTACTTCTGTGGCTAAGATGACTATAGGGACATGAAAAAAGTATTAAGTTTCATTTGCTGCTAGTTAATGAAAAAAAGTCAGTTGGTCTGTGAAGTTTGTTTTGTCTTACTCCTGTGGCTAATATGACTATAGGGATATGAAAAAAGTTATTAAGTTCATTTGCTGCTAGTAATGAAAAAAAGTCAGTGATCTGTGAAGTTTGTTTTGTCTTACTCCGTGGCTAATATGACTAAAGGATATGAAAAAAGTTATTAGTTTCAATTGCTGCTAGTAATGAAAAAAAGTTATTAAGTTCAATTGCTGCTAGTAATGAAAAAATGTCGGTTGATCTGTGAATTGGTTTTGTCTACTCCTGTGGCTAATATGACTAAAGGGATATGAAAACGTTATTTAGTTCAATTGCTGCTAGTATGAAAAAAGTTATTAGTTTCAATTGCTGCTAGTATGAAAAAAAGTCAGTTGGTCTGTGAAGTTTGTTTTGTCTTACTCCTGTGGCTAATATGACTAAAGGGATATGAAAAAAGTTATTAAGTTTCATTTGCTGCTAGTATGAAAAAAAGTCAGTTGATCTGAGTTATGTTGGGCGATCGGGCGGATGAGTTTTTGTAAATAAAACTCTGGGATTACTGTCCCATGTAATAGTGTAGAGAGAACTAGTTATGTTGTGCAACCAATAAAGAAGCTTTTTATAAAATAATACTTTATTCTACAGGCAGACAACCGCTCTGTAGTACACTGGCAAGCGGATTAAACTTTACATGTAACTTATTTCTTAAATACACTGTGAAATACAATAAGGGCTTTATGTTACAGAATGAATGTTATCGCTAAGTGTACAGTACTTAAGATACACTTATTCCATGTTGTGGTTACGTAACTTCTGTGAAGTTTGTTTTGTCTACTCCTGTGGCTAATATGACTATAGGGACATGAAAAAAGTTATTAAGTTTCAATTGCTGCTAGTAATGAAAAAATGTCAGTTGATCTGTGAAATTGGTTTTGTCTTACTCCTGTGGCTAATATGACTATAGGGACATGAAAAAAGTTATTAAGTTTCAATTGCTGCTAGTAATGAAAAAAAGTCAGTTGATCTGTGAAATTGGTTTTGTCTTACTCCTGTGTTTAATATGACTATAGGGATATAAAAAAGTTATTAAGTTTCAATTGCTGCTAGTAATGAAAAAATGTCAGTTGATCTGTGAAATTGGTTTTGTCTTACTCCTGTGGCTAATATGACTAAAGGGATGTGAAAACGTTATTTAGTTTCAATTGCTGCTAGTAATGAAAAAAAGTCAGTTGATCTGTGAAGTTGTTTTGTCTTACTCCTGTGGCTAATATGACTAAAGGGATATGAAAAAAGTTATTAAGTTTAATTTTCTGCTATTAATGAAAAAAAGTCAGTTGATCTGAGTTATGTTGGGCGATCGGGCGGATGAGTTTTTGTAAATAAAACTCTGGGATTACTGTCCCATGTAATAGTGTAGAGAGAACTAGTTATGTTGTGCAACCAATAAAGAAGCTTTTTATAAAATAATACTTTATTCTACAGGCAGACAACCGCTCTGTAGTACACTGGCAAGCGGATTAAACTTTACATGTAACTTATTTCTTAAATACACTGTGAAATACAATAAGGGCTTTATGTTACAGAATGAATGTTATCGCTAAGTGTACAGTACTTAAGATACACTTATTCCATGTTGTGGTTACGTAACTTCTGTGAAGTTTGTTTTGTCTTACTCCTGTGGCTTAATATGACTATAGGGACATGAAAACGTTATTTAGTTTCATTTGCTGCTAGTAATGAAAAAAAGTTATTAAGTTTCATTTGCTGCTAGTAATGAAAAAAGTCAGTTGGTCTGTGAAGTTTGTTTTGTCTTACTCCTGTGGCTAATATGACTATAGGGACATGAAAACGTTATTTAGTTTCAATTGCTGCTAGTAATGAAAAAAAGTCAGTTGATCTGTGAAATTGGTTTTGTCTTACTCCTGTGGCTAATATGACTAAAGGGATATGAAAAAAGTTATTAGTTTCAATTGCTGCTAGTAATGAAAAAATGTCAGTTGATCTGTGAATTGGTTTTGTCTACTCCTGTGGCTTATGTGACTATAGGGATATGAAAACGTTATTTAGTTTCAATTGCTGCTAGTATGAAAAAAATGTCAGTTGATCTGTGAAATTGGTTTTGTCTTACTCCTGTGTTTAATATGACTATAGGGATATGAAAACGTTATTTAGTTTCAATTGCTGCTAGTATGAAAAAAGTTATTAAGTTCAATTGCTGCTAGTAATGGAAAAAAGTCAGTGATCTGTGAAATTGGTTTTGTCTTACTCCTGTGGCTAATATGACTAAAGGGATATGAAAAAAGTTATTAAGTTTCAATGCTGCTAGTAATGAAAAAAAGTCAGTTGATCTGTGAAGTTTGTTTTGTCTTACTCCTGTGGCTAATATGACTATAGGGATATGAAAAAAGTTATTAGTTTCAATTGCTGCTAGTATGAAAAAAGTTATTAGTTTCAATTGCTGCTAGTAATGAAAAAAAGTCAGTTGATCTGAGTTATGTTGGGCGATCGGGCGGATGAGTTTTTGTAAATAAAACTCTGGGATTACTGTCCCATGTAATAGTGTAGAGAGAACTAGTTATGTTGTGCAACCAATAAAGAAGCTTTTTATAAAATAATACTTTATTCTACAGGCAGACAACCGCTCTGTAGTACACTGGCAAGCGGATTAAACTTTACATGTAACTTATTTCTTAAATACACTGTGAAATACAATAAGGGCTTTATGTTACAGAATGAATGTTATCGCTAAGTGTACAGTACTTAAGATACACTTATTCCATGTTGTGGTTACGTAACTTCTGTGAAGTTTGTTTTGTCTTACTCCTGTGGCTAATATGACTATAGGGACATGAAAATGTTATTTAGTTTCAATTGCTGCTAGTAATGTAAAAAAAATCAGTTGATCTGTGAAATTGGTTTTGTCTTACTCCTGTGGCTAATATGACTAAAGGGATATGAAAACGTTATTTAGTTTCAATTGCTGCTAGTAATGAAAAAATGTCAGTTGATCTGTGAAATTGGTTTTGTCTTACTCCTGTGGCTAATATGACTAAAGGGATATGAAAAAAGTTATTAAGTTTCAATTGCTGCTAGTAATGAAAAAATGTCAGTGATCTGTGAAATTGGTTTTGTCTTACTCCTGTGGCTTATGTGACTATAGGGATATGAAAAAAGTTATTAGTTTCAATTGCTGCTAGTAATGAAAAAAAAGTCAGTTGATCTGTGAAATTGGTTTTGTCTTACTCCTGTGGCTAATATGACTATAGGGACATGAAAAAAGTTATTAAGTTTCAATTGCTGCTAGTAATGAAAAAAAGTCAGTTGATCTGTGAAATTGGTTTTGTCTTACTCCTGTGTTTAATATGACTATAGGGATATGAAAAAAGTTATTAAGTTTCAATTGCTGTTAGTATTGAAAAAAAGTCAGTTGACCTGTGAGGTTTGTTTTGTCTTACTCCTGTGGGTAATATGACTATAGGGACATGAAAAAAGTTATTAAGTTTCATTTGCTGCTAGTAATGAAAAAAAGTCAGTTGATCTGTGAAATTGGTTTTGTCTTACTCCTGTGGCTAATATGACTAAAGGGATATGAAAACGTTATTTAGTTTCAATTGCTGCTAGTAATGAAAAAAAGTCAGTTGATCTGTGAAGTTTGTTTTGTCTTACTCCTGTGGCTAATATGACTATAGGGATATGAAAACGTTATTTAGTTTCAATTGCTGCTAGTAATGAAAAAAAGTTATTAAGTTTCAATTGCTGCTAGTAATGAAAAAATGTCGGTTGATCTGTGAAATTGGTTTTGTCTTACTCCTGTGGCTCATATGACTAAAGGGATATGAAAACGTTATTTAGTTTCAATTGCTGCTAGTAATGAAATAATGTCAGTTGATCTGTGAAATTGGTTTTGTCTTACTCCTGTGGCTTATGTGACTATAGGGATATGAAAAAAGTTATTAAGTTTCATTGCTGCTAGTAATGAAAAAATGTCAGTTGATCTGTGGAAATTGGTTTTGTCTTACTCCTGTGGCTTATGTGACTATAGGGATATGAAAACGTTATTTAGTTTCAATTGCTGCTAGTAATGAAAAAATGTCAGTTGATCTGTGAAATTGGTTTTGTCTTACTCCTGTGGCTAATATGACTATAGGGACATGAAAAAAGTTATTAAGTTTCAATTGCTGCTAGTAATGAAAAAAAGTCAGTTGATCTGTGAAATTGGTTTTGTCTTACTCCTGTGTTTAATATGACTATAGGGATATGAAAAAAGTTATTAAGTTTCAATTGCTGCTAGTAATGAAAAAAAGTCAGTTGATCTGTGAAATTGGTTTTGTCTTACTCCTGTGGCTAATATGACTATAGGGACATGAAAAAAGTTATTAAGTTTCAATTGCTGCTAGTAATGAAAAAAAGTCAGTTGATCTGTGAAATTGGTTTTGTCTTACTCCTGTGGCTAATATGACTATAGGGACATAAAAACGTTATTAAGTTTCAATTGCTGCTAGTAATGAAAAAATGTCAGTTGATCTGTGAAATTGGTTTTGTCTTACTCCTGTGGCTAATATAACTATAGGGACATGAAAAAAGTTATTAAGTTTCAATTGCTGCTAGTAATGAAAAAATGTCAGTTGATCTGTGGAATTGGTTTTGCCTTACTCCTGTGGCAAATATGACTATAGTATAGTGAGAGTGTAAAGTTCACTCCGCACTTCATGCAGGCACGCTCGCTCGTGCCAACATGACGCAGCATACGCCACCGATGCCCCAAAGGTACCTCTGTACAGCACTTTCAGCGCTCGGTACCTAATGCCCCACGTGGTAGCCGATACCCGCGACACCTTGCCAAAGCAGTTCGTCGTGCGCTCCCTGATCGACGACGCATGCCGAGCAAACGACAGACTTTGATCCACCACCACCCCCAACACCGTCGCTAACGTGACCGCCTTGATCGTGTCGTCACCAAGTCGTATAGTAGGTGGGCGCTGAAACTTGCCCTTTACTGTAATCGTGGCAGATTTCGCGGGGGAGAATACCAATTGGTTCCGCTCACTCCAATCGCACACGAGCTTCAGCACTGCGGAAGCTGTGACCTCTATACCCGCTCTGGACTGCGACTCCACAATCGCAGTCACGTCATCGGCATACGCCACGAGTCGGGATCTATCTGGTAATGGTAAGCGGAGCAAATCGTCCATAAGGATATTCCAGAGCTAGGGTCCGAGCACTGAGCCTTGCGGGCAATCCATCGTTGCCGCCTTCCACAACGTCTTGGAGCGCACGACCATGCCCACCCGTCTGCGGAGGAAGTAGTCTGCTAGCATCCTGTAGATGTTCGGCGGACAGCCCCCTCTTTTTGAGTTTAGCATGATCATGGGCCACCACGCATTGTCGAAAGCTCCAGAGATTTCGAGTAGTATTAATTGGACGTATTTACACGAGCTCCCTCGCACGGCATCCAAAACGGCACCGACCGCTGACTCGGTGGACCTTCCTCGAGTGAATCCGTGCTGAGACTCCGATAATCCCCTGGTAATTTCTGGTGCGCATTGTAGCATGACGCGCTCCAGGATCTTACCGAGGATGGGGAGCAACGTAATGGGTCGATACGCTTTCGGATCGGTAAGCGCGCGGCCGTTGCATCATGTCGGCCGTCGGAGGCTGAGCATCCCTTCCCGTGGGTGTGCACGCAGCCATTAACTGCACCTGCCGATGATACTTAGTGTCACGAGACAGATCGTCATCTGGACACAGAGATCTCATCAGACTGTATATGGCTTTGTCCACGGTAGAGGCGAATCCCTCTGCAAACCTGGTACCATTTATGATGTTAGGAGCGGGTCTAACCCGCCCACTAGCGACACGGTACGCCTGACCCCAGGGGTCCAGGTTCCCGGATTCGGCTAGGGATCGAAAAAATTCCAGCTGCCTAGCCTCCATATTCCACATGTACTCCGCTCTGGCCTTGTGGTAATCCCTGCGCGCGCACTCTTCGGCTAACCCACCTCTCTTACGAGAGTCTTGCCATTTTTTCCTCAATCTTCGTCTTTCTTAGGTACTCAAGCTTTCCGTTCCTCCATTCATAACCGACGTTCTTTCTGTGGTCCTTCTTGTTCCCCAGGCAGTCAGTAGCGGTTCGTACGACTATCTCGGCGAACTGACTTCCCACATCAAAGGCCGGTCTGTTCCATTTCATACGTCCCATTCGCTCCAGGATCACAGCTTCAAAACGCTCCCAGTTCACGTCCCTGTCCCGGAATCGCATCTGCTCTCCGGGCCGGTCATAGTTCGCAGTCGAGCTGTTGACCACTCTGAACGTGATAAGCCGATGGTCGCTATCAATCATATGCTCGTGCACTCTCCATCCCGTCACCGAGACGCCTCTGGATGTTAGTGAGAGGTCGATGTTGGACGCCCCGTTCACTGTTGAGAATGTGGCCGGCTGGTCTGGCTCATTCAACAGGACGAGGTCTCGGGCCAGGATAAATGCCTCCATAGATTCCCTACGATGCGTGACGTCTGGCCCTCGCCCTGTGTACTGTGCGGTCCCGCAGTACCACATCGGAGAGTGCGCATTTGAATCCACCCCCACTAGCACTCGTTTCCTCCTGAGCTGATCCAGGACCAACCCCAGGTTCTCGAGGTGCAGATCGATGTCGAGGGAATACTTGAAATACGCAGACACTAGGTAAATACCGCCACGCGAGTCGTCTACGTGGCACACTGTGCAATACGTTGACGACATATGACGTAAAAGGGCGCAGGGTACCTCCTCGTTGGCGATGTATATCGCCGCGCGTGCCTCCGCACTCGGTTGCAGAAGATTCGTCCCGACATCATCTCGGGCACTGGGATAATGTTCTTGGACCAGAACGACGTCCAGTCCCAATTCTGCTGCTACGAGGGGCAGCTCCAGAGTGGCCAGCCGAGCCCCCGCTAGGTTAATCTGGCCGACCGTGAGTACCTTCGGCGCAGCCATCAGGAAGCCGTAAGTTCGGCCATTCGCTGCTCCGCATACACCCGTGCAGGGCAGTGGCGGGCTCCGGTGTCATGGCCCACTGCATTGCGACCGAAGCGAGCGCACGTGGCGCATTTGCTGATGGCCGCCTTGCAGTCCTCCTTCTTATGGCCGACCGCCCCGCACTTGTGGCACACCTCCTTCTCCGCCCGGCAAGACTTTGCCTGATGGCCGTACGTGCAGCAACGATGGCACATTATGGCCCTGGTAAAGTCCTCCACATAGGATACTTCCCACCCTATGTAGAGGCGCCCCTTCTCCAGTAGCGCAGTTCGCATCGCCGGCGAGCAGGAGAGAACCAGCGTTGTCCTCGGGCCGCCGAGGCCACCCTTCTTAAACGCTACTCGGCTCTGCTCCTTGAGTCACTGAAGGGTCCACTCCTTGCTGTCGCGGAAGTTCTGGTCGTGGATAGCGACCAGAAGCTCCTCATAAGCAACTTTGTTGTCGACATTCCTGGGCGCAACTAAGGGAGCTCTTCCCTTCACCTCTTGCGCGCGCAGGTTTGCCGGTAACGCGGCCTTCAGCTTCTCAATGTCGGCTGCGGTGCGAGTCTGCACCACTATCCCTGCGTTGCCGACTCTCCTCACCTTGTCGACCTGGATCTGCAAGCTAGCAGGAGCCACCGACGTCTTCAGCGCAGCCTTGGTGTCGTCCGAGGTCTTGATGCCGTCAGTACCCTCAACGGGGTATACGACCACAGCAGGACCCCGGGTAGCCGCCCTCCTCAGGGATTCCGCATACGACCGCGGTTCAGACGCAGGAGCGGTCGCCGCCGCCATCGTTGTGGCTGCCTTCTCGCTCCTGACGCGCTCCGCCTCCAGCTCGCTCCGGATACGCTCTGCGTCAGCCTCAGCTCGAGCCGCGCGGCGCTTCTCGCACTGCACAGCCTCCGCTGCTGCGCCACGCGCAACGTCGGCAGACTGGATCTGCCGCTGGTTGGCCTCCGCCATGAGTCCAAGGTGTGCGACTATCTCCATCACCATACTGAGGTTGCTGTTGATAGTTGCCAAGCCTACTTTATTGAGCCTGGACGACGTCCCCCCGACCACGGAGGATATAATTCGAGACGCCTCATTCGCCCACGCCCACAACTTCCTGGAGGACAGGGCGTCGAGACCACTGTCCTCCCCTTCCGGCTCCTCCTCGCTGACAGAATGAATCCGCGGAGTGCTGTATTCATCCGCCCCGGATGTGTCGCCGGGAGAAAGCAACTGCGACTGGGGTCTCCGTCGCGCCTGTCGACACTTAGGGTTCCCCGACGCAGTGCTCTCGTCCGGCGACAGCACACGTTTAGATTTCGTTGCTGCGGAGGGGGTGGTGTCTCGCGAAGAAGAAGCGTGGGGCGGCGATAAATGTGACATCACGGCCGCCACAGCATGACCGACGGCCGCCGCTATCGCGCTTTGTTTCCTGGTCGAGGCTGGAGGGGGGGGGAGGAACAGCGGGTGGTCGCCCCCCCTCTGCACCCCGCCCGGTCTCACCTGCGCAGATGGCGGCGTACGCATCAGCGAAGACCGCGGCCTAAACGCCGTCGCCGGAGGGGCACGGGGCGAGGGGGGTGTTCCCCCCCCTCGTCGGAGTCCATGGTCCTGGCTCGTTCACCCGACCTTTCTCCCAAAAACCGGTGTCAGGTCCCCGCACTTGCAACACCAACAAAAATTCTCCCAACTTTTGTTGGGGGAAAAAGTTCGCTACTGGCAACACAGACGCGTCAAACCGGCGACGACGTCACGCGGCAGCGACGCTCGCCGCTCGAGCTGTCAAACGCGACGCGCGCACACGCGGTTTGAGGTTATGTTCGCACAGTAAAATACACTTTCAACGCACAAACTACACTGTTTTCAGTAAAATAACACACACGGACGGCAAGCGTTCGCGTATAGTATCGCCCACAAGCAAAAATAACAGTTAGAAACTGTAAGTTTCCAACAAATTTATTTATTTATTTATTTATTTATTTAAGGACCTCCAACGAGGCAACACGACATGTAACAAGTTTGATAATAACAAATAATAGTTTCACTTTGTGACGTGCTCCTCAATTATAGGAGACCACAGCATGCAAATTTAAACAACAAAATAACAAAAGATAATGTTGAACATAGTTGAGTACCGTACAGTTCACAATTTATTGTTGATTAACAGTTGCAGAACCCGTTTCCTGTACCTTGAAATGTCCGTGATGTCTAGATCATGAGTTTTTGCCAAAGAGTTATACTGCCTACAGAGCCTTGGCACAGTAGCGAAGTGACCCAAGTTGGTTCTAAATGGGGGATAATACAGAAGGTTATATACACCTT